>VZZY01004053.1:0-26508 GCA_013400335.1 Eurystomus gularis | reverse complement strand
TAGCCATCGACCTAGTTACATGTCCAGTTAAATGGTACATACTGTAGTTTCATACTCATTGCACTAACAATAATGGAAAGACTGGAACTTGGGTAGAGTTTCCTTTAACTATGCGAGTCTCACTGTGAAGACGTTGATTTGCATGAATTGTCCTGATTTAGTCAGTTCCCTGGCTTTTGTAATAGGGGCATATTTGGTTGCTTGGTTACCCATTGGAGATGACTATATTTTAGATAATCATTGATGGAAATGTTACCCAGACGGTGAGCAAGCAGCATGATGCAGATTTTCACCAAGCCACAAATCTAAAAATAGTTCTATACAAGCAGAAGAGATATTGTGATAGATATGTGTAATTTACATATTTGCTCACACTTACTGAACATGTTTACACACCATTTGTATATGCTACTTTGCTGTTCTTGTGTCCTTAAGCCACAAGAAGGTAGAAACAACAGAAGTGTGTGCTTTAGATCAGCAGGAATGATGGTGATGGATAACTCATAAGATGTTGAGATGGCAACTCAAGAGGATGGATAGAAAAATGAGAGTTGTAGATGTTTAGAAGTCCTTTTATTCTGAAGTCTGCAGTGGCTCAACAAATTTTTAATTTGTAAGGAAAGGTTAATTTCTTCATAAAACATGAGAAGTGCAACCCTGAATATGTGAAATAAAAGATTCATTAAAACGTTGATTCTGATGAGAAGTGCCAGCTGCTTGACATGACACGGGGCAGCAGTTTAAGATTAAGCCTGCTTAGAAGAGAAGTCATGCTGTACAATACGGTGACATGGAGTGTTTAAATGTCTCACATCTCATTAATTCTTTCAATATATATTTTTAAAAAATTACTAAACATAGCTTCTACTTTTCAGAGAGTCATAGAATCATAGAATGCTTTGGGTTGGAAGGGACATTTAGAGAATCATCTAATTCCAACCCCTCTGCCATGGGTAGGGACACCTCCCACTAGACCAGGTTGCTCAAAGCCCTATCCTATTTTGCTGTTACAATGGAATTTCCACTGGGATGACTCAAAAGAATTAAGGAGAATGACGCAGCTATTCCAGGAGACCGTTTTAAACTGCTTCTGCTCCATTAAACCTCAGAACACCAGTGTGGTCAACACTTATGATGGTGGCTTTTTCTCCCTGAAGCTTCATCTTGTTGGTCTGAGTGGATATTCAGACAACAAAGGAAGTTTCTCTTTGATGGCTGAATAGAAGTAGTTGAAAAGACAAAGCATGACCAGAGCATGGAAAACTTAAGAGAAAACAAGCTCAGAATAAATGTGATTGGTTTAAAGGCAATCTCAAAAACTTTAGGGAGTGGCCCATTAGTATTTATACACTTCAAACCTCAGATTATTTTAATCTGAAATTGATCTAATATAATTTATTTTAATTTTTAAGATGACATGTGTGTATCACTGATTTTTTGCCCAGAAATAGTAATTATGAATAATTGGAGAGTCAGAATGGCAACTTTCAATGCTTTCATGAGGGCTGACTGTTGAGGGTAGCAGCTCCTGTGTTGTCCATACAGATCTGAGTTAACTGTGCTGAGCACTGTGACAATAGCATAAGATACTCTTCATTTGAAAGATTTTTATCACGTGATGAAGATGAAAGGCAATTTATAGGCACAATAAACAAAATGGGTATAAAAGGGAGACCAGGATAAAAATGTTTGTGGTTGTCAGCATTTTTAATTTTTGGAAGGGTGAGTCACCAGAGCATGGGTGAGAACCACGACTACAGGTTAGTGCGCTGCAGTATTTCCCAAAGATGAAGTTGAAAAAAGCTTGGTGTTTCGCAATTCTAAGTATTCAAAAATATACACTCTTCCTCAAATTACCAGAATTTAGCCATTTTTTTTCCCCTTAAGATGTAAGTTGTTTGCATTCCAGCTTTTGAGCATTTAGGGTATACTCTGATTGTTTTCAAGCTCTTTCCTCATAATTACAAGAGCTAAGAACTTCATGTTTGGCTTTTTCTTGAGGGCTTTAGGATTTTATTTTTGTTTTTAAGAAGGGAGAGGTTCTCATTTAACCACTTGTCTCCAGAATCTTGCTATTTGAGAAAAGAACTAGATACTGCAGACCTGTCAGTCAGAAACTGCAATTTAACAACACAGAGTCCAATTACCCCAAAATCCATGAAAAAATATTCTGGAGGAGGATGAAGTGTCAAATTCTAGGGATGATGGCCTTATGTAATGTGATATATGAGGTAATAGTATGAGATCAAAACTGGGATGTATATTTCTTTGAGCACAAGCTTCTAGAACTGTAGCTATTTCAGATGTGTACAGTTTGATTTTGTCACCCACTGGGACTGAGTGATTTCTTGTTGGCAATGTTTGGTTTGTTTATGTCAACATTCCATTTCAGGAAAGGATGAAAACAGAAGGTGGTGTAAGTTGGAGCTGAATGGCCAGCACAATTCATTATCTTCAAATATGCTTGAATCTGTGTGACCTACTTCTGTTAATTTTTTTCTTTCTTGTTTAAAAACATGCAATAATCTACTCTTCTCGTCAGCACGTAATACCTTGTTTTCCTTTCAGTCTGTACCAAGGTAGGAAGACATTTCTGTTAAAAACACATCTCTCTAGTCATTAGAAACCCTACTGCCATATAGCAGCTATTTAGTGTTTTAACTGCAATAGTACTTCTGCCTTATGGGTCTTTTTATTGATTTTCCTTGTGGAAAATTTAACCCCATCATTCAAGGGTAACTAGTGGAATCAGCTGGTTACCAAGTGAAAGAACAACTTTTCCAACATTAGAAGGGGTAGCATACATTGTGGCTGGCTTCCTGCTAGTTTATTGATAGAATTTCGGAGAGTGGTGGCTTTTATGTGCAGATATCAGGACCACCAAATAAAATTACTTTGCCAAGTGCCTCTAACATGCTTTGCATTATTACATGACCTGTAGTATAGATGCTCTAGGGCAGGTGATAGCCTGTTTGGTTATAACTGTGTATGGACAAACGTAGTGCATTCACCTTTACTCTTATTTATGGTGCAAACTTCTGATGAGCAATTTTGAATTAGCACTTGTTATCTTATTGTCATTATGTAGCTATTCCAGTTCCACAAATGAGATTTTTTTTTCTAATTTTTTTTCTCTTTTTCAAAATGTTCTTCATGGGTTCTGCTCTGTTTCCAAAAGCAGCAGTAAAACCGCCGTTGATCTTAGTGGAAGACACAGATTAACGTCATGTGAGTGCTCTTTTCCAAATATACTGTCTTTGTATAACAGTAGAGGGGCAAACTTCTGTAGTGATATAGTAGTGATAATCTGCTTACCAAATGAGGAGCTACTAAGAGGACAGCAAATCTGAAATCACAGTCTCCATCAAAATTCTGTGGCAAGATTCCTGACTTTGGCAAGTATCTGGAATTTTAAAGGCGGTCCTGAAACTTTTAGTTCAGCAAATTCCTACTGATTATGACAGAGCTGCACTTTGCTGGCCCTTCATAGAAGTAGGTTGCTCTTATTTTGGTGCTTATGCATTGAAGATCACCTGTATGCATGTTTCCAAGTTTTAAATATTTTTCCATTTTGTGCTGCAGCAGAACACACAGATGTAATTTGTTTTCCATACCACTGTGGTAACAAGCATATTCCATCATTTTTTAGTAAAGGAATATTAGTGTATTTATATATGTGTGATATTAGATGGAGCAGCTTTGTTTTAGCAAAAGCACGCTTCGCTTTTGCTTTTAACTGTTATCTGATTTTAAAGCCTGACTTTACGTATCATTCAAGTCATCATGGAAGTGACTTTACCTGGGATTTGAGTCCTTCGGGCTGTATAAAAATAGGATTATAGAACATCTGGCTGCACAGTAGGAATATTTCACTCTGAGGTACAAAAATAAAACTAAAAAAGATAAAGAGAAAAACATTCCTAGCAAGAAACGATGCTTTTTTTATGTTTCTTGTATCCATGAAGCACTAGGATGTTAGAGATGGAAGGCAAGGGGGCAACAAAAGAAAAATGAAGAGGTTTAAAGAGCTGTATCATATCATTAATACTTCAGCAGTTTTGACAGCGATGGTTAGCCATGAAAAACACTGCTGTTTCAAAGTCTGCGATCAATAGGGAACTCTGCAGGTTCTCAAAGTTGGGCCCTTGGTTCCAGGTCACAGAAAATAAGCATCCCATGCTGTTATTGGATGATGATGGATTTAAGAGCAGATAATTAAAATTATCACATTTATTTATTAAATAATCCTCAAATAATGTTTTTTAAATTCGTTGACTAGAATTGGGAGGTTTCTAAAACAAAAATGTTAGATAATTTTTTTGTTTGTTTTTTGAAGTCTGACTTGCAGGAGTCACATCTTCAGTAATTTTCTGTATCTTAGTTAAAAACCCAAAGGAAGCACACAGTGGAGCTGAACAAATATTTTTACCCTTATTTCTATCTTTTGCTAATCATCAAGAAATCACAAAGATCTGTGGTCTGCTGCATTTTCGTTAACGCCTCATCCGTCCAAGGGTAACTTGTGATGACAGTTGTTGATAGCATAAAACAGGAGTTGTCTTGGACATTACTTAAATATTAGTTATATTGCAATGTAGCAAAGAAACATGTTAAAAAATATTTTAAAAATTACTTAATTCTAAGATAAAAAACACTATACATTTTTAAATACTTTAAAACTACTAATTAAAGCCTTTAAATTACCATTTGAATTAAATAAGTAGTATTTTTATATTGTGAATAAAATGTGTTTATCAGTAGAGGTATTAGATATACAAAGAGATAGCTAGGTAATATTTCATAATTAGGAAGGTATTTTGTGCCTCAGAGTTGCACAAAAATCTGGTCAAGAAAGATGAACTTGCAAATGATATGTACTTAAGATAATATAGCCTAACAATATCATATAACAAGACCATTGAATATACCATGATTTACCTTTTTTTTTTTTTTAAATGGACCAATTCAGTTTGGAAAAAAATAAACAAACACCCCACCTCCCCCCGCAAAAAAAACAACCCAAGTACGATTAGATCTGTGAAGCTGATATCAACAGCCCAGGCTTGAAGACAGGTTGGCCTGAGACATGAGATCAATGCAGAGATTAGCTCCCTAGTACATGTTTTCTTGCCTAATGGGATGATATTCACCACCCTTAGCTGGTACATGTATTTCAACTTCACATTCTGAAGCTTCACTTGCAGACAGGCCACTGGTTGTGTCAGTTGATTTTCTGGCTGCTTCAGCTGTTCATATAGCAAAGAGAATGAAATGGTGTAACTCAGTCTAATAACACTTGGCAGCTTTATTTTCTTACAGAATTTGGTATTTTCTCTCTTCAGGAACTGCAGAAGTGCAGTATTAGATGACCACTTGCTTTGAGTTTGCTAATACTTTAGAGACTATGATCAATTATTGCTTCTAGTTTAAAGCAAGTTCTTCTAGAATCAGGTCCTCTCAGCATCTGTGCCTGTACAGTGCTGGCTTATATTACTGATTGGCTGTTCTGAATGAAGGAGGCATCTGTGTGGTGTTCTTCAGTGCGTTCATTTTTACAAAGTGGGATGATGAAGCTGGGGTCTATCACGTTTCTCAGTTGTTCAATGTCCACTGTCTTCAGGGAATGAAGAATGTGTTTCCCAGTTTTGTGTTGACAGCACTAATATCTATTAAGTATTTCAATTAAATAAGTTGAAGCAGTCTTGTGTTCATCTTTGATATGGCTGATGACAAGCTTTTGGCTCACAACCACTTCCATTTGACAAAAGGAGAGCCACTGCTTCTCTGGTAGTGTGATGTTCAGCTTTCCTGCACAGTTATGTTTGCTGCCTGCCAGTAACTGTTCGAGCATAATTCAGCCTAATAGGAAGGCTGCAGAGAACTTCAGCAGAACCAGTGTTCCTCTTTCCACAGTGATGCTTCAGTAGTACAAAGTCTTGCTCATTTTAGACAAGCCACCATTACTCCTAGAATAGATAGGATCCTTTAGAATTATAAGGAGTTTTATGTAATTTCTTTCAAATTGTTTGACACCTTTATAATATATTAAAGACTTGCTAGGGAAAGACAATAATAATTTGTAATAGACGTAATACCTTCTTAGCAAATTTCCTTGCCATATATTTTAATTTTCCATGATGTTTCACCCGCACTACTTAGCAAAATCTAAAACTACTTTGTGATTTTAAATTCCTTTCAATTGATGTTGAAAAGGTAGATTTTTCTTCAATACTAAAAGATGGCAATTATCTTGAAATAAAGTTCAGACTGAATTTTGCTGATTATTACAGTGATCAGTCTGCATTTTAATGCAAGTGTAAGAGTTAGCATATTAGAACACTTTTAAAAATTGTACTTATGTCTTAAAACACTAAATAAGAATCATAAATGTCTCTTTTTTTTTTTTTTAAGATGGGCAGTTTTCATTATTAACTTTTTTTTAAAGGCAGTGGAAATCCTAAATATTTAGTTATTGTACACATTGGCCTGGATGTGCATGAGATATGTATCACTGGAATGGTTGGTGATACATCAATACAGTGATGAAAAAATATTTTGCCATTTTTTCACTTATGTATTTTCTATATTAAATATAATTACAATCTTACCTGTTTTAACATTAAGGACTTATCTGCCAGGGAAGGCTCTGTGTGATAGCTGACAGCACAGCCATTTCCTAGCTGAATGCTCTTGTCCCTGCTAAGCTGGTCTCTAAGAAAGGTGTTTACTGTAAACAGAGATTATTACATGGAATTTTCGTGCAAGCTGGTAATTTACAGTGCATGAAAAAAATATTCATTGCACATTAATATAGACAAGCTTTGGATTATTTGTAACTATTTTATTACAAGAGGCCATAGAAAGTCTAACTGGTGTCCAAATGACCTAGATAAATGTGTAACGTTGCAGTAAACTATGATCCTCACTTATAATCACATAAAAGGTAAATGAGTCATAAAGCTAGATGGAGTACAAAGATACCAAATGACGTGTTCAGAGGTACACTGGAAGAATGTGAAATATCCAGTAATAGGATTTCAGGTTCCTGTAATGCAGTCCAGTGCTGTAGGCAGGCTCCTCTTTGCCCTAGATACAGACAATGGAGCATTGGCTTGTGTTGTGTACCCACAGTTTTTTGCAGTGACCTTCTGAAAAAATGAGTCTTGTGAAAGCGTTCTGTCTGCATCTGTCTGTCTCTCCTTCTACCCTAGTAACTTCTGAACCAATAGGCCAACTTCAGTAAAATTCAGCAAAGAAGTGGAGAGCTTCAGGGTAAGTTAAGGTCTCAGTTCTTTAGTAGGTAAAAAAGAGACTCTGTGACACTGATTGAAAAGCTGTGGAAGGAATTCCTACTCAGAGATGTCTGTTTCATAAGATCTGTGCCCTAACTTCTGGGAGAGGTCAGTCAGCAGTTGCTCCTTACCAGGCAGATAAAATTTGAACATCCTGAAGCTTCCAGTAAAACAGACATATATAATCTCTTAGGACAGAGCTACTGTTTCACGTCCCTATAGAGAGGGGAACTTCCAGTGATGAAGATGTGTTAAACAAGTGATCATTACCGTGGTGACATGGTCCTGGGACACATTCTCACCAGCATGCTGAAGTGGAGCTGAATGAACATTTTCCAGGAAAGGATCTGTCACATAATTTAGAGAACTATAAATTGGAACTGCTGAGTAAAGTAACCAAGGAGCCTCTTAATGTCCAACTTGTGTTCCTGTATTCATTTTTTCCAATTACTTTATTAATCTAGTCAAGTGAATATCCCAAAAAACTATTTTACCCACTTATAGAAGTAATATTAATAAGGAAAATGTGCATGAATAAGCAGGTAATAGAAACATTGACTCCAGAGTAGCTTCTTCAAGACAACCATCTAAATTATCATTAACAGCTCTACCATTTCTGTTTTAAACATTTTTCAAGAAAGGCTTTAGCATCATATAACAGTGTTCAATTTATTTATTTTTATCCTTTGCTGTTATTTGGAATTAAATTCTGAAGAGAGCAGACTTTACTGTTCAAGGGCTGAGTGCTAATCTTGTATTTAAAAGGGCTTTTTTCCTTGACAATTGAGTAAGTTCAGACAGACATAGGATGCTGTAAAATTTCCAGAGCATCTACTCTACGCCATAGTTTTTGTATAACTCTGCTTTTATGTTTTTTAAACCTAGAAATAACATGTTTTAGAATGCTAAAAAGAACTTGCTGCAAAGTTGAATACATGTTGCAGTACTGATACCACAAGTTTGCTAAGCATTTGGGAAAGATCTGAAGTGGATAGGGCAAACCCTTGTATTGTTCTTTCTAATCTCCTCATCCAAACCTTTTGTAGTTTTACCAGGGCAATGTTCCAGCCTGACTGCAATAACAGTCACATCATGGTATAAGTGTCTTCCACTGGCCATGTCAGAATCAGTTTGTGAATGTAGTTACTTTAGCCTTCGCTCCTCTTTTGTCTTCTGTAGAGGCACTATGCTATTAGATCTGTGGCCACCCATAATTATATAAGCTGCTGTTTCTAGTTCAGTTGAAGCATCATTAACAGATATTTTGGAAATGCCTGAAAAGTGGTAAATAAGATGATTTGATCTTTCCTTCAGCCTCTTTATTGTTAGACTCTTAATCTAACATGGACCTGACAGGAAAAATTTGAGGGAATTAAGTTGCTGCCAAGAAAGAATTTTTTGTCTATCTGCCCCCACCCCTCCCACACATTTATAACCAATTGCTAATTTTAGAAGTGTTCTGTGGTATTTGTGTCTGTCTTCTTCCTGAGGCTTTGGCTCTGCAGGGAATTACTCAATAACAACCATTTCTGAATACTGATTGCAATCTAAACATTTTGGTTAACTTGGGACATCTCTGAAAGAGTAGGAACAGACTATAGGCATCGTTTACAGAGGGAGAGGAGACAGTAGTGCCATCTTTTATTCTCTGCAGAAGAGAAAGGATGGCTTGGTAGCTTAGAAGTGAAGATAATAATTTCTCATAACATTTAGACATCAGCATCTGATTCTGTGCCTGTTTAAAAGTTTTGTATGGAGACAAGTGCCTTTCAGAGAACAGCTGGAGGAGAAAAAAAAGCTCCATTCCTTTCTATTATCCTAACATGAGGTCTCAGCTTGTTTCTAGGCCCTGTCCCAAGTCAGGTGTGAAGTGACTTTAAGATGGACTTTCTCCATCTGGCATGATTGACCTGAGCCCTAGCCTAAAGAAAATAATGGAAAAAGTCCTGTCTACACTTCCATTTTTATGAATGGCACCTAGGCCATCATGGGAAGCTAGCAAGGCTAGCTAGAGAAGTTATGCTCTGCCCAACATGCAGTGCAAAGACACATCAGCATTCCCAGAAGTGTCTTTTTATTTCTGTGTCTTTGGACTGATCAGCAGTGGGGCAATCCCAGCACAGCTGGAACAGTCTATGTGCTGCATTAGTTGCTCTGAGCTTGCTTCTACTCCTGGAACTGAGGACTGTCAGGCCTGCTGACTGCCTGTGGGACAGATGTCATGTCAACAGCTCGAAGCTTTGCAGACCGTCTGCTGGGGTTGCTTAGCCCAGTCGCAGGGCAGCATTGTATTTGGAAGGGGCGCACAAGTATTCCTGTTCAAACTCAGCTGGTGTCTCTTCTTGTTACAAATATTTATTGTTACTAATGTTGCTAATGTTTATTATAGATATTCTAGTTTAATTCACAGACATAACTGTAAGTTGTGAGTGTAGAAATGTGAGCTGATAAAGCCCTCAGCTGAACATGTTTAGTTGCAAGCAAACTTTTTGTTGTTGTTAGGAGGTCAGAGATGCAGTAATCGTGTTGTTTCAGAAGTGACGCCAGATCCCTAGATAATGTCTGCCCACATGAAATGCAAGATCCATCTGAGCAGGATAACAACTAAGTGGAGCAGAGATAAAGAACTGATGTGGTTTGAAAGGGATATCCAGTATCATTCTCTAAAAGACTAGATAACATTAGCTTCAAGCCAAACACTGAAGATAGCAATCTTTTTTTAAAAGAGGTGACCATGTGTTTAACAGCTGATCAATTCACTACAATACAAAGAATTAGTAGGAGGAAATTAGAAAAAGTAGAGAAGCTGTGTTGGCTGATCCATGTTCTTCTTGTGTGCCTTTCTAATTCAGATCTCCATTTTATATTATTCTTCAGTTCCAATTTGTTGCTCTTTAATGTGCTATTACCTTTATTTCAGTATCATTAATTCATTTTGATCTTGAGCACAGTTGATTGCAAACTACTCTTTCTGTTAGAAATTGATTTGTCCTTTTTTTAGAAGGGTGACAGACAGAAATGTCAAACTTGTTTCAAAAGCGGAAACGTTGAACAGGAGTTGGCTCCAACAGAGTGTCCACCCAGTGGTTCTGTGAATAAGTGTTTATAGATTGTACTGAGCTTTCTTGCCAACTCCTAGTGTCTTCTGTAATTGCTACTGTAGGAAACAAAAATGTTTGTCTGAAAAGCCAAACTCCTCATCTGTGCAGTGTAAAGTTATTATTCTACTTTATGTGTAGTTTGCTAAAGGCCAATAAACTTACGTGTTTAAAGAATACAGAAATATGAAACTGACTCACCACAATTTCCTTTCAACTCTAGTGATGGTTGACAATAACACTCTGGTTTACTTGACTTCTTTTAGGGCCCATTCTTTTTCTTGGTATTTTAGTAGAGGTTGGAAGGGGTGGTCCATATATCAGTCTTTGTGTTTTGTGGGTTTGAGGTCATATTTTTCTTCTTTAAAAAATATGATTTTGGCTTTTTAGTACAATTCTTGGGTTTACTCAGAAAACTTGTATCATCCTCTCTGTGTCTACATGCATTCTTTCCACTATTTCTCCTGTTGGTTAAAAAGTAGAAGAAATTAGTTCAGAAGAAATGCAAAAAATAATCAGAGAAAAATCGTAACTGTACCTACAAAAGTAAACGTTTTCAGCCAGCAAAGTAGCCAAGAACAGCTATAAAAGGTCTGTCTGGTAGGCGTTGGAAGAATGTACAAAAGCACATACTTGTGTCTGACGTACAGGCTCATGCAAGTGATGGTGGTGGGGTTTTTTTGTCATTTGCATTAGGTAGCTGCACATGAATTGGTACATATTGCTTTAGCTGGTTGATATTGGTAACTGCCCCTTGAATGTATTAATATGAGACGTATGCTAAATCTTTCACTAGCCCAAAGTTATAATCTCTGTAAGTAAAACAGTTACTGAATGGTACACAGACAAGAGTCATTAAAAACACTGAAATACATGGCGCAGAAGCTGGCATTGTTCTACAGTGCCACTCTGCTGCTGCTTTTTAAATAAGATGGGTCCTGTCTAAATGAAAATACGCTGTACAGTAAAAAGAGAGGAAAAAAAATAAGGAAAAATTGTATACCACCTGCTAATGTGTGAATTAGATAGCAATGCAGGAAATGACATGTGTGGAGTTTCTTCCTTTTATCATCAGAGTTAAGTTAGAAACTAAATGATTTATTTTAATACATTGAATTAGAACATAGTGTGTGTTCAATTTGAAATACAAAAGCTGAGTTTAATATAATATTGGCCACTGACATTTAAATTTTGAACAAATGCAATGGCTCTAAAATTTAGACATGAAGTAATGCTCAGAGCATACTGCTATAATGTATGCAGAAGATTAAAGAATATACTTTATTAAATTTGCATCACAAGTCTGAAAGCCTTTCAAGCCCTAGTCCATTTGTGTAGGAGTATATGCACAAGGATAAGTGTAATTGTACATAAGAAATACAATCAGATTTTTCTAAAGCTCCATGGGCAACGTGCTTGTGGTTTCATATGCCAAGTATCAGATATAGATCTTTGTGCTATACTTTTTATACATAGGAAAGGTAGATTTTTTAACTTTATCATTTGCATGTACTATTCAGCACAAAAACTGGAAGGAGAATTCCAGAAGCTAATATACTCATTCATGTAATGGGATTCCCTCTATTTAAATGAACCTTTAATCGAGACATATTGCTGTGTATCCAAAATGTCAAACTCCTATTTTGTATTAGAAATATTAATTCCAAAACTTGGCAGCTTCTGATACCGTGTCACTAAAGGAGTCAGCCTTGGTTCTAGAAAAACTCTCTTCAAGGTCTGTTTGCTAGGAACTTTTTATTGTCAAATTTTAGAGGCAAGGAGGAAGGTGGGATGGCACATGACAAAACCAGAAGTTTAAACCAGGACTTGCTTAGGAAGAATGCATTTAGTGGCCAGAAAGCCCAAATATTCTTTTGAGAATGAGAGAAGCTTTGGCTTAAAGGGCACTCTGCCTTGGGTCTGGACTGAAAGGAAATTAATAACAAACCTTGTAACAATGGAAAAAAATGCTAGTAATCCATATGAAGAAGTCACAAAACTGAAAATTGGAATGGAAGTGTAGAGCTATCAGGAGAAAAGATATAGTTGATATACCTACAAAAATGGGTAAATTTGGAACAGATCACATCCTAGTCATAGTTTTGCACAGTTAACAGACAGGAGTGGCAAGATCCCCAATAAAATTACAAAGTAAAGACTGAAGTGTGCATTTACCACAGTGCAGGATAATGTACTTTGATTACATGAAGAAAGAAAATAGTTTGAAGTCACTTAAGTAAGCAAGGAAAATATTAACTGCCGTTTAGGTCCAAACAATTTATACAATATCTGTGGATCTGCTATTTAAATCCTCTGTCCAGTTCAGAGGCCCAAAATTTTAGGTGATGCTGATAAATCAAGGAAGAAGCTGAAAAGAAAGATGAGGTGACTATAGTGTTTCCTCTCCGTGAGAGAGACTCTTTATTCTATGTTGTTATTTCATCCAGGAGGTAAAATCATAATAAGAATCATCAGTTAGAAACTGAAACATAATAAATTCAAATGAGAAATCAAATAGAAGATGAACAGTGGTGATGATTAACCTTGAACAACCCCAGGGGAGTGCGGCGGTTTTCCAACTCTCAATAGACTGAGGTCAGGACTAGGTGCCTTTTTGGAAGGTCACACACAAGATTTTAAGCTCAGTGCTGGAGTGACTAATAAAATGTAATGACCTGTGGCATACAAGATGTCATTAATGCCTCTGACTTGAAGTTTTCAGATTTATTAATCTTGTAGGTGTGGGGGAAGTTGAAACTGTATTGGTCCATATAAGACAGAGGGCCAAAACCAAGAGCTCAGTCATCAAGCTGAAGGTCTGCTTATGCATGCTCTGCTGCAGGGAGTTAGGGAACGGCATCCCAGGGGCACTGCCATGCCAAGCTGGGACTGCAAGGACAATAAGCAGCTGGCGTTTTGAGATGTGATCTTCAGAAGCCTTTCTTTTAGTGGCTGTCCCTTGGGATTGCTCTTGCTCTCCTCTGACTACAGCTCTTAGCATGCTGAGAGAGATACTCTTATGCATAGTCAGAGTTGTGGAAAACTTTAAAACAAACATCTGCCAGCAACACATCATTTCCTGTGGTTGTCCTAGCCATGAATTTTTTACATTGCTCTGCCTTCACTCTTGCACTTTGCGAATCTCTGATCATGCTTCTTTCTCCCTTCTTTATCCACTGGAGTCCAAGTTAGCTTTAATGTAGAGACCAGCTTGCACTGCTGATCACTGCGCCTTTTTTTTTCTATCCTTTTTTTTTTTTAAAAAATCTGAACTGTATGGAAAGACTAGGTCAAGTTGTTACTCCTGTACTGGCCAGTTATGCTCCATATGTGACATTCCTCTACAGTGGTTCTGATTATGCCACGTCTTACTTCATTCCTCAGACTGCGTGCAGAGCCAGATTTGCAATAGTCTCTTTTTCCTATGCCTTTTTTTTTATCCAGACAAGCAGATCTGCCCATCTTTTTAGATGGTAAGTACTGACATATCTAGAGCACTAGTAATCGGGCTTTTTACTGCTGTCAGCAGCTAGTATCATCTAACACTGTTGTGCCGTGCACCCAGCAATAAGAAAATGAGGAAACCACAGAAATAAAGCGTGTTCCAAGTAACTCTTGTTCACTACTGTGTATAAACATGCATGGCTTTTCTGTTTAGATGTGCTGTCTGTCCCTCTCCAGTGTTCTGGTAGTTTCTACAGCAGTTCACAGGAAGAGCACTTTGAATTGTGTAAATAAAACAGATTTTTCAGTTCTAGCACATAAAATGATCCAAAGTGAAGATCATTTCTGACAAATCAATATATACGTAAATATATTTTTGCAGGTTTTTCTTTAACCCAAAATTAAATATTTTGAGGCATTTGTACAAAAAAGTTTGGAAATAAACAGGAATCTTTGATGGAGTTTGTGTTCTGGCAAAACGGTAAAGAAGGTACTCTGCGCCCCATTGAGATCAGTGATTTGATCCTAAACCCACGAAACAGAAGGAAAATGTGATCAAAGAAACTGTGAAGTTCTATTTAGACAGGTACTGGGAGCAAGTCTGGGATGAGTGCGAGAGGGATTTTTTTTTTTTTTCTCTTGAATTGTATCTGAGAAGGAAAGATGGCTTAACACTGAGAATGGTGTACTGAGGAATGCCTAGACCTCTGAAGTATTGAACTCTTAGCATGAGAAAGTGTAAAGGCTGCTTAATGAACAGAAGGAAATGGGAAACACATAAAGGACTAAACAATTGAGAAGCAGGTATACCAGGACAGTAACAATAACAGTGGCATCCCTGGAGATAGAAAAGCAAATTGTAATTTTGGTAATACCACAAAATTATTGATTTTTGGGTGGTGGGGAGAGAGAGGTACAGAAAATATGAGAAGTTTGTGAATCGTTCAGAGGTTAATATTAGTTCACTGGTTGTACTGAGGGTTTGAAAAAGGCATTACATGTGGAGGCTTTTATTGAAAAGGTGAAGAACTTGTTGCTTCCTACAAAATGCCCATTCTTCCTTTTGTTAGTGGCAGAACATGTAGGGTCCTGCATCACATTACTCATCGCAGGAGGGGGCCTGTGCATCTTAATTATTCTTTAGTATTGCAATGATCCAGTCTGAGGTAGAAATTAATGTTTAGCAATTCTGATTTGATTTACAACTCAGCTAGAATATAATTATTTTCTGATTATACTTTAGATTTTGTCATAAAAGACAACATTTTTTTGAAATTTTTAGGAAGAGGAAACACTCATAACTTTCTATAGGCAACATTTGCTTCTATAAATCTGATTTTTCTGCTAATGCTGAGTAGGTGATGAATTTTTCTGAGTTTTATTTATCTTGATGTCAAATTGTTTCTAAGCTGAAGATAGGATGGGTCAATGAATTTCTTTATTACAAATTTTAAATCCTAATGCCTGCACAACAGAGTTCTGTTAGTTTGTACCTTGACTGAAAGACTTGCAAATTAGCTAGTAAATATGATTATAAAACCACAAAACTATGCATCATTAATGTCAATGTGTTCATTGACAGACACTGCATAGGATTTGGATATTTATTACAAAGTTTTTGTAAACAAACAGAAAATAGACTTAGCGACATCAGTTTAGCAGCACGTTTCTACTTCAAGCAGCTGTTATATTTCTGTACCTCTATTAGCGTGTATGTTGTGTGTTTTTTCTCTTGAGTACTTGCCAGCAGTATTCCTGAGGGACACATTCAGCCTTATGGACTTTTTGCATCATGCAGGAAATGTGGAAGACCAAGCATGCCTCCTGTGTGTTGGCAGCTCTCACCTATCTCCTTGTCCAGGCCTTTTACTGCATGTGTCAGGACTCCAAAAACTCCATTGCTCTACCATGCAGCTTCTTTCTCTTAATCACCATTAATTTAATATACTCAGCTCCTTTTTTCCCTTTGTAAATCTTACTAGATCTGTGATAGTACTATCAAAGGCCACAAGCCTTGTCCTTTCAAAATGGCTGTACCAATTCAAAGCTGTCTCTGGTTCTTGGGAGAAACATGTTTGCATGGTGGCTGAATGGCACATTTATGCTAGGCAGGAAGCATCAGAGAAAACACTAGGACTCCCCCACTGGTTTCTCAGGAGTCAAAGGTACAAGCACAGGCTTATTATCTTATGAAAACTTGTATCCGGCCTGGCATACGATGCATCAGCATGGCTGTGAAATCTTAATCAGAGGAGGTAAAGAACAGATAAATTTTCAGAGACAAACCTTTCTGAAGTATTCCTCTTCTCGGGCAAGGTTCGTCTCCTCACACTCTGATCCTACTGCTCTGTCTCCATCCCAAATCATTCCTGAGGGCTGGTGCATGCTGCAGGGCTAGGAACTGTCACTGCAGCTCCTGCTCTGAAGCAGTAACCACTGCTGGCACAAATTCTTAAGACAGCAGAGACTCTCACAGAGTTAATTCGTCACTGCAATCTTATTCCACCTTAGCCTTCAGAAATGAGAAACCACAACACTGGCAGACATGTTCCCTGCTCATCTGGTGTAGTCTTGCCTCTGATGCCAGTTGCAAGTCTCGGGCTAGCAGATTTATGCAGTGACCCAGGAACGGGTGCTTTGCTAGCCTTGTAACACCCTCTCTATTGCTTACTCTGTCAGAGCTGTCTTGAGGATGCCCTCATGCACCAAGAGCAGCAAATTCCCTGTTGCACTTGTAAGTGAGCTGGTTTTGACAGCTATCACTGACAAAGAAAAGATAGATTGCTATAATGTAGTTTTAATTTTTTTTATTTAAACTCATGCAGTTTCTGTATTTACTGATAGAATCACAGTACTAGGGCCAAGAGGCAGCAGTGTCACTCACGGGTGCCACTACTTGTTCATCTCAGTAGCTCTAATACAACAAAGTTCCCTGACCTTCAGTGTCTTGGGAGACTGTGAAGCCTCTAAAGCTGATGCTGGGTTTGCTGAAGAGGTGATCCTGTCACTGTGTGGACCACTTTATACCTTTCTAATTACCAGTCGTAGAATACATGTGTGGATACTTACTTAAGAGTCAGGGCACAGTTATTGATAATAACTTGTAATTTCTGCAAGAGGTACTGACTGCATGCATGTAGCTTGGAGTCTTTGGCACATAACATTCTGCAGCTGAAAATAGAAGTAGGTTGACAGAGGCATTGGTCATGTATTTCACCTTTTGTGCTCTTAGGGAAAAAAACAACCAAGAGAAACCTTGTGGTATTGCTAGCGAAATGCCTTGGCGTTCCACTATGGGAGACTCATGCGTGTATATTTAAATAGCAGCGTGATGAAAGAGTAGTTTGTCACGTTAAGGCTCTTCTTTAAGCAGGGAAAAGAGAGAGCCAGGGTTGGGGGATTATTCTTTTATAGCGATAGATATCTTGAGTTCTCTGAGGCACAAGTTCCCTGTCTTTTGTGTCACTGAAGAAATTTTGATTATACCAGTGTACTGGGTGCAGGTGGCAAGGTGCTGGCTGCAGGGGCGGCCTCTGTGAGGAGAGGGCGGGGCTGCCCCAAACCAGACACAGCCAGTTCCAGCCGGTTCCAACAGCCCCGCCGCCCACCACGGCTGAGCCAATCAGAGACGCTCAGGGCGGCGCCTCTGTGGAATTTGGAGCGGGCAAAACCCCCCTGAGGAGGTGAGGTGTGAGGAGAACGTGTGAGGAGCAGCCCTGCCAGCACCCGGGGGAGAGAAAAAGCAGGCAGGGGGAAGGTGTTTTAGTCTTCGTTTCCTACTATTCGACTGTATTTTAATTAGCGTTAAATTATACCCCAAGTTGAGTCTGTTCTGCCTGTGATGGTAATTAGTAAGCGATCTCTCTGTCTTTATCTCAAACCATGAGCTTTTCCATCTTATTTTCTCACCTCTGCTATCGAGGTGTGGAAGGAGAAGGTGGCTGGGTGGATGACTTGCAGCTGGATAAGGTCAAGTCACCACAGATGTTTTGATGTAGGGCCCTAAAATGTTCTGACTTTGCATCAAAATATGTCCATGGTTTCTGCTGATAGTACAAAGAGTGTTTGGGTTTTATGACTTCACTCAAAGCAACACAAGAGGATAATGAGTGCAACTGGAAAATCCGTCTGCTGCTGAACTGTTTTGGGGAACTGCTGCCTGCCTAGTGTAGCCGCAGTTTGCATAGAGGAATGGGTCTCTCATATCGGTTGCAGTCCTTGGGGGAAATTGCTGTATTTGGATCTAGATCTGCTCTGTAAGAGATCAAACCACAGAGTGTCTGGGAATAGCACTGTCAGACAAGGGTTTAACGACAGAACTAGCTTTTGTCTGGCATACTTGAAATGGAGTCAGGGACTCCCAGACATAAAAGCAAAAACTGTTGCATCTGAAGAGCTCCATTTATGTGCACTAACAACATATCTTCTCTGTGAATCGGTGCTGAGGGAGGTTTGTGAGACACACTAATGGTTTCTGCCAGCACTCTTCCCTTCTCAGTCCAACTGAGTTCATTGGTCAGCCTTTAGCACAATACCCAGTTGCAGAAGCTCAGAGGCGACTTTTGTCACAAGGATGAAATTCACCCTTGTGCAACATCCACAGGAATTTGAGACCTCTCTTCACAGAGCTGAACTTAACCCTGGAGGAATGACAACTTCACAGATAATGCCAAAGTTCTTTGATTTTTCAGACCATACAGTTGTTACAGGGAAGCAAAGCAGTAAGAAACTGAGGGTTGAGAACAGCAAGATATGGGCATGGATGGCTGTTACATAAATAAGTAGATAATAGTGTTGCTATGTACCCGAGGTACAACTTTCTGATGACTCAATAACATAATCCCATATTTAATTAATAAATATGTTGGAGAGTATTACAATGTTGTTTGTCACTTAAAGGCTTCTAATAGCTGCCTAGGGATAGGACAGCTAGTTAGATGAGCAGATCTTCCTCAATTAGGCCCCAATTTCACATCAGTATTAGAGCTTCTCTTTTGTATATATTACATAGTCAATCCATGTTAGGGGGGAATGCCTAATTTGCATGTGCTTCCTGTTGATTTGCATGGAAAAAATGTAAGAATTACAGAGAAAACTAGTAGAAATACTTTACCATTCGTTGAAGCATCTCAATTTTTTTAATTTATGTATTCTTTATAGATAAACTTGAGTATAATTTTCAATGTAGAACTTTGAAACATATAAACAACCTGATTTATTAAGTACACATTTACATATTTTAGTGAAATGAATGTCAGTGGGCAAAAAATATTATCACCTACATTTAAATACCTTATTCTTTTGAAATAATGTTAATCTTCAAAAAAGTCAAGTAGTAAGAGACATGGTGTTAGAAGTTAGTAGATACTAGAATACCTTTTATTTAAGTAATGCTAGCCTTTTCCTGTTACCCTGTTTAAAATGGTGGAATTAGATTACTAATGTCCCTCAAGGGAGACTTAAACTAATCAGGAAGTATCTGAAAGAGCTTCTCTCCTCCCAAAAGGACCTGATGGGGTTGTCCCATCTGCCATGTATTATTTTCAATAGCAAAAAAGCTTCTAAAGACTACTTAATGAGAAAGGATAATGGAATCATATATATTAATGGTCAAAACCTCAGTAAGAGCTGATGCTCCCTAAAACAAGTTCTGAATATGTCCATTGGGAAACATTTCCTGCACAGACTTTTTTTTAAATGTATGAAGAAAATGTACTAGGCAATGTAATGCTTCCAACATTAAGGGGCTCATGTACACTTGTCAGGTAGTGAAAGCCAAGTCCCAAGACCTACAGAGACTTATAGCATCCACAGCTTGTACCAGTTTCATTAAAGGCAGAAGGTTTCATTCCAGCTAGATAACCAGATCTGATCTCCTTGTGTATCATAAATCACTGCATTCAACTTGGTTGCAGCAACATAAGTTTTAATAGGTTTCTTTAACTGAAACAAATTGCTAAACTATACTCTGTCCAATTTGCTAGTGAATGCACCACTCCTTCTAATGGTTAACTTAAGAAAGAGGGAGCTATATTCTTAACTTTAACTTGTCTTATTTCAGCTTCTAGCAATTAGTTCTTGTTATCCCTTCTTCATGGTATTAAAGAACTCTTTGTAACAAGTATTCTCTCAGTTATGGTCACTCTCAGTCTGCTTTTGTATAGACTTAACAGCTCTTTGAATATTGGAGGCCTGAGACCTTCTCTCCAGTCCTCAAAACATTCCTCTGATTCTTTTTGCACTTCTTGATGAATCACGGTTTCTTAACAATTAATTTCTCTTCTCTAAGAGGAACAATATCTAGTTTTTTAAAGACACATTGTTTTGAAAGCCACCTCAGATTCTCACAGTATAGACTTCACAGAACTGATCAGCACTGATGCTGACTAAACATTAATAATTTCAATCAATGAATAGGGTATCTAAACCAAGAATATTCTTTCTCATAATGGATGTTTCGTGATGTTTGTTCATTTCTGTTCTTTTAAAAACATGTTTAGACAGCAAAAGAATATCAAGATTGCAAAATTAAGCACTCGAAAGGTAATAGATCCAGAAACAAAGGTTGCCTTATCTTACTCCTCTTCCTCTCCTAACCTCATGCACGCTTAAACCCTGGTGCTTCTCTTGCCAGTAGCTGTCAGCACTACCCTACCTGTAGATCTGGCACCTGGTTTTACCTAGGCCCCTTACAGAGTGTCCTCAAGAAGGCCTTTCAAGCCATGCTCAGTGTATATAGCTTCAGATTATTTACCTTTCAGAAGAGAATATATCTTCAATGATCTTACACAAATAAGATCTTTCAGAGGTTTTTTTCATGTAGCCAAACCTGCATTTTATTAGTAGTAACAGAAGGTATAACCTTAAACACAGCTTAAGGCAGGTGTTCCACATACCAAAGCTCTTAATTCAATAATTGTTTGAAAATGTATTTATACTGTGACATATTGAAGCTGAGTATTAAAAAAAAAAAAATCAGCTCTGGACATAGAAAATTTCTCCTGCTTTCCCAGACAGAAGGAGTAATAAGTCAAAGACCTGGATCATTTGGTCCTCACAGACTAAGAATCAGGACAAGGAAATGGTTTCAAGTTGCGCCAAGGGAGGTTTAGGTTGGATATTAGGAGAAATGTCTGCACCAAAGGGTTGTCAATCATTAGAACAGGCTGCCCAAGGAAGTGGTGAAGCTGCCATCCCTGGAGGTATCTGTAAGATGTTTAGATGTGATGCTTATGGACATGGTTTAGCAGTGGACTTGGCAGTGCTTGGTTAACAGTTGAACTCGATGATCTTAAAGGTATTTTCCAACCTAAATGATTCTATGATTTGCAGATACAGAACCATAGGCAACAGGAGAATTTTAACACTTGTGAAGTTTAGCGTTTTCCAAGAGAACTGACAGCTAAAGGAGGTTTTTCAGACATGTGTTTTGGGTGTAGATATCAAAGCCCTTTACAGATTTTGTCATGTGTCCTGAAAAAAAAACTCAGAAATTCACAGAATCCGCCTTGTAATGAAATTTTAGCTGATAAAGTATGGATGATTCAAGGTTTTTACAAACCGCTTGTCTTCCCAGAGCTCCTTAGTCATTGATTGTAATTTCATAGGACAGAAAAAGAACATTCTTCACAAGGGAAATGATTGATGGAGTCCTAGATAAAATACATAATTAGAACACCCGTATTATGTACAATCTGCTGCTCTTTTGCTGTTTGTCTGCTTCCAAACTGCAATTTGTTAGTAAAGTTATTTTCAATTTTTTAATGTCTTTTCTGTATTGTGGCAGTTGATTTATTCTTTCTTCTTTCTGTCAGTTAGGTTTTAGTACACTTTACCTGTCACAGTAGTAGGAGTTATCACAGCGCATGTTGATCACAGATGACATTGATCAATTAGTCCTGATACGCAAACAACTAGAGTCACCAAACAGTGATCAGTGTCCTTCAGCCTTTCAATGATGGGTTAGGTGAAATATGGCAGACCTCTCTCTCTCCTTTTTTTCTTTTTTTTTTTCCTCTCCAAGTTTTGTTTCCCAGGCCAGGACCCAAACCCTTCATTTTCACTGCCTTGTAAATGCCACATAAATCTGTTTCTTTGTGTTGCAAATCACAAGATTTTCATAAGTAAATAGCTTTCAGCATTCCACGGCAAAGTATAAATGTGTTGGAAACTGGTGAACTAAAAATTATATTTAACTGCCCTGTTGTGAATAAAAACTTAAAGGACTGAAAGTATTATTAATTATTTCAGTGTAACATCTTCATACTGAGATAATTACAATGACAGGTTGACCTGGTATATTTAAGTTTTGGTACCTTATTTTTAGTATGAGCTTCTCCTGAAGAAGGTTGAATTAGGAAGAATAGAGTGAAGCAATGTATTTTGAATACTGGATTTACCTAGCAGGTAGTTCAAAGGTTTTCAGGAGAAAACTTGAATATATACAGAGGTAAGAAAAAGTGAAGGTTTTTGGTTAGGGCAAAACATAAATGTCAGCAGATTTTTAGCTAATATGCAGAAATTTTTAGATAATATGGATAAACAGGATATGAGTATGCATATACAGGTTATTTGGCTGGTGTTGCAGCCTGAGATTGTCTGCATACCCCTCTGCTTCTCTGGTTGGGGCAGAAAGAGGAGGATCAACCAATTCTATTGCTAGTGCTTTCTGTGTCCTTAACCAAACTGCAGTGCCTTCATCTATTTGCAAATACAGTGGAGAGCCAAGGTATCCTGTGGCGAGGAAATCCCAGACTCCTCCAATGGTTGGTTTTCACAAAGGGATTAGTCAAGATACTTGATTCTTACTCAAAACATGGTGTGATTATATTTGGTGGTGTCTATATATCTTCATGTTTGTATGTGGAGAAAAAGAACCTTAAAACCATAAATGTAAAGATATAATATAGTTACCATTAAAACTTTCTTGCTGGGGGAAATATCCACTGCTACCTGATCATGGCATTTGTCTGTTTTCCTCCAACCTTTGCATAAAAAGCATCTATTGCTTTTTATGTATGTTCTATAGAAGGTTAATTTAAGAGATGATGACTTTAATGGTGCTCAGAAGGCACATGTCACATATGGGACACTACTAGATGTACTAGAGGATGATAATCAGCCCCAGAACTTGAAATGATGTGATAGTAAATGTGAAGCCCATAGATTCTTAGTTCCTCTAAAACCTGTCAGTTCTCTTTAATCATTAAATAGAAGAGCTGAACTGTAAAAAGAGCTTCACGTGAAAGCTGCAGAATAGAAATGAATGCCTGGCTATTAACATGAATAGGTGTCTAATATCCAAATTATTTCACGGATCTGAAAAACAAACCCTGAACAAAACAGTTTACGAGTCCATTTTAGAAAGACTCTCTTACTTGGACTCATGGTATTTTATCAGTGCTATATATACTAAAACACGTGCAAATGTGATTCATATTACAATTTTGTTGGTAATTATTTTTTGTTAGTTTTTAATTATATGTAGCCCTTTACTTAAGCACTTTGTAAATATAGAGATCTGTGAAGAAATTGGAAAGGTATCAGAAGGAATAAATATTGTTCTGCAAGTGCAGCCTTTAGCGTAATGTGCAAAGCATTGGATTAAAAGCAGCAGGTATCACAGGTCAACTGCGCTCGCTAATCACTCCTCAACAAAAGAGATTGACTTTCTTGCTAGTTGGCTGCAGAAAGAATAGTAAATCACTTCATAGACTTTATATTCAGTTCACAGCTTGATCACTACTGCTCCACCTTTCCTCTGAAAAACGGCAATGCTCTTTGCTTTGTCCAGGAAATATAAATTTCTCATGGAATCTCCTAACTTATTGTTTTAAGTGAATGAGCAGTACAGTGTATGCCCACTGGTTCCTGAAATGAAGCAGTGTCATAGCGTGGTGGTTGTAATGAATATTTATATTGAAAATTGGGGGCGGGGAGGGGTTTTTTAGGGGGAGTGTTTTTAGACAGCCTCTGACAGATGATTCTGCTGCTTTATGCAGTACAGTTTCTGTACTTCGTTATCTGTGAAGACTGCCATAGTATAACTTTGCAGTAAAACTGCAGGCAGGCATCTTGTGAAAGATGAGCCTCCTGGGATACTGATTGCATTACCATGCTAAACAAAATTGCTGTTAACAAAAATGTTTAGCCAAATCTCGTAGAAAAGAGTAATGTTCATTCAAATGCATTTTCAAAAGGAATATTCTGAAATGGAGGAAGTAACTAAATATGCATTTGAAATAACTAAGTATGCATATGGAAGATGAAAAATAAGTGTTTGTTGACATATTGTTTCCCTTTCAAGCTGTAGTTTTTAATTTTACTAAGAATGAAAGTGATGCTCTAAATACTTATTGACACCAGTATGTGTCCATGCCAAAAAGAAAAGTCTTTCTGTCTAGAGCCAGGTTTGGAAAGATAGGTTTGGAGGCAAAATTGGGCTCACAGCAAAGAGTTGTCACGCGGGAGCTGTGGGACAGGCAGCTTCTGTGGGAGGGATACAGAGGCAAGCATAGTTGTGATGGAGCAAATACCCTTCTCCATTGACTTCATTGGTTCGGGCTTGTGTCTTACAAAACGAGAACACTGCCCCAAAGGTGAGCTACAGCCAGTTAGGTCTGTTACACCACCTTTTTTTCACTGATAGTCCATTCTTTTGTAGCCAATCACTAGATAAAAATAAGTTTAAATGTTTTGCTTCAGTTGTGGGTGGTTCTTCTCTAGCCCTTAACCTAATAACTTCTGAGTTATAATTTAAATGTGATTATTATTGTCTAGTTATGTGATCTGACTGTCTTGTAAAGAAGAGGAACTTAATTTAATTCAGAAGTATTCAAGGTCACAAAATGGCTTTTGGAAGGTGCTGAATCCTTACCTGCATAAATATTTCAGATCCTGTTAACAGAGTAACATACTGCTATTGAACAACAAAACCAAAGGTCTATGATAGTCCTTTTATAAATCAGTGGCAAGAAAAATGGAAGTACAACAAACACACTGTTAAGTTAAGCCAAAGCATGAACATACAGTCGCATTTAAATGAGCGTGTTCTAGACATGCCCTTAAGTAGGTTGTGGTGCAGCTAATGAAATACAGGCACTGTTTTCTGCTTACATCTTTGTTCAAACTTTTAATATGTTAATGCACTTAAGGCAATATGAAATATGGGGAGGGAAATGTTATTGCCTGTTAGTCTCAAACATAGGAAAGCATAATGCTGCTATAAAAAGCTAAGGATATTTTGATGCAGAGATGATGAAAGAAAATCTGTTCAATTAGCTATTATTTTAAATGATAAATTATAGCATATCACTCTTCCAAAATAAGCAAGTAATAGCCATTCATAAAAATGCCATGTGTCATTATTATTGGGTTTTTCATGCTTTTTGAAATCAGCATACTCTTCACTATTAGCTCTTTAAACTCTTTTTTTGAGCACATAGAGGCCCACCCCATCAAAGTTAGGGTCACAGATTTTAATGTCACAAAACACTTTTTCCTTTGTAAAGTATTTTCTCTGCCTTGGTATTTTGGTGTACTTTCAGGATCCTGACTGTTTGGCCTGAGTTGCATTAAATTTATGTATTTGGTATTTGGAAGGTCTGAAGTCTGCATCCTTTTGGAAGAGAGGCTAGGTAGCTATGACAGCTAAAGCTGCATTATTCTGGGAAGGGCTAATTCTTGGAGAACTGGCAAAAGTAGTGTTGTGGAAGAGACCACTAATATTTGAATGGAAAAGAATATAGCTTCAAATAGGTTCAGCTGTACCTGGCCTGAGGTATTAGCTGCTTTGTGCTGCTAGAGACAGCACAGCAGAGAAATTGGACATTTTACCATATGCATCTGTTGCAGATGAAGCAAATGCTGGAATCATTTTATGTGGCAATGAATAAACATCTATTTATATATATTTTTATACATATATAGAGAGAGATAGGTATGCCTATATTTAAATGGGGTTTTTAAGAACAATGTGGGACACAAGTGCATAGGATGTTTACCAGGGTGTTACAATGAATATTTAGACTGTGATTCCTGCAGTTTCTTGGGGATCATGAGTAACTCCAGCCTAATAAAAGCACGCCCAAGGAAAAATAAAAGCATCCTTGGAGGACAGAGACAGACCTGCACATTCCTCTGTTCTGCAGTCCTAGGCTCCTCTCCTGCAATAGGGGGGTGTAGGGGTGTGGAGACAGGTAAGAGATGCAATGTGAAATCCTGATCTTACTTTACAGGGGAGTCCAGATGTTCTTGTTGAAAATCTGCCTCTGAAAACCACCCCCTTTTCCCTAGAGAGAGATAACCATAGCCAATAGAAAGCTTTGTCTAAAGGGAAATGGGAGACTTACTACTCTCTGAGCGGGAAGAAAATGTAACCTATAAAATGTTTCTATGGTAGTGGTTTTCTGTCTCTCTTGCAGGCCTTCAGAATATTTGAGTTTAGCAACACCCATTATCTGCTTCTACTTCTTCATTTCTTCAACTAATGTGCGTTGAAAATGTTCACTTATCCACCTGGGCTCAATGAACCTTTATATACCATATGTATTCCTGTTAAAGGCTGAACTTAGCATTATATTATTTCAGGGTTTTGATTAATCTTGCTTCCACGTATTTCACAGCATTAAGAGCAGTTTAGTGTTACACAGAGCTCTCATTTCCTCACACCTTTC
>VZZY01004052.1:539850-862053 GCA_013400335.1 Eurystomus gularis | reverse complement strand
TATCTATATATATATCCATATCCCCTTCCCTCAAGGTTAAAGAAAAATCTGAGTAAACCAAGACCCTCCCCAGATTTGGATTGCAGGGCTTTGCTATAAAATGCAAAGAGGTTACATGTCTTTCCTTATGAGCTTAGCCTGTGAACTGGTACAAACGCAGTTAGTGTAGGAGAAATGAGCCAATAAATGTCTCGGTCTGTCTTGAATACTTTTACTTTCCTTTGACAAATGTCTCATAGAAAAAATGCAAATTGGCCCTATTAGAGTTGCTCCCTAAATTGGTCGCATGCAATTTTATATATTCCATTTCCCCATACACTGCTTTGGTCACTCTGTAGCTCCTTTCCACCCTACAAAGGAAAAAGAAAATTGAACCCCTTAATACACAGGTCACAAACTCATGACAAAAACCAATGGCTCTAAGGCTTTCTTTTCCCACTTTTAAAAATTTTGTTCTTTCTGGTGGCTCTTGTCACACCAGATGTTCCCTGGGACACTTTTGCTACCTCAAGAAGCTCTTTTTACAGATTCACTTCCATTTCCCAGCACATTTTACTGCTGTTTTCCATCATTTCATATGTCACATGATCCTTTGGAACAAAAGGCTCCATGATCTACAAGTGGAAGAAGCAGCAATGTGGTGATTCATGCGTAGCCTGATGGATCAAAATACTCCAGGACACAGGGTATTATTCCATATATTATTATGAGGACTCATGCAGTTACACATGCAACATAAGCATAACGATGCCTTTGAGTTACTTGTGCAATTATTATCATGTAAGCACAGGAAAATGTTGCTTACAGAAATGGCTAGCTGCAGTTCTAACTGGCTTTGCGCAGGTTTTTGCCTAACTTGAAAAGAGAATAGCAGTCATTATGCATTAAACTCTCCCAGGACATAGTGAGCACGTTTTCCCTGAATAACTATATGTAGATAGCTCTGAAAAATTGATCTTGGAGTGCCTGTAGGAATAGATACATTCATCATATGAACACCACCAAAATGCTACATTTAAACTTATCTAAGACTCTGAGAAAGTGGCAGTCTTATTAATGCAATTGTATTGGCAAACATAATCTAGTTACAGAAGAACGGAAGGAATATAGATTACTCATCCCCAGGGAGAGAATAATTTTCTCCAGAAGCTAATGAAGAAACGATCTACATTCAGGAGATTATTTTTCTATGTTAGCTACACTTAAAAAAAAAAAANAAAAAAAAAAAAAAAAAGATAAAATATGATTAGTATTTAATACTACAATAATTGAGAGGAAAACTGCTTTTTAATATATCAGACATGTTACATATTTTTCTACAGACACATATTGTAATAAAGATTTAATTAATGTCTGTTTGCTTGCAGAAGTGTTCCTATCATTTATTTTAATGGCATCCATCATGGTAAAACCTTCTGCTATTCACAGGGACATTATTTATATTTCTATTATGGCTCCATTCAAATTTAAAATTATCAAATAACTTGTTATCAGATGCTAAAAAATTATTTATTTCCTCTTCATTTATTTGAAATGAAATTGCTTCAAGGTCTGATAATCTCTATGTGTTTCACACCCTGAATGTGATTGATTTCAGGGATTAAAGGCAAAGAAAAGAATTATTTCCATTGTTCCTGCCTAATATATGGATAATACCTCCATCAGTACAGGTACAACTGGAATGGAAATTCGGAATTACAAGAAAAAATCTCTCCACAACTTCCTACCTAGAGATATTTATCATTTCAGACAGGCTACCGAGGCCCACCCATGACACAGAGTTGTGTTTAGAGTCCTACAACCACATCAGAAGAAGGTAGCATGTAAAACTTGCTACACCTTTAAAAATACATGTCAGAACTATAAGAATTGAATAATCTGGTCTCATATAGCCCTTGTACATATTTTCCAAGAATATGACAAACCATTTTCTTCTAACAGGTAAATAATACTATACAGACATTTCAACAGTGATGATCTCGAAGATTCTCAGAATAAAATGTGTCACAGGAAGCACTTCTAATCACAAGATCTATGTGGGCTGCCTGTGCAGCATGGAACTTATCCCAGCATTGAAGAAACCCAAATTTTCGGTGAGTATTAACAGCAGAGAGTGTATGACACAAGCAACTACCTTGTACTACAAGGAGGAAGACACGATATCCAGAATCTCATTTCTACTTCTAAAGTTGTAATTTTTAAAAATTTAGTCATGTGCACTTGTCACTTCTCACATAGCAAGCCTAGAATAACCCACAGGTTATTTATTTCTTTTAAAAACCCACATAGGAAAAGAGCAAGGGAGAAGAAAACATGAACTCTGCCAGAGAGAGCATTGCATGCATCGTTGTGAAAATGCCAGACAGTGTGGAATAATGACAACCAAGAGGTCCTTAGTGGCTCCAGATTTGTTACAATCTTACTCATCTGGAGAATCTGCTTGAGATTTCCTCCTGGTTTACTTTGTCTTTTACAGCTTGGATTGTGCTCATTTCATCCAAAACAAAGACTATCCCCCCAGGCAAAGACTTTGCTCAGAGGCAGGAATATGAACTGTGGCTGTTTGTTCCTCTCTAACTCCTAGCTAGAGACAGACATTTCCTCCCCCTTGCTGGAGTTTAATCCTATGCTGACAAAAAATATCACTTCTGATTTCTATTTCACTCCTTAATTCTTTTGCAAGTGAGGGTTAAGAAGTGAGGTTTAAAGACAGTGAAACCAGCAAAAAATTCGGAATTTAACATCTTTTCTTCTGTACAATTTCTACATAAATCAGTATGACTTTTTCCTCTGTTACAGGATCTTTGCAAGATTTCTTTCAGAAAAGCCTGAACTTCAAGCTTCCTGTGATAACAGCTGACTGAACCTCTATCAGATACTGAACCTATATTTGCACTAATGAATCATTCGACTGCAGATTCAAAATCCTATTGGGAATCTCGGTTTACCAGTTTGAGTACTTCCCTGTGATAATCTTTTTTTAAATAGCTTGGAGCTTGGTTATATCTTAGTGGCCCGGAGGACAGGAAAAGCCAGCTCAGACTTTTTTGCAAATGTCTGTATGAATTTTTCTTGCATTATCTACTTTTCTGTTTGAATGACATTTTTCAATATTGTCATTTTAGACGATAACTGAATGTTCTCTTCTGCTTTTTTGTTTCCAGTCCAAAATACTTCAAGTTCTTAAACCAAAAGCTGCAAGAAAAATAATCTTATAGTAGATTTTTTGTGGTGTTCAACTCCCAATCAAAACATATTTCCTTAGGGAGCAGGAGATTACTCCTTTGATAAAAATCTGCACGACTTGGGAATAAATAGACATGCAGGAGCTGGGATAGACAGGTTAAAATTCAGGGGAAGAAAGAAGCAACAAGCTGCTGTAAAGGACACTAGACTTTGTTCCAGCAAGTCTCCGTGGCTGATGCCCAGGGAGGAAAAAGATCTGGGCAGATGAATTCTTCCCAAAGACTTAAAGCCCCGTGAGCACTAGAGCAGACATGTCAGATGAAAATTAAATCCAGACATGGAGTGGTTTACTCCAGCTCACTGATTTCCATACAGGTATTCTCCTTCCGAACAGAGTACCCAAGTTACTGGGAAAATGCAGAAATGCTAAAACCTGGCACAGGCAGTGGAGGAGGAAGCCAAAGAGGTAGCAGAAGCAGAGGGAGCCTGGAGGAGGAGGGGGGCAGGAGGCTCTGCAGGCCTGGAGCAGGGATGTCCTGGGCCCTGGAGAGACCCAGCTGGAGCAGAGACCCACCCTGCAGCCTAGGGAGGTCTCCAAGCTGCAAGCGGGGGAGATTTCCTGCAGGAGCTGTGGCTGTGGAGAGCCCAGGAGGGAGCAGGTTGTCCCTGAGGGGCTGGAGCCCAGGGAAGACCCAGTGCTGGGTCAGGGAGAGGTATGAGGAAGGAGGAGTGGCCAAGAGGGGCTGTGGTGGACAGACCACAACCCCCATCCCCATCTCCTATAGCCCTCAAGGACTCAGGAGTGAAAGGATTACCTTGGGCCTGGGATAAAGAAAACGGGTGGTGGTCAAATAAGGTATTTAAATGGTTGTCTTTGCTTCTCACTATCCAAATATTTGATATTTGGATATTTGAACGCACAATAAATAAAAGTGTAGTCTATTTTGCCTGTGATGGTAATCATAGAATCAAAAAATCATTAANAGACTAAACAGTCCCAGTTCCCTCAGCCACTCCTCATAAGACATGTTCTCTTGACTCCTCACCAGCTTGGTTGCCCTTCTGCGGACCCACTCCAGCACCTGAATGTCTCTCTTACACTATGGTGGCAGGAATATGAACCAATACTCAAGGTGTGGCCTCACCAGCACTGTAACAGGGAATTGAGCTCACTGTCTTCTCCCACGAACTTTCTCACCTCATTTTCTTTCCTGAGCCATTGAGGAGAGGGAGCAGCTGGGTGGGCAGCTGGCCAAGGTTAGCCCACCACACCAGCAGAGCACCTCAGCCTTAAATACATCCACAGTTCTCAAATTGCAGATTCTAGCCCCAGGGTAGTTTATTTGCTATCAGCTGTAAGAGTTCTCAGAAATTGGGAGAAATAGAAGAAAAAGAAATTGAAGCCCAAGGGAAGTCAAGGGACAGCTTCCAGTTGACCTAAGAATAAATCCTGAACTGGTCTTTTCTACCCACACTTTAAACAAATGCTCTGTATATTACTTCTGGGGTTCTGAGAATGATTAATCAGGACTTAATGCTTTGATGGTGTGGCTCATGTATTTAATCACTAAAGCAGAATAACAAAGTGCAATCAATATTGTAATGGTTTTTTTTTTAGCCCTCTAGATATGAGCTACGAGCCAGTTAGGGAGGGAAAGGAGAGGATGTTCTGCTTCAGTACCTCATTTGCTGTGTTTCTGAACAACATTATTTTTGTCCTATATAAGGTATATGTCAAAATCAAACTCACTGATCCTCTCAAATTAATGCTGTAAAGAAAAATATTTTGATCAATAATTACTTTTTGGTTTATTGGTTGTTCACAGGATACTATTGCTTCTCCAATATATCTGTTTTCCTTCACAAACACCTTTCTCCATGGTCTCTGGAGGAACTGAGATGAGGAATTCAATGTTTAAAAGAAGACACAGCAGCCTTTAAATCACTGATTTTATTGTTATGAAAATTAAAAGAAATGTCTTGTTTCTTTTCATAGAATTGTACTTCTGCACGGTAAATTTCCTATCTATAATAATACTACTCCTCAAATAAAAATAAAAATATGAAAAAGAGTTTAAGAGCTCCTGGTTCTGCACCTCTTGTCTGTAACTGTTTTCAGTGATGCAGCTCTGTATAAGGTGGTGTTCTTTCTTCCTGGTGCTGCTATTTGCCATCCAGTCCATCCACCTTTTATCCCTCTCCATCTTTCCAGGTCATTATTGCTAATGAGTTGGCATAAGACAATGGTGCGCTCCATACAAACTTCTGCCACATAAGCCATGTACATTTGACTTCATCTGGAAGTCACCTCCAACATGGATAATTCCCTCACGTACTGGTAACTTCTCTCCGTGGTGGTCCACTTGCCTGGGTGACATGTAACTTCTTCCTTGAAGGGATATCTTTCCTTCATGCCTGACAGAAGTCACCTCCAGAGGCTGAGGGCTTGTGCCCTTTTTCCAATTGCTTTGTCAAAGCTCCCTTCCCTAGACAGGGATCCCAGCTGCTTGGCTTCCATCCCTTCTGATTCCAAACTACTGGCCCCATTATCCCAGCATTGGAGGAGCAAAAGGACAGCGTGCTCGCCTGGATGACAGCTGAAATCCTCCTGCATATCTCATAGCTCACTCATGGAGAGGGATTGGGTAGTTACTGTTTCATTTATGAGTTCTGCTCCTTCCTTCTCCTCTTCTCATGGTGGTCTTGCTTTGGAGTAGCCTGCCTCACCCACTGCTTCCTTCTTCCCCTTCTTAGTAGGCTTTTCTTCTATTACTAAACAATCTGACTTTAGCATCCAATATTTTTTCATGTGTACAGGGGCAGCTGATACCAGCATGGGTTGGTTCTGTTGCTTGGCTGCAGTGCCTGTCACTGCGATTGGAGTAGCCACGCTGCCTGTCATGGGGGTTGGGGTGGCCGCAGTGCCTGTCATTTCGTCGTCAGAGACCTTCTTTTCCCCTTGAGGGTACTGCGTGGTGTTGAACAGGTCCTGGTAGGCATGGGCCAGGACCCAGCACATTGCAGTGGTTTGTTTCTCTGGAATTGCCAGCATGACAACATGCTTTTTCCAAATATTTTGTTAGTTTTTCAGCATTATGTATTTGTTCAGAGGTAAAGTTCCAAAACACTGGAAGAGTGCCACTGTCCAAGGTACTTGCTTGCACTATCCTACACATCCTGCCACTCACAATTCTCCAGCCTCAGGGCAGATCTCTGGGTGATATTCTTAAACAGTTGTTTAACCTTAAGCAAGACCTGAAATGCATTCAAGAGACATAACAATAGCAACATACTGGTTTGACCATCCCAAGGATATTAAAAATTCTCAAGAGCTCTTGTAACTAGCTTGGAGAAGGAGGGGAAGGTGAAGAAGGGGAGGAAAGTGTGTGTGTGTGTCCCTGTTATCTCCCCCATATATTGGCTCTCCAAGGAGAAAAGGTAAAGACTGTAATTATTAATAGTTTCTGAGAGATGGTTCCCAAAGTACAGAGATGACAGCAATGCTGAGTACAAATACCAGATTAGTCTCACGCCTGGTAATTTTATCGTATCATAAACCAGTGTTACACAGCACAACAAAATGATAACCTTAATCCAGCCCCCAGAGGTGATAAACAGCACAACAGGGAACGTATACAGCAAGCAAGGTGTTGTATAACACAACTCTGAGAACAAGCAACACAACTTTGAGAGCAAATAAATCAACGTTGTGACCAGTGACTATTAAGTGAATATAATGAATGCTTATAAAAAAAAATGTTGTAACATGCTCTGGTCAGACCTGTTATTATCTCAGCCCTTCAAGCCCTACGTTGGGTGCCAAAAAGGACTGTTGTGGTTTAAGCCAGAAGGCAGCTTAACACTACACAGCCATTCACTCACTCCCTTTCATGAGGATAGGAGAAAGAACCAGAAAAATAGGTAAAACCTGAGGGTAGAGATAAAGACAGTTTAACAGGACAGAAAAGGAAGGGAAAAGTATAATCATGATAAAAGAATATACAAGGCAAGTGATGCAAAATGCAATTGCTCACCACCTACTGCTCGATGCCAAGCCAGCTCCCAAGCAGTGGGCTGCCAATCTCTGGCCAGCTTCCCTTAGTTTTATTGTTCGACAGGATGTTATATGGTATGGAATATCCCTTTGGCCATTTTGGGTCAGCTGTCCCAGCTGTGTCCCCTCACAACTTCTTGTGCACCCCCAATCTACTCTCTGCCAGAGCAACATGAGAATCTGAAATGTCCTTGACTTAGTGTAAACACTACTCAGCAATAACTAAAAGATCCACGCATTATCAACATGATTCTCATCCTAAATCCAAAACACAGCACTGTACTAGGAAGAAAGTTAATTTTATTTTGTATCCCAGAAAGAGCTCCATGTGTAGCTGTGAAGTGGAGTATTTCGGAAATATTTCAACCAAAGACAAAGAGAGACAGCTGGTTGTCACAAAACTATTTAAATACATAGGAGAAGGAAGAATGTGTTATTGGAGGTCAATTTGTATGCATTTATTCTAGACCTATGATATGACCTATTGGACAGAAGGAGGCAATCACTGTCTACTGCCTTAGAAATACAAAAAGCAATACACAGATAAAATGAAAAATTAAAAACTGTAAGTGCGTTTTACTAGATACTCAGGAAATGACAGTTGAAGAAAGGCCACACTGATTATTAGTCCGCCTGTGCTGATGGGATAATGAAAGTAAGCTCTACAAGGGTGAAAATTCGTAGACAGACATAGAAATATATATCTATAAACAAATGGAAGGAAGAAAGATTTATAGCAATTAATTAGAATTCAGAAGCTAGAAAATGGAAAAATAGTAAATGAAAGGAAATACACGGGGAAACATTTGATTAGAAGAGCTGTAAGTTTGTTATGACCAATTCTTACATAGATTAGAAACTAAAATAAATTTAAGCAGTGTTGGTGGATCCTTTATGAATGGAAATGGTAGAATTGACTGCAAAAATAAAGAAAGATGGGAGTATTAGGGAAGTAACTGAATGTACATAGCAGTTAAGGATGATGAAGGACTCCCTATTCTACTCCAGCAGTGGCTGAAGTGGATGCTCACTGACTACTGCCAGTGGATGCTCACTGGCAGGGCCTAAAACTTTCATTAGAAAGCTTTCAGAGAGGCATCTGAGAAGTCTGCTGAAAAGTTTCTGTTTTCAACAAATCCTGGAGAAACAAGCTGACCAGTGCTGTCACTGAGAAAGGGCTTTGAGATCTAAGAGGATGATTGGTCCTTTGTCACCATGTGCTTTAACATAAGCACAGCCACTTGCTCAGCCCCCCACCCAGTGACAGAACCAAATTCTTCTCAGAGGTCCACAGTAAAAGGAAGAGAAGCACACACATACACACCAAGAAACATTCTTATTGAGTATAAGGATAAATAAGTGGGAGTAAAGCACTAGAAGAGGTTTCCCAGAGATGCTGTGCAACTTCCATTCTTGGATAGAAAAACTGATTTAGTTTCCAAGTTGAGCCTTCTTTTTGTAGGATTTTGGACCAGAGACTTCCAGAGGTCTCCTCGAAACTGAATTATTATAATGCTATATGATATGCTTGCTTTGTTCTTACTCTGCCCTTGTTGTCCATCTATTTCCAGACCTGAAGAGAGATTACTCTACTAGGTGGAATACTGGCCTGACCTAGTGCAGATGTCTTCAGGTATAGCAAACTTGAATTGATAAATATTGGTTTAAAAATTGAGAGTTGTTCAGTAATGTAAATGAACATGATATTATTTGATCTAGGACGTTTCTTGAATGTTTCATTAAACTTTGGGAAAAAAATATCCCCATTCTTTGAAGAAATAGTTTGACACATGAGAAGACCAAGGTTAAATCCCAGTTATATTTCTTGTCTTGCTCTCTTGTGCAAGCTGTTTCTTCCACACCTTGTTTCCCCTCTAGTAAAGTGCTCACTAGTCCTTCTGTAAAACATATTCTTTTGTGAGGATGGATTTATAAAAGGATATGAGATAATGGTAAGAGAGTGTTTGTACTTAAATTAGAGAAATTACAATAAGCAACAAAATCCAAAAGTCAGACACACTATCTATCTATCATCCTCTATCATCCTCTGTCATTTTTTCTTTTAAAACATAGATAAAATTACTTTTATTTCCTCCCTCCTGTGCTTCAAAATCTACAGATGTCTGGAAATATACAAATCAGGGCTAGATAGCATTTGTACTTGAGAAGGAGCTGGTTTAGGAATAACTTATAGGACTATAGCTCAACTGCTACTGTTTTAATGAAAAAGTGCCAGAGAAACAATGAAGACAGCATTTGATTAATGTATGAACTTCAGTCCAGAACTGTCAGAGCTTCATATGTTGTCATCATAATGAAAATATAATGGATGTGATCTGGAATGCCATCCATCTTCCTGTTGTTGCATACTGAATTTAAAGCAAAGGTTTCTGTAGATTTATTTACTTATTTTTATTTTTGCCCTCATTCATTTTTCAGAAGTCATTTCCTTAGAATTCAAATGGAAAGGAAAAAAGTCTTTGACACCAGGAATTAGGGCTAATCCCTGAGAAAAAAAAAAACAACAAACCAAGAGCAGATTGAAAATGTCAGGAGGTGATTGTCCCTGATTAATCAAGAAAGTTCAGAAGAGGAGAGAGGTCCAGGAAGGGTGAGGTGGTCTTTGAAAGAAAGAGGCATGAAAACACAATTTGTTTAAAGTCTTACTGGTAAGAAAAAGTCAGGTATGCAAATTATTCTGTAAACACTGGGGCTAACAAAGCTTGTCCTATGGGTTCATGTGTTAAGACTGACTCATTTTGGTCTCAGAGAAAAACTGAGTTCTAAAACAGGCTTTTAGCCAACAGGAACAGCAAGTGTGTGTAAATCCATTTTTATCTTTCCTGCTTTTTATCTATATTTAGACACAAATTATAAGTATTTATATTCAAAGTAATAACCACAAATAGAAATCCTTATATGGGTTCTCTGATGTCTTAGAAGTTATGTGCTCACATTGAGATCTTTCCCTCTGTGGAGCATTTCTAAGTTCTCAGTCCTCTTAGCTACCTGTTTTTTACAACTTCTTAATGATGAAATTTAAGTTATTCTGAGTGTTTCCCAATTTGGTTGTTTGGTTTTTTTTAGTTGACTAATGTTTAAACAGTTATTGGAGGAGACATGCAAACAGATACTTGTGATACTCCAAGTCTTCTTTCCAAAAAATAAATGAAAGAGAAAAAAAGAAGTAAATATATTTCTAATGCTCTGTTCATAGCTTCTGGTGACACTGTCACCATTTATATCTGTGTCTCACCATCACCCATCCAGCTTCAAATCCTGCTTCTTTATTTGTTGTTAAGAGATCACAAGTTCCCACAGACTAGTAGCCATCAACATTGCTTCATTGATATTTAATTATATTCATTCTCTGATTCCATGCTACGGCCCCTTCCAATTTTTTTTTTATGTGAGAGATGAGTCTATGCATTAAGGGGCGGGTTTTTTTTCTTTTACCAATAGTGCAACAGATGAATACAATTTATTTCTTGCTAAATGGTATGCTCTTCAGGATATACACTAGGTTAAACTTCTGGTAAGGAATATAAACCTTCCTGAATCACACTCCTGTTTGACTAATATGACAGAAAACTCATGTGAGGAGTGAACTCATTCTGCCTATTACCCCAGTTATTGGCTTTGCATCTCAGATAAAGGGGGCGGGAGGACACTTAATTTTTTAGGTCATTTGGAGGACTCATTGACCGCCAGCCCAAGCTTCATGTTCTTGTATTTACTGTCTCTGTAGGCAGTTAATTCCTTTTAATGGAGATGAAAATACTGATAAGGACTAGAAGCAATCAATGCCTTGGTTGTAACTTATTGACTCTCAGGTGCTACTGATGACTTCCTGCAGCTGATATGCAGGCATCTCAGAGATGAAATAATTACATATGTGTTCCTTTTGTCCTTTAAAGTACAAAATAGACCACTGGAGCATTCAGAAAAGCAAATGTTTTATTCCACACTGCCATGCAATGAAGCACACACTTGGTGAGTTATCCTGTGCAGCTGATGGGTATTGTCGGGCTGTAAAGTGGTAATTTTACAAATAATTCAGCCTTTATGTAGCTGTTTGACCATGTTCATAACATATTTGCTCTAGTCTTCTTTGCCACAGAGATATCTACATGGGTTTGGCAACATAATGTCTTTCTGCTGGACAATTTCACTCTTACTCCTGGATCAAGTGTTATCTCTTTGAGTTCCTACTAAGTCACTTCCTCTCAAGCATCTTTATTTTCAGCAATGCAGAAGATGCCATTTGTCATTGTTTGTGACAGGCATGATATCAATATCACAAAGCCTGAGGGGAATAAAAGAATAAACACTTGATAAGAGTATGATTTAAGATTAATAGTTGCCTGGTGAAGATTCATGATAAAACATCCCATAAAGACATTACTCGCCCAGAGTGCAGAATTGCTTTAGCAGTCACGACTGAGTGAAATAGAGCAGAAGGAGGAAGTCTCATTCAGAGGATGCTTATCTCATTTGCAGCCCTACCTCTGCCACAGATATCTTGTGGAAAATTGGAGATTATAATGGTGCATTCATTGGGTGAGGTGAAGACAGATCTTCTGTGAGTGGTAGCTAGTCTCCTCACGGTACTATAGGTCCATGCAGAGGAGAGATATTCATAGATATGACTATACACATACATGAAATATTCATATATGTATGGCTGCATTCTGTGATAAATACATTTTTTACTGACTTTCTGGGCTTATGTTTGCAGACAGAAGCACCAAAATATCACAAATATCTGTCTGCTTCTGCTGTCAGTTGTGGTTCTCAGTGGCAGCTGCAACAGATATTTCTGCTGAAAAACATCAAACCTTAGTACTTTAGGCAAAGGGAAATGTCTTTAGCAATCAAGAAGTGATTACACTCAGATGATTGTTTCTGCTAGCAAATGACAGTGATTAACGTTATGCCAGTGCTTCTCAAAATTTTGGAAGTGCAAACCTCTTTTGGTTCATCTGTGTCTGCAGCATTATTCTCAGCAGCAGCTCGGTTTCTTCAAGACTCAGGAAGAGAAGCAATTATAATTGATATCTGCTAGTATTGACACTCATTCACTCCCACAAGGAACTGAGCTGCTGCCAGAAAGTAAAAGCAGCATAAAATTTTGCAGACAATAATCACAGCCTACACTTGCTCCTCTCTTACATCTGGTCCTTGCAGGAACTGAGAAGCTGTTGACTACTGCATCTGATGCCTTAGAGTTCCTTTGAACTCTTTGACCAAGACTTAAGAGGTTGGTCAAAGAGGGAGAGGCACTGCTGCTGCCATATTTTCATCTTGATCTGAAAAAAGCCAATCCTGGAGTGCTGTTGTTCCTATTTCTAAAAAAGCTTTGGCTGAATTTCAACAAGAGAACCTAGAGCACCATAAAAATTCTGAACCTATTTGTTTCTTTCCTCTGATAGGACTCTTGAAAAGGCCTTTACAGACCAATTATGGACTAAGCAAGAAGCTGACAAAGGGTTTCACTGCCTTTAAAATTGCTCAGTTATCTTTGAGATGCCGTAACAGATGTTCTTTGAGCTGGCATGTCAAGCTTTTATGCTGCTCATTTCCCTGCACTGGGTCTACCTGGTCTCCTTGGGCCAGCTTCTCATTACAGTTGGACTCCAATGTTCTAAACAAAGATATGATGGCATTTTAGCATGCAGAAAGCCACATCAATGCATTGGAGATTAAGGAAGAGCTTCTGTGGTAACAGTTCAGCAAGCACTTAGATCCACTGACATCTGTAAGATGAAGCAAATGCTTAATCAGGGTTTTAAATTAGTGGGTGAGTAAAATATCCTTTCTAGTTCTTGAAAAAGAAACTCTCCCTAACTCTGATATACAGAGTTTTAGAGTTTTGACCATTTATTTCTAATATTTCTTAAGACAGCTTGGTTCTGATTTTGCTTCTGCTCTGAGAAGTACAAGAACTGGAGAAAGTAATCATTTCCATAAACACCAACTTGGAAAAAAAAATGAGGGTGCTATCACCTTCTCTAATTTGGCTATTATCACTGAGAATTATGTAGAAATGATACATTTATATGCAGTTCACAAATGGCTCTGCTAATTCCAGCCACTCCATGTGTCCTACATATGGCCCGTATGGTGTCTGTGGGCGAAGCAGATAAACAGTTGAGCTTCTGCAAATACAGTGTTAGGATCAGCATTTTGCTAAAAAATTGCTTTTTCAAGGGGTATGAATTAGCCTGTTTATTCCAGCACAGTAGCAAAAGAACTGAAGATTTCACTTGATTTGGAAGGGATCATAAATATTGGTTTACATCCAATTTAAATGCTACTGGCAAACACATATTTTTGAGTAAAATTATTTTTTATGAGACGTGAAAATACTGTATGGTTAAATACCAAAGAAATAATATCTTTAAAAAAAATTCTTATAAAGTGGTGTTTAAAACACTGAAATAAATGCTACTGAGTTATCAATCATACTAGTAACAGCATTTTAAAATAAAATAAAATAATTTAATCAGTCTCCATGCTAAATAACTCTCAACTAAATGACTTCCTGAAAGATATTTCTTTTTATTTATCTTTTAACCACTGAAGCAGTAAATAGGGAATTCAAGACATCTTAGTTCAGTCCCCTCTTAGATTTTCTATGTTGTTATGTCAGTTTCTCCAAACCTGATTTTATCTGTAAAATGGGGGTGAAATTATTTTTTTTATCCAATCTCTGTTCTTGGAAACTTTAACTGGAAATAAAGGGATTTTTGTCTGCATAGGAAAAGCCTGTTTATGACCAAAAAAAAGAGAATCACTTACCTTACTGGATTTTGGCGTTACAAGTGCCAAGCAAATGTTATGATTGTGGCAAAATTAAGAACAAAATGTTGCATTTTTTTTTTCCATTTTGAAACATACCCAGAAGTGAATGCTTGTCTCTTCTCCATGTACTGGTTCTCGGATGTAGAATTCATTTAGGTCTCTTAGCACTGGAGGTATCTTCCCTATTTTACTATAAAACTAGCATGACACATTGGTCAGTTAATTCAAGAATGCTATGAGGCATCGTGTACTCGCAGCATGTCTCACTTTTTGACTTCTCTGTTTAGACTATAATCACATTAGGAAAAAAATATTTTTGTTTCCTGAATTTTTTCTTCACGTGGTGACATATGTTAACATTGAAGTTTTTTGGTTATCTTCTCAAAAATTGTTCCAGTTTAAATATGCCCATAAGAAACTTGCTTAAACTGTTTTTTCTTAGGCTTCAGCTGTCTCAGAAGAATAATTTTGAATTACCAAAACTCAACAACCCTTTCTTGTAGCTCAGATTATGGACAGGAAACATAGATAACATTTATATCTATATATATATATCTCTCGAATATAATACTCAGAAATGCGTTATGGAGATCCTCATATCTGTATGTAACAGAGCTTTCTTGTATATATTACAATCCTTTAATTATATATAGAAAGATCCCCTAAATTGCCACAAATACACATACCTAAATATTTATAATTCTGTTGTGAATGAAAATATAGTGAAACTATGATGGCTTGGCTGTAAAAGCAGTGCTTTCACAATGTAAATTTTTTTTTTTCCCAGAACAACTTGTTACAGAGTTCCTAAGAGTTATATTTCTATAGCTTATAGTTTCTCTACTGAACTTGCCAACAAGAAAAGCAATAAGGAGCAATATTGTTATTTTGAATGGGGTGATATTTAGTGCCTTAATAAGACATCCAATTCTAGTTTTTCTCCCTGGTTCCTCATTCTTGCTTCAGAAGTGTCCAGGTCTCTTTAAGTTCTGTTTTACTGTATGTCGCTCTTGTGCTGGTGTTTGTGATACCTTAATGCATCTCAGACAGCACCAGGCACTTGTATGTGGGCAGCTGCATTGCATCCACTTTGGGAGGAGATAAATTTAGGTCTTGTACATATTTGGTAGGAACAGAGTCAACTTCAAAATACATGATGTAAAAGCACACCAGGGATACCTACTTTGACATTTATGATTCAACTTGAAGGTTGTCTTTCAATGGCCTATGGCACAGGAGTCACTCTTGTAGATTGTGTTCTGCATGTAAGCATCTTATGAGACGGAGTACGGTGAACAAGACCAGCTAAGAAGAACTTCAGCAGGTAACAAAGCAGTTGTTGGCTACTGGCAGATAAAGTTAAATTACAACTTATAAAGCTGCTTATAGAGTCCAGTGTTCTTAAAAGATCATATCTGCTGTTTCCTGCTTGGCTGTTTTTTGATTAAGAAACACCCATCCTTTTTCAGTTGAGGTAATTCCTTATTACTATCAGGGGTCTTAACCAGGTACTACTGGGAGGCACATGTATGTCTGCTAAGCAGAAGCACAGTTCTTAGGACTGGTTTACAGGGATTTTGGCAGTTAGTGTTATGGTGGGCCTTGAATTGCTTATTTAGAGAGTGTGAGGTTGAAGGAGTCTACACAGACATGGTCTCTGACACTAGATGGAACAATTTTTCCAGTCTCCTCCTCGTGGAAAGCTCCTCTCTGGCTTCAGGCAAAGGTCTGGATGGATGATGGAGTGGCCCAAGTCTCATAGTGCAGTGAGTGAATGACTAGTGCCTTAGTCTGAGGCTGTAGACACTAGTGGCTTCACTTTTGAGAGATGCACCCCACCTTAGGTGTTGTGTTGCCAAACGAAGGAGCTATAGAAGGAGGTGGGCAGACTTTATAATTTAGCCCTGCTAAATTGCAGTTTGGATAAGAAAAGGAGTTTGGATAAGAATACCTGCAGAGCTCCTTTCTAGTATATATTATTCTTTATTATCTCATACACTGTGCTTCTCAGACTTCCTAATGAACCTGTCCAAGGATGTCTTGTCTTTCCTTCTGGAATCAGACTTAATTACAAGCAACTTGTGGGAAATCAGGAACAAGATGCTGAGCTAGTAAGTTTTCTGTGCAGGAATCATGTTGCATATTGGGAAAGCTCTAAGGACACAGAGGAGGGGCATAGGTTAAGAGACAAGAAACATTTCACACTCTCATCATCTACAAGGTTATTTTACTCCTTCTGGACAGCTACAAACTACAGGGTGAAATATTTGCAAGATACATGGCCAATGTTTGGATATTCATTTACTCATATATTAAGTACCCAGTGGGACAGATGCTCTTCAATTGAAGATAAGCAGGCATTTATTTATAGTTATTTGAAATGTATTTTTTATAATTTTTTCTTATAATTTAAGACATTTATTTTATTTAGCTGCTTAGCAGCACGCAGAGAAATATGCACACACAGAGTCATTAACCACTGAAATCTGTCTTTTAAGCTGAATTTTGAAGCCACTGAGCTGATCCTCACAGCTTTGTACTTAAGAACCAGTTCCTCATATAACCTCACCAGCTGTAATTCAAAGAAACACATAAGGTTGAAGAAGAAATGCTATCTTTGTTGTTACAGAGAGAGGAAAATGCCTTTCATTCATTTCCCTGTCTAAAAGGCATTTGTTCCCTAACACTATTTTCATGTCTGGTAAAACATATATTTATCAGAGTTTAAACCAACAAAAGTACAAGAAATCAGCAGGAATCCTGTTTAACCTCATTTACTGGCACTCTCAACAGAGGTATTAGGCATAGTGAGCGCTAATGAATTATTTAAGATAGCACTAGATATTAAATGCTTTGAATTGTGGGCAAACAGCCAAATAAATGTCTGCCAGAATTTTTATCTTCTAATAGGAGCCCCAGGACATTTTAGCTAATGACTGTGTCCTCACAGCTCAGCTGTTTATATAACATATTCTATCTCTGAAGCTAAAAACAGGCATCCCAGGAAAGAGTTGTCATCTTATAGCAAAGCAACAATGATAGAAGATATCTGAAGACACAGCTGCCTTCAGATCTGCCCAAACCTGCTATGTACTTTTGTCACTCATTGAACCCCTCTGCTTCTGGAGATAATGACAGTAGTGACAAGATAGAGGTTTGCATGAGTTGGAAGATAGCAATATAACAATCCAGCAAGGAGGAAAGAAACATGGATTAGAACTATTATCTGTCATGTACAATTGCACCTTTTGAGCCCTTAGGTAGCCAGCTCCAGGTCAACAAGAAGACCATTTAGCTGAAGCTTGTATTCTGTATCTAGCTGTACTGAAAACATGTTGTGGGGCTGTAACTACTCTGTAGGCACTGGCAGACATCAAAGCTTTATGGCTGGTGTTAAAGTATTGTTGTCTAACCTCAGAAATAATATGGCTCAAACCTTGCCTCTCTGAGGGTAGCTGCTACAGAGCCATCCTGGTTCTTACCAAAGCAGCAGATCTCGACACTCAGGGAGTTTTCCTGAGGTAGGGAAATGTCAGGATGGTGGAGAGACCCACCAGGAGCCAACAGCTCTCACAGGATGTTCCCAAGGCAGGGACCCTGGCAGAGCAACCATGGGCACGTCTACACTTATAAAAAGTGACCTGGGGAGCACTGTGACCAGAGCAGCCAGAGCTGGGCTTGTTCAGCCTGGAGAGCAGAAGGCTCCAGGGAGACCTTATTGTGGCCTTTCAGTACTTAAAAAGGCCTATAAGAAAAATGGGGATAACCTTTTTATCAGGACCTGTTGCCACAGGACAAGAGGTGATGGTTTAAAACTAAAAGAGCATAGATTCAGGGTACACATAGGAATAAATTTTTTACAATGAAGGTGGTGGGACACAGTCATAGCTTGCCCAGACAGGCAGTAGATGCCCCATCCTGGAAACATTCAAGGTCAGGTTGGATGGGGCTCTGAGCAATCTGATCTAGATGAAGATGTCCCTGCTCACCGCAGAAGGGTTGGGCTAGATGACCTTTAAAGGTCCCTTCTAAACCAAACCATTTCATGATTTTATGATTCTGTGATTCTATCTGAAAGAACCTACCCATTAAGTAGAGAAGGTTAAATCACCTTCATCTCTATAATTTTGCAAGAATAAATGTTCTCTTCAGTTCTTATTTCTGCCCTCAAAATATATACACAGTCCTGAAGAAAACAGATCAGAAATAGACTCAAGTGCCAGTAAAAATAAGTGAAGAGAAGATGAGATCAGCTTAGACAAAAAAAAACAACAAACCCAACAACAAACCCTCTAGCGTAAGCCAAACCCACAAAGGGAAATCACGAAACAATAGGAAACACTTTGAAGAGTTAAGCTTTGCCTTGTGTATAACCACCATCGGCTATTTCAGTCTGTTGTTTAGGAGGTATCCTGATTCTTTAATACATCTTTCTAATGAAAAGTGATTCAGCGGTTCCTCTTTGCCCTTACGATTTTTATTCCAGTGTTTGAATGCTCAGTACTGGCATGACCTCACAAGGCGAAAGAGTCTTCCCTTTAGAGGCAGATCAAAGGAAGAATTATTTTGATTTAAGGTGTTTGACTGGTTTGTGTAACAGCTCAGTTGACTGATTATATCAGGTTCTAAGGACTATGATATGAGTACCTGAAGGATATAAAGACCAGTCTAGAAAAGAAGTTAATGTGATAGAAAGTAAAACCATAAATAACTAATTGTTCTGATCATTAGACACGTTATAGTGGAAATAAGGAGAAAAGACAAATATGTCCCAATGTTGATACCCATTAGTGAAGGGATTACTTTCCTCTGGGTTGGGCAGGAAGGTTCAGAGGTGATTATTAGGTCTATTAAATCCAAAATGGTTAAGTTTCCAATAGTATACTATAAGTATTGTTCTTAGCAGAGTTTGGATCCTGGGGTTCAGTTCTACTCCTGAAGAACTCAGAATAAAAATTCCCGTTGATGTGAGGAGACCATGATGGATCAGAGGTATTTTTTTTTCCCCATGTTTGATGTCACTTAGATATTTTCATTGTTTTTCAGGCAATTAAAAACATACTGGGAGAATTAATACTTGTGCAAGTAGTGCTTGGTCTCCCAGTTGTGCTTGCACTGGAATCTCATAGAAACAATAGCTGTTAGACAGGCACTTACGTTAAGTACCATGTTGACATTAAAGGAATTGGGAAAAGTGCCCTAAAGAGTATTCCCCTCCCAACACTCCTCCCAGCAGAAGGTAACATTTACTCCTCAGCCTGGGATAAATTACCATATTAATTATTCAAAATACTTAATGCCATCAAACAGGAATGAATTTACCAGATGCAATCAAGAGCCAGACAAAATAAATCAATGGAATTTAAAGGCCCCAGCTCTCCATTAATAATTAACTGGGTGTTCTCATGAAGTGCAGGTAGAGAGAGTGTATGAATTGCCTGAGGAGGGAGGACAGGAGGTCAGCCTAAATTGCCACTCCAACTACGAGTGAGTTTTTCCTTCTTCAAAAGCCCATACCTATGATAATGCCAACACTTAAGGGAATACTTTAAGAGGGTGATGGACAGATGAAGAGCTCTGACAACAGGATGCAGCTATGCAAACCAACTACACTTTGAACCAGTGGAGCAAATGCACCATGTTCTGGTATTTGCACAACACCACCACTACAGGTAAGCTTTATTTTTGGAAGCTGCTGCCACCACCCAGTTCTCTTGGTCAGGGAATATACTTCTTAGCACCTGGACAAGTCTGTGGAAATTCAGCCTAATTCTTAAGATATATATTACAGGCAAAGGTGATCCACCAGATAGAGTTCAGCCTCTGTTGTTCCTCTTTCACCAGCTACCCATTCCCATACTTGTTATGGTGCAGAAGTCAGATGTTTCTTCATGTCCTTTTTCTTGACATTTCCTAGTTCTGACTTGAGAGCATGTGGCAGTTTGCATTTGTTGGCTTAGAGGTAGGAAGGTGGGTAGCTTAGAGTCCATTAGCAAACAAAGCTATGCTGGTTTACCTCTGTCAGTCATGGCTTATTCCCACAGAAGCGACATGGTGAAACAAGTTTTAGAAATACGAAGTAAAATTTGCAATGCAAATCAATATAAAGCATATCTAGACTAGAATATGTTTTGCTTTCAGTAGTCTTGGGATAGATGACTCTGCAGCTGAGTGGTTAATGCATTTTGCTTAATAAAACCTTCCTTTTGACTGTGGCTGGCCTTGACAGTTGATGTAGTTAAAACTGGGTAGACACTAGAAACAATTCAGGTGTAGGGAGTGAAATTCAAGTACCGGTCTTTCCTGGCTCAGTGCTCTCCCAGTGAAATGTCAATCAGAGAACTCTGTGGTTGCTTTCATTGCAAGACCTGTGATGTTTTAATGACTTGCACTGGCTGTCTGTGCCCAGATGTTGTCAGTGAGGGCTGCAGGGTGGCCTCTATGAGGAGAAGATGGGGCTGCCATCTTGACCCAGCCTTTATCTTGACCCTTTCTCATCTTATTTTCCCTCCCAACCTGTTGAGGAGAGAAAGTGAGTGAACAGGCAATGGCTAAAGTGGGTGAAACCTGCCCCTCTTACTCCAGGAGCTCCTCCTCCTACCATGCAGTGGTTTTGCCCTTTCTTAAAATATATTTTTCCAGAGGCATTACCATCTTGGCTGACCAGCAGGAACGGTTTGTGTCTGGTACAGGGTAGCCCCTGGCTTCTTTCTGCACAGGGGACATGGACACCCTGTGAAGAATCTCAGCCATGCACTGTGCAACTTCACTTTGGCAGTGGGCGCTGCCCCAGGCCATGTGAGCTGATGACTGTGGGAAGATGAGCAGTGCCTTCAGCCTTATCTGGCTGAGCAGGTCTTGGGGGAATGGTCTAACCAGTGAGCTGGGCAAAGGATGAGCAATGACTGTCACAGAAGCACCTAAATCCAAGACCTAAATTAGGCACCTCTGTTTAGATAGGCAGAGTTCTTTCCCTCCCCACTCTAATAATGTCAGAGTGAAGCAGAATCATAGAATCATAAAATCACATAATCAGAATCTTAGAATCATAAAATCATTAAAGGTTGGAAAAAGCCTTTAAGATCGAGTCCAACCATTAGCTTAGCACTGCCAAGTCCTCATTAAACCGTTTCCTTAAGTGCTACGTCTAAACATCTTTTAAATCCCACCAGGGATGGTGACTCCACCACTTCCCTGGGCAGTGTGTTCCAATGCTTAACCTTTTCGGTGAAGAAATTTTTCCTAATGTCTAATCTAAACTCTTCCCTGGAAGTGGAAGCACCATATGGGAAAGAGGGAATTCCCAAGAAAATTAATGGTGCTAAGCTGGTGGGATGATGTAAGTAAATGCATACTCCCTCCAGCTTCAAGTTCCTTCCCATACTGATTTAAAGGCTTAAAAGCATGTTGTGTGATAGGCACCTTCAACTCTTTCTGTGAATGAGGAATGACATCCCTTCATCTAAGGAGATGAGACGCAGTCTCAGAAAATGAGTGCTTCCTCTTGGTTGACTCCTGTCTGATGCTCACTTACTGCTTGTCACCAAGTCCTATTTAATGCCTTCCCTTTCTGCTCTTCTTCAGTTTTCTGCATCCGGTCCCCTTTTGCTTGTCTGCTCACTGCTGCAAATGACAACAAATCATTTTGCCATGAGCTGAGGGAAAGGCAAAACAATAAGCAGAAGAAACAAAAGCCTGTGAGACAGTAAAGCATGAATGCCATGCTCTCAGCCTGGCTTGCTCTGACGCGTTACAGCTGCTCGAAGCTGCATCAGGAATACATTCCTCTGGGATCAGCTACTGGTGCACTGTGTCTCCAAAACATTTTAAAACCAGAAAACATCCAGAGATCAGAACTGGAGCAAAATATCAGACTAAAACCCGGTCCTTCTTTCCTATAAACTAGTAAATATGAAATGAAAAAAAATAAACTCAGTCAGGAAGGTAAATGTGACCAGATGAGCTGGAATTGTGTGTTGGAGATAAATCAGCTATGGGATTTTCTACATTCACAATTGCCAGTGGGGTTCAGGAGAGCTTCACTTGGGCTCTTAGACCTATTTGATGGTAGGTAGTTCTGTTAAAATTAAATTAATTATTTTGCTATGCTCACTGCACATGTTGTTCACACTATACTTGAGTGTTCTATTGTGTGTTTGGGGATATTTCATGCCTTCCAGTCTTGTGGTGTTTTCTGGGGAAGGACACGAAGGTCTAGATTCTCCTGGCCCTGTACAATGAGACAAGAGAGAAAGTGAAAATTCTTTCTCTTCCCAGGTAAGCTGTAATTTATTGCCGAGCTGAAAATAGTCAATGCTTTTTGCATGAACAACAATTGACTTTTCATTTTTCTTAGGGCAAGAATCAATTTTTTGTGAAAATGCATCAGGTTCTCCTCAGACAAAATACAGTTTCTAAGAACAATTTTGAATCAATCCAAAATATTCTCTTTCGTCAAATGATTACAGGGGGGAAAAAAACCAAAGATGGCTTTCTGTTCTACTTTTGTGATTGGTTTTTGCAGGAGTCCCTGATGGAGTGAAAGGGATGTGGGCCATGATTTATTAGCACAACAGTATCACAAAATCTGAATTGGATGTTATTGTGCTGAGTGCCACAGGAAAACGATAAAAAGATCAGTCAGAAGCATATCACTCTCTATTTCTGAACACCATTCTCTATAGAATGAGGGACTTGGATTAATCCAAGTCCTGCTAAGAAATGAAGTAAGATGGAAATTTTTATATGGACATTACTTTTAATAATACATGTCATTTGTATAGTTTTTCAGAAACTCTTTTGTTGGATCAGGAAGAATGATCGAACAATAATACCTCAAATTATTGTAATAATAATAATTCATCAAAGACTAATAAACAAGGCTAGGACCTCTGGCTCAGAAGCCCATGGGCTGCAAATCACTGGAGTCTGTGAGAGATTTTTTAGGAAATATCACAGCATATTTGTCATCCTCTAAGCATCCACATTAGATGATTATTTGGTCTGGCTCGATCTGGTTTTATGTTCTCTATACTTAAATCTCATTGCTAGTTGTATCTTATCAAGCCTAGCTTACAGATTGCCTGACAGCTGGCTTCACTCTTTCTATTTTATCATTATAACACCTCAGATCTCTGGCCACGGCCTAGGATTTTACAGTTCTATTTGTTGCACAAATGATGAATACTAAGAAGAACAGCATGGCAAGTGCTGTACTATCCTGGTAGGATCTTTGCAAAATATAACCTCTCAGGTACCATTTTTCCTTCCCTGTATCTGAAGGCGAAAGTAGAGACAGATAACACGTGGAGGGTCATATCATGATTCAAGATTGGAGTTCTGAGCATCAAGTCTCTCAGATAAGAAAAACATCTGCATTCTGCTGCTGATGTTTGATAATGAATTCACTCCTCAATGAAATTCATTCTTCAGGAAGGTGATTTGACAAACCACATCCCATCTTCCTATCAGCTCAGCCCTGAAGAGACTTTCCTTTCCATCAAGCCACTCCATGAATTTAATTAATTCCAGCGCAAACACAAGTAAAAGAGAAATTTGCATGTTCCCTCCTGGTGATGGGCTCATACCTCTTACATGGTCCGTGAGGATGATAGCATCACTGAGAAAATTGGATACTCTTGAAATGTGTCACTCTTTTCAAAGAGCTCTAACTGTTTTTCAGGCAAAGGATCATAACTAAAAAAATATTATTGCTCTGCATATCTTCCTATTCAATTTCTAGTATAGGAATAGAAAGTGCCAATAAAAGAAGATTTCAACAACTAATTCTGCTGTTTCATTCCTGGATAAATAAACTAATAATTATAAATACTATGGTGCAACTAAGGGAGGCCCAGCTGAGAGCTTATGGATACATTACCAGGAGAAGAAAGAAAGCAAAGACACAATCAAGCTTTGTGAGAAGATTCATGAAACACAACTATTAGATTAAAAGTATTGGGAGAACACTCTGGCAATCTCTCTCCTTATAACTGGAGCATAGAGCAAGTAAAATGTGAAAGGCCTAGAGATAAAATGAGCTCATTTAGCAAAAGACATCGTGGGGATAAAGGAAACCTGTGAACGCACTATGAGTAAGAGCATAAGGGAAGTGTGCTCAAATCACTTTGAGGCATGGAAAAATTGTCAGCACAAAGTGCCATAAAAGTTAGAGTGTTGCCTTCTGATGTGTTATCAGTCTTCATAAAAAAGGTCAGCTCTGAGCAGGGACTAGTCCAATAACTACCAATATGATAAACCAAACTCTCAGATTGTTATAGGAAAAAGAATATTGAAGACTAGTCAAGTAAGTTAAACTTGTTTCCATTCAACTGGATGTGTTAAACTTCATCCTAGGTAATTTATTTCATTGGTTGATGGTATCTCAGATCTTCAAGACCTTATGGAAGAAAAGGAGACTGGAAAAGAAAACACATACAAAGCCTGTCTTTGTAAAGGAAAAAAAAAAAAAAGAGAGAGAAAAATTCAGTCCGTTGCAAAACTCCAAGAAAACATTGAGCAGACAATGTCTAAGTACACAGGATGACAAGGAGATGAATTTGTCACGAGCAAAACAATGTAGTTTCCTTGTATGGCAAGATAAGAAACATTGTTGAGCATTGTGAAGGGGGAAAAGCCTTCAATACTTGTCTTCAGTCGAGCTTTGTAACTGTATGACATGACAACCCCATCAGTAAGATAAATAAATGTGAGCTAAACAAAATTACTCTAAGAGAAAGCAAACCTGACTAAAACTTCTGTTCAGAGTACACGACGAAAGTTGTACCGACAAGTGGATGGTTGTGTCAAATAAGGTTCTTGAGTTGTCCGTGCTGGGTAGAACCCAGTGCTGCTCTTAATGTCCTGAGTGGTGGAACTGAGATTAGATTTATTAATTACGAGTGTGGGAAGGACTATTTATGTGTTGTGGGATATAGTGGTAAGTCTTGACAGATGTGAGAAATGGTCTGAAAAAATGTGACTGCATATTGTTCTAGATCAGCATGTATTCTTAATTCTGGTAAAACTAATTTCCAAAATGCAAGCTGGGGAACATCTGGCAAAGTAGAAGTTTTTCTGCAAGGGATCTGGGGATCATGCTAGATCTAAGGACAAATACAAGTCAAAAATTTTATACTCAAAAAGAACGAGAATGACTTCCTGATCTGTGGAGCTCTGTTAAAACTTACCTTAAATACTGAGTCACTTTTGGCTTTCTCTTTTAAGACAGATAATAATAGGCTGAAGATACGACAGGCAAAATGCACTGAATAATTTGAGACGGATCACTAGTGTAGACTATGTAATCTTTTAGAGAGAAATTTGGGAGGCTCCCTAAGTACTTTTTAGGGGGTTGCCAAATCCAGTAGCCCAAAGAGGTGAGGCATGCCCCCAAGTCCAGCCAGTAGTGAAGCTGAGCATGTGTTTCCAGGAGGTACATACACAGAGCACGAGTACACAACTCATAAATCCTTATATACATGGCTGGCCACACAGTTACAGACAGACAGACAGATTCTCACTTACAGCCTTGTCCCATTGCCCTCTTTTGGCAGCTCAAGATGAAGGTCTGTTAGTAGGAGGTATATTTATTTATTTATATTCCCCTACATTTAAATATATAAGCATATGTAGAGTGTGGATCCAATTCCCCTGGATCTCAGTCTCTCCAGTTGCTGACACCTGGACAGGTGGACCCTCAAGGCCACATTCTCACCTGTTGCTAGTACAGAATCCCATGAACAGAGCAAACACAAACACAGTCAATATGTGAATTGTGCAGTAACATAGACACGTCTTTCAATCTACTTATCCCTCTATTTTCCAATTCTTGTTCCTTCCCAAATCACCTAGACCTATTTCTTTCCCTGTTACTGTTTTCTCCCTTAAATATCCCATAATAAACTTTGTGGAATCCCCAAATGCTCTTCATCTGCATCCCACCTCCCTTAGTCTGTAAAGTGACCCTCTCCCATTGACACACTTGGTGGTTGTCACCCAGGTCCATGGGGCTGAGACTGACTTGGGACAGCCCTGGGTGTCCCCAGGGAGGGGCTCATGTCTCTGACCCAATTACTGGGGCCTCCTTCACTGCCCTTTGTCCTCTTGGCTCCTCTGTGTTTGGGGAGATTGTCCTTCGATGAGCTGATGGCTCCTCTAATGAGTCTGGGAGCAGCCAGGGCAGGGTATTGTTTGGGGTCTCCTACCTCCAGTTGTTCCTCTGTACTCTATTGTGGATGCAAAGATGAACTTTCCAAGTGCATTACCTAGCAGTACCTACTGAATATTCATATGCGCTTGCATGAATGGAGCCCAAAATTAGCTCTTTTATAGAAAAAAGAAAAAAAGATTTTCCACTTATTTTTGGAAATATTCAGTTAAAAAAAAAAGAGAAGGTTTTGAATTGCCAGCTGTTAAAGAATGTGCAGATGTGGGAAACAGCTGGCAAGCTGCTACCCTAGTGCGTTCAGAAAACTCAAACAACTCTTAATTTTGCATCTTGCACAGCTCATACTTCTGCTGCTGTAAGATACAGACACAAACCAACCCTTTATGACTGCCAAGTTCCCCTAAATACCCACGGTGCAATCTACTTTGCCCCCCACTGTCCTGCCTGGCCAGTGTCTCCCTGGAACCACTTCTCTGTCAGCTATAGCTTAAGCAGATATGTGGACAGTATTTCCAAGAGAACCTGAGTGTCTCCTAAATCACAGAAATAAGCATGTAAAAACCTGAAAGAATCCATCCAACATCACTCTTTAGCCTTCCAGGAGTATCAAGATGGCAATTAAGAGTTGTATCCTGGCAGTCCACATAGTAACCTTCTAGATTTAAAAAAATCTGGAGCATTGGATACATGCCCAGTGCCATTTAGGTCCTCCCAGCTAGTGAAACTCCTTGCAAATAGTATCCCCTGTAGTTCCCTTTCATGTAGAGTTTGGGGCAAGCAGAAGTGCCCAGCTTGGGAGTACTCTTTACAAATTGGAGCACATAGCTGGGTCTAATGGGATATATTTCTAGTCAGAAGGGAAGAAGTGTTGCAAGGTTACGACTTCATTATATTGCCTAGGACATATAATGTCAGCAATTTGTATCATAATGTCGGGTCTCCTCCGTCCTTTCTCAAGAGGGCAATGTTGCCTCTGGTTGCAGGCAACGTCAGAGCACAGTGTAAGCTATCTTGTGATTTGCTTCTCAAGGACAGGAAGGCTTGCCTAACAGAACAGTCCTTCCAGAACTAATTCAGCAGATACTTAATGTGCTTAAATATATATGAATTTAGCAGGAGCTGACAGTGCAGTCATATCAGGCTCAACAAAGGGACTCGGTGTCTTTCAGCAGCAGAGAAGCTGAGTCAGGAGAAATTCCTGGGCCAGATTGTCCCACTGAAAAGATCTTTAAGACCGTCAGCACTGCCAAGTCCACCACTAAACCATGTCCCTCAGCACCACATCTCCATGGCTTTGAAACCCCTCCAGGAATGGGGAGACCACCACTTCCCTGGGCAGCCTGGACCGCCCCTTGGCAACCCTTTCCAGGAAGAAATTGTTCCTCATGTCCAACCTAAACCTCCCCTGGAACAACTTGAGTCTCTTTCCTCTTGTCCTGTTGCTTGTTCCTTGGGAGAAGAGCCTGACCCCACCTGGCTCCAACCTCCTTTCATGGAGTTGTTGGGAGTAAGAAGGTCTTCCCTGAGCCTCCTCTTCTCCAGGCTAAACAACCCCAGTTCCCTCACCTGCCTCTCCTACAGCTGGTTCTGTAGACCCTTTGCCAGCTTTGTTGCCCTTCTTTGGACACACTTCAGCACCTGGACAGCACCTTCAGGACACTGGTCCTCACCGAGGGGCCCAAAACCAAACACATGTGGAGAGAAATGGTAAGGAAAATAGTTCCTTTTGAATCTTTGAAAAGTAGCACCTAAATCAGAGAGAGAAGCCAGAAACTCAAGACTCCTGGAAACAAAGTTCAGCAATAGGAAGTGTGCTGAAAAGAACAATAAAATCCATCTAACTTACATTTGACATATCTTTGGCTTGAATTATTTAGAAGGAACCTATTCTCTGACCCTCGGGTCTTCTGGTTTTAATTTGCCATCACTGCCATTGGCTGTGCTTTCTTCTGTTATGTCTTGATTCCACAGGAACTAGGTTCAGCCCTCAGGAGTTCAAGTGCCACGAATTGGAAAAGAATCACATTAATTACTGTCACTGAAAGTGTCGATGTTTCATTCGTTTTGTCCCCTTTGTCTCTGCAATCTCTTGGCATTTTTTGTGTGGCAAGTTTGTGACATGTACAAAACTGCCTCAAAATGCTCAAACCCTTATTTGTCAGATACTGAGGTCTCCAAATACCCTTTCTGCTCTAACCAGATAAATATTTGGTTGCACTGACTACACTGAATTTTTAAAATGTAACCTGATTTTGCTGGGAAATCACCATCCTGGGAAACTAATCTGCTGCGCCATCAATGTTTTATACAGACAAATAATCTTCTCTAATATGTTTATTAGGAAGTAATTATTGGACAAACCTGGGTATTAATCAAGCATGATGATGGGATGTATTGGTTTTGGCTGGGATACAGTTAAATTTCTTCATAGAAGCTGGTATGGGGCTATGTTTTGGATTTGTGATGAAAACAGTGTTGATAACACAGGGATATTTCAGTTATGGCTGAGCAGGGCTTACACAGAGTCAAGGCCTTCTCTATTCTTCACATTGCCCCATCAGAGAGTTGGCTGGGGGTGCACAAGAAGTTGGGAAGGAACACAGCTGGGACAGCTGACTCCAATTGACCACAGGGATGTTCCATACCATATGACATCATGCTCAGCAATAAGAGGAAGAAGGAGGAAGGGGGGAACATTCCGACTGGTGACGTTTGTCTTCCCAAGAAACCATTATATGTGATGCAGCCCTGCTGTCCTGTAGATGGCTGAATACCTGCCTGTGGATAGGAAGCAGTGAATGAATTCCTCATTTTGTTTTGCTTGCGTGCACAGCTTTTGTTTTGCCTATTAAATTGTCTTAATCTCAAGCCATCAGTTTTCTCACTTTTATCCTCCTGATTCTCTCCCCCATCTTACTGCATTTTTGCTCTCTCCAGAGTACTACAGATGGGGTTCTAGTGTAGTATATGTATTTGTGGAAGAGAAGATCACCTATCTGAGTATGAGATATAAGTAAAGATGTGCATGTGACAAAAGAAAAGAAGAACTATCAATCTGTAAGCCTGCCTGCGATGTTGAGCTCTTTGGATACATGGAGGTCAACCTTAATATCGAGTTACGAAGCTGTGATGTATAAAGAGATTCTGTTACTGATCAAAAGAAAACAAAACACTTGAGAATATAACCGAATAGTCATCTGGGATTCAAAAATTTCTTCTGCTGTTTCTTTGGCTGAGAAAGAAGTATCGGCTGTGAATATCTCATCAATCAGATGTGTTTACGTCTAATTGCTAATGACAGGTTTTCCAACAGAAGTTGTAGCTTGTATCCAATTGTTGCAAAGGACACAAAGAACAGCACAGGAGTGATGCAGAGAATCCAGGGAGGGTTTTTTTGAGCACCTACCTCTCCAAACTGTGGGATTTGAAGTGCCTTCAAAGAATGACCACATAGTCAGAGGGCAGTGGTTTCACTTTTCAGCATCATTTGTAGATGCTAGATCTCCTCTTGATTTTTTTTTTTTTTTTTCCACTGGAAAACAAAATCACAGTTGCACTGGGGGAAAAAAAAAGTCTGGCTTGGTGCAACAAGTAATTCAAGTCCCTGGTCTTCTTCTTGCAAAAGAAATCACTCCATCTCAGAAAGTCAAGTGAGACCTTTAATTTCAGGTTTTGGACTTACTCTAGTAGACCTTCAGTAATCTGATCTGGGACAGCCCTAATGTGACAGAACGCCCAAACATCTCACTCTGACAAAATTACAACATTGTGTGGAATCAACATCTTTGATTAATTTGGAAAAAATGTACTTTCAGTCACAGACTCTGGTGACAAGTTCCAGCATCAGATCTGGGAAATTTGGCAAGCCATAACCGACCTGGGGAATGAAACCTTTGGCTTCTGCACAGTTGTTCCAGCACCATTTACACCAGTACCCGGGATAACCTGCTTCCTGAATTCACAAAATAGCTGGCATCCTAGTAATGAAACGCTCTGTAGCTCCCATGCTAATTGCAGACTTAATCAGTTTCAAGTAGCAAGAAACATTCTTCAACCTTCAGAGAGGTCTGAATGGGAAGAATAATGTAGCAGCACAGGCGAAGATGACTTCTGATTTGCCAACAAGAGGAGAAGAAAATACTGAACAGCAAGAGCCTTGAACTGCAAAACTGGTATTAAACCAGTGAAAATGGACAAGACACCAAGATCTGACACCACAGTTGCATCAGGTTCTCCTATCACAGATGATACTTTATGTCCTCCTTACACAGACAAACCTCCTCAGGAGAAATGCCTGAGCCAAAAAGTCCTGCTTATAAATCCTGTGCACTCATTCTCCCCTTATGCTTTTGAGGTAACTGATGGACTGAACAGGGGAAAATGGAATTCACTCTGCTGCCTGAAGGAATACCTTAAAAGGCAACTAAAATACAAGATAATGGAACTTATCTGTTGGCGAGTGCCATGAATAAAACATGTTTTGCTCTCTGCACGCATTTCTCCTAGCTGCCCTTCAGAGAAAGATCCCTGTTACACATCACTGTTTGGAGAGCAGAAAAAGGGACCTGGATGACCTTGTCCTGCTGGAAACAGTAGCGGACAATTCTTCCCCAATATAAGGTTATTTCTGACCCGTGGGCCAAAGTTCAAAGGCAGAGACTTTCAAACACTTTTAAGCTGACATTTCCTATCTGAATGCAGAAGCCATTAAAGTTAATGGGAGTTCATAACAATCAGATTCATAAATATAAATTAGTTACTGAATACCTCTATGGAGCTGGACCTTGTTTTGGAGATGTTATTTCTATATTCCCCACCACTAAAAGCCTGTTCATTTAATTCCCAACCATATTATTTCACTGGAGCAGAAAAAAAAATAAAAACCATGGCAATTTTTAGAAGCTGAAACATTTCGTTTCATTATTTCTAGAGAAAATAATTTCAAATTTCTTTTTCCCAGTGAGATTTCTTCCCAAAGTTTACCTAAAGGTAATAGTAATAAGAAACATAAGGAATGAGAAGGACGCCCTTGAAAAAAAAATATTTAATTTTATTTAAGGAATGCTTAGTTTGAGGGTTATGCTATTGCAAAAAAAAAAAAATGTTGAAGGTTAGCCTTGAAACAATGAAAAAAAATGGTTTAGTCAGTGAACTAAAATATCAATTACTGACATAGCTCCAATGCTAACAGATAGAATAAAGTACAGGGATGAACCAAGGAGTTATAAGCCTAGACAAAGCATAGTCTTCATGACTAAAAGGACAAGCACAGCAAATGAGGTCTCATCTTCAAATTAGGGAGTTTCCTCAGAGGCTTTGGTAAAACCTTGAGAACCAGCCCTTGACAAAACACTGAGAAAAGCAACTATGGGATGACTTTTTTTCACTGGGCAACATGCTAAACAATTCATCCTCTCACTTTCAGTAAAATTTATTCCTTTAATTATAAGTCTCGCTGCTTGTATAGAAGGGTTAGTTTTTTCCACCTGCCCTGATTTTTTTCATGAGGTGCTGTAAGACCTAGAGCTCTCTTCAAACAGCTGTTGTAGCTACACTCATAGAACAGAAGAAAAGGCAAAGAAAATGCACAGAAAGAGCATAAATTTCCTTAGCCCCATATCACGTGCTTCTTAACCCAGTTGTTACCCAGCTACTTAGGGACTGGTGGCAAAAGGCTGGTTTAAAGCAACACCCAGGCTCCTCTCTCATAGTCTAAGGACCTGAAAAAGATGGATGGTTCACAGGACAACTGTGGAGGAAGCTGTAACATCCTAAGATCTGGTTCAGCCTGTATTGGCATTGGTTCTGGATATTCGATAAGTTACTGAAGGGAGGGCTAAAGCCCCGTAAAATTTCCACAGGCAGTCAATGCTTCGTGACTGCCTCTTCAGGCTTTGCTAACTGCCTACATAAGACTTGGCTACCCCTTTCTCAAGGACCAGACCCCAAAACATTCAAAAGATGCTTGTAAATGTGGGGAGCTCCCACATATCAGGCATTTTAAACAGAATCTCAATACCTCTTCCAGTGTCTCAGCCTGTAAATGACTACTGTACCCAGAGAGATGATCTCCCCATGCCTTTTCCCCTGCCAAGTACAATGCAGCAGCTTCTTGTTCTTTCCCGCCCTTTGTTTTCTGAAAATCTGCAGGATTTTCAAGCTCTGTTTTGGTGGGGAAGCTTGGGAGGTGGCTTTGGGTTTGTTTATTTGGATCCTTTTTTCAATGAAAATAATTCTAAAAATAAGTCTCAATTTCTCAGTGAGAATAAATGCATTTTTACCTGCTATTACACGAGTTTGAGGTTTGACCCCCTCTTGTGCAGGCTCCATAAATTATACGCTTGGAAGGCAGAAAGTTTGTTATTTATTCATTCATTTATTATGGCTTTTTGCATTGCCATGGACAAAGGGGTCATCAAATCTACAGCATGAGAAAGACAGAGGGAGAGAAAAAGTGTATACCATCAGATTCTCAACAGATAGAAAAAAAATCCAGCTTGGTAGACCCACCCTACCTCCACCGCTTCGTCTGTGGGTGGCATCCATACTCTGCCCATGCTAACAAAGCACCTTTAAAACCAGCCACACTGCAAGAAGCTGGGAGAAAATACTCAATATCTAACATAACCAAGGAACATCTTTTGATATCAGGACAACAAATCTGTTAGTTCAATATCTCAGAGCATCTTAAAATGGACAATAGTGCCCTACAATGTTTTTAATGTATTTGGAGACTACAAGTCCAAGGTAGCTCAACCCTCTTCTATCTATTTATACATTTATGATCATTACAAAACTCAAACACACGGGGTGATTTTGCTCTCCTGAGGCAATGGCAGAGTTCTTTACTTATTATTTTTACTGTTTTACTGTTTACAAGTTTTACAAATGCAAAGCACTGTTTGGGAATTCTTAGGTATGAGATAAATATATCAAGCATTAGAAAGGTTTTCTATGGCAATTTTCATCAAAGGTGATCGGAGTTCCAAAGACATCATAAGGTACTAAAAAATATATTTGGAAGGATACAAGATATGTGGTTTGTAACATGTGGAAGTTATGAGGGATACATTAGGCAGAGTGTTTAAAAAAACACTGAAAAAATAAATGAAGGGAGTTTTTCAGAAAAAAATCAAGATATTTAATTATGAAAGGGTGCTTCTGCTTTGAGGTGAATGCAAACATAGTTTTGAAAAAAAAACAACCACCAAACAAAACCTAACCAATACAATAGCATGATTTGTTTTTTCTACAGATACTTCTGTTACTTTTCCTTGTGTTAGCTTGTTTCATCATGGAATATGTGAATATAATATGACCAATTGGACCCAAAATTATTTATTTTGATTTGTGTACATGAGGGCATGTGGAGTGTTGGTGGGTTTTCATGGATTTTTTCCTATTTTGTCCACCAAACCAGAAAATCCATTAGCTGCAGAGTTCTTAGCTTAAAGTCATGCGGTGGCGTGGGAGATATCACTTCACCTCTGCTTCTGCTTCTTTCTTAATCTCCTTAGATTGTAAGTTCTTGGGATCAGAGCTGAATTCTTAAGAATTTGTACCATCCCCTGAAGAAATGTGTCCCTAATCTCAAGTAGAACCTCTAACTACTTCTGTAACAAAAATACTAAAATAGTAAGAGTGACAATAACAACCACAACACCTGGGAATCAAAGCTGATTAGGCAACATTACTCAGTGTCACCTGCTAGTTGACTTTCATCTCAAAAGGACACAGATTTTTAAATATTTTTTATCACTGTCTTTTATTGCTGTGAGGCACAACTGATGTTGCTGCTAGAAAGGTACCCATTAAAACTGTAACTTCAATGGGCTGACATTTCAGTGGGAGGTATGATCCCTGTGTGGCTCAACAATTTAGATTTGCAAAATATCATGCAGGGTTTTATAAGCTTGGCTGTGTCAACTACCCGTGGATTGCAGCAGGAGAAAATACAGGGTAAACTGAATGACTAAGAGGTTGCTATAAGGCCCCATATTTTATCACTCTTCAAGCAAATAGCATTGTATTATAATATATGCTTCTGATCAGAAAAAAAATTGCCCTTTTTTCTAGGATTGGAAATATTTATGATGCTTCCTCCCTGTGTCCTATCGATTTTGTGAAGATGTTGATGTAGATGTACTGACACAAAGAGAAAGGGCTTCTCACGTAACTGGTAAACGCACCCTAAATAATGAAAACTTTTGATCATTTTTCTGGGTTAGGAACTGTTTCACTTCAATTCTTCTCCTGAAGGTGGACAAGTAATAAGGACAACGACAGAATTGAGCTCGGACACTAGCCTTGAGGCAGCTTCTACTTGGCTCTACAGAAGGACAAAGACAAAGTCTGCTCTGGGAGGATATAATGGAGGGGTTACATTTCCAGTGAATGATAGAGCCATGAGCATAGCCTTCATCCTTGACAATGTGGTAGACACAAAGCTAGGCTGTACTCGATTGTGTTCGGTTATAAATCAAGAGTCTTTCATTCAAACTAATATTCAGAATGATCCAATACGGCAAACACTCCAGCACTACTGAATAAGGAAGAGGAGCCTTTTGACATTTGTCCATTTCTTGCTGCATGGTCTCTATTGGTCTCTTTCTGAACAATATCCTCTTGCTGTTTTCTGCACAGTGCTGAGCAACAGATTGTTTCACAGAGACTCTAACCTTGATGGTAGCAGCTCCAGGGCAGAGAATCAAAACTTTTTTGAATTAAAGTTGCAAGCAGCCGTATTAACAAGCATATGATTATACTACAAATTGCCTTGAATAATTCAGAAATAGTCGTATCCAAAGTTTGATGGTAATCACAGCTTGGGAGAATATTATTAAAATTGAAACCTGGTGTCTTGGGCAAGGATTGCTTTTCTTCTCCTCTCCTCTCCTCTCCTCTCCTCTCCTCTCCTCTCCTCTCCTCTCCTCTCCTCTCCTCTCCTCTCCTCTCCTTCCCTTTCCTTCATTCAGCCAGGAGGGAATTAGAAATCAGAGAAGTCTCCACTCAGTTCACTGTATGATTCTTGTCACTATTGCTTGCTAACCACAAAATAACTGGAACAAATTCTGGCAGTCACCGAAGCAATTGTTTCTCTTATAAAAGGAATGTTGATTTGTGCCTGTGGCTATAGACAAAAGGCTGCTAAAACAAACCTCATCCGAATATCAGATCTGATGCTGAAAATCCAGCAAGTCTATCAGGTATTTGTCATGTGTCCCTTCTTTTTCTTTTTCTTTTTCTTTTTCTTTTTTTTTTTCCCTTTAATTGATTCAGAGCTACAGAAAAGAACTGTATTGTCATTCCCGGTGAGAGGAGTCTTCATTTACCCACAGCACAAACGTGGCACCTCAGCAGCGGCTGTGCCTTGATGCCATGAGACCTCTGCTGTCACCGGTGGTTGGGACGTATCAGAGCAGCAGTCACCACTGGCTCTCACACAAAAAAAATGGCAATTAGTGCTAACCAGCTGCAGGGCAGGCACTGGTATGCTAGGAGTTGGGCTGAGGCCATCAGCAGCAGGAGGGCTGCGATATCAGTGGACCAGGCTGGCTGGAAGTGCAGGAAAAGCCCTGGTGTGCCCAGGGTGGAACAGTGAAACGGTGTGTTGGAAACCACGGCACTGTTTTCAGCTCTGCTGCTGATCCGCTGTGCGTGAGCTGGGGTGAGTCACGGTGTCACTGTTGCCTCAGCCACCATCTGTGCCTGTCTATTTGCATTGAACGCTCTTTGGGGACAGAGCTGTCTTTTTTTTTTCTTTTCTCCTTTGTGCTGCACTTATCAGTAGAAAGTCCAGATGCTCATACGGAATTCTGGGGGAGCATCTGTGTTGCAAGAATAAATATATTCCTTGTAAAAGGCAAGCAAGCCACAGAAACGCTGTCTGACAATCTGCACAGACCTGTCACTGGACCTTTTCAGAACTCTTGGGCAGGATCAATATTATCGTAGGAGAGTCTTTTCTCAGAGTCTCTTACAGGCATCTGCTAGGTCTCCAGATACCTCCCTCATAGGGAGAAAGTGCCCAGCACAGCCTGGACGTTCTGCAGAACCAAATTGTTTCTGGTGAAGTGTTTCTGTTAGTGCAGAGGCTCCTCTGACAACTTTTTTTTGTCCTCTGTACCCAGAAACTCACTACAAGCATGAGAAAAGCTGGGTTTTTTTAGAATAATGACTGACAGCTCCAGCGACAGATTTCTGAGTTCTTGACATAAATGTGGAAGGGGAAGGAATAAAGGAGGGATAGAGAAAGCAGCTGAATGAGTATGTTTGCAAAGAAAGCACCAAGCACCACAGTATGAGAGAAAGTTTTGACAACCTGAACTTATGGTAGGAAAACAGAGACAAACGTGTCTGGATTTGTGAAGGGTGATAGCTGCTATAAGCAGACAGGCAAACCTAAGCAGGTTTCATTCAGTGGTTAGAACAGAATTTCCTCTCTGCTCTCCATCTACATCTACAGTTGTATGGTTTTTTTGCCGACAAGGCAGTGCACTAAATACTGGAGCTGTTAGAACATAAATAATTTGATTATTCTAATTATTTCTCTTTCATTCAAGTTTCTCATGTCCCTGTTGCATTACCCCCAGCTTAGAGTGTGAAACAAGACAAAATTTGGTCAGTTTTGGTTTTGCTTTGTGGCCAGTTTAACTTTCTGGTCCGCAAACCTAGACACTGCAGTATTGAGTTATCAAGGCTGAGAAGACTACCTAAATAACCCTTATTCCTTGATCCATCTTGAGTAGAAACACTCAGATTCATCTAATTCACTGAATTTTCCAATTAAAATTTAATTTTACAGAAACCACTTTCCTAGCCATTAGTCTCCATTGGAGTTAATGTCAAAGACTCAGTTTAGCCCAGCTTAGCTCCCTGCATTAAGAGCACCTTGTCAGAGCTCATAACGTTCACCTGAAGTGCAGACTTTCTCCCACTCAGCCAAAATTTGCCAATTTTTAAGCCCAAAACATAGCTCATTTCCCCCGTCAAAGCATAAAATACAGCAGGGGAAAAAGAAAATATTGCATGAACAGTTTTAAATGACGTGTCTTGAGGAAGTGTTTCATTTAGAGTTGAGAAATCACTTATTGAGTTCTGAATTGCATTAGAAAAAGAAAAAAAAAAAACAACAAACCTATGCAGGACTCACATCAGGTTACACCTTGATTAAAAGTCACTGCTGCCCAGTGTTTGATGCCTTAGTGGGAAGGACAGGAATTCTTCAGTTTACAGATATATGGAAGACTGCCCAGGACAGAAATTTGTAGCTAATGATTCAGGCCGGTTTTGCTGCTGGTAAATTGATAACGTTTCTGCTCTTGTAATTCATCCACCCACTCTGACAAAACACCTCTAGTTTCCATTTTCTGTTTATAAGTCAGTTGTTTGTTCATGATGCATTTTATTTAGCATGTATATTTAGCTTGTTCTTTTTTTAAAAGAAGGTGATCAGAAGTTAAAATACAATCTCAGACAAAGTCCCAGGAAAACAGAACAAAGCCGAATCAAACCAAATAATAATGTCCAATTTCACTAAATAAGTGCCATCGCTTTACCCTTGATCATTTCCTCTTCTACATCATAATAAAATTAGATCGAGCAACAGTAACCGTGCTGAGTGCTTCTCCTTAAAAAAAAATGTATTTTGCAGAGTCCTAAGCTTTTTATTTCTTCTCTCTTGACACCTTCCAAATCCCACCATATGGTATTACTGAGGCAAGCAAAGATTTTTTCAGTGTTAAGTGAATGGTCTGAGGTCACTTACTTTTCCTGGATGATATTGACCTGTGTGCCAAAATTCATGAGGGTATCTGTCACATACCATAATATCTGTTTTGAAGGGCTGAAGAGGAGTAGAGGCGAGACAGGGAAGGGAAGGGAAGGGAAGGGAAGGGAAGGGAAGGGAAGGGAAGGGAGAGGAGAAGAGAAGAGAAGAGAAGAGAAGAGAAGAGAAGAGAAGAGAAGAGAAGAGAAGAGAAGAGAAGAGAAGAGAAGAGAAGAGAAGAGAAGAGAAGAGAAGAGAAAAGAGAAGAGAAAAGAGAAGAGGACGAGAAGAGAGAAGAGCTTTTTTGCAGAAAGCTCACTATCAGTCTGAAAAGACAAAGGACCATAATCAGCTGTCCTCTCTTTAAACTAAGAAAAAGTGTATATTTACCAGGAAAAATCCTCTGCCTTTAAGTCACAACAAAGCGACAGAGTTTGAATTGTGCACCCAGAGTTGTTATAAATAGTGGTTCATAATTATTTGCAAAGTCCTTGACAAAGAAAATAAGGGCAGGGCTTGCTTTGAACAAAGGGGACGTTCTCACTCAGACTTTCCATTTCTTTTAACAATCAATTTATGTAAATGTAAATACATTGCATATGCATGTTTAATTTTGCTCATAATGATGACAATCACAATTAAGCTCCCTGTACTCTTGGAAGCAGCAATAAGACAGGACATAAATAAATAAATAAATAATAACAATTTCTGTTTCCTGTGACCTTTTTAAAAACTTGTGGGTGAACTGGAAAATTGATCTTTTAAAAATCTGATTTTGGTAACACTTTCATAAATACATACATTTATTAAGTGTATATGTGTTGCCTTGGGGAAAAGAGAGGGGTTAAACATCCAAGAAAGGTATTCATCAAGAGAAAGGTTAAATGTGAAAACAAAACATCTCCCAGTGTTTTAATCATAATGACTGACTCCAAAAGGTTGAAACTTCCATGGTCCGTGAAAGAAAACTGCATTTGAAGCAGAGGTACAGGAAGATAAGATCTTTCCTCTTATTGTTAGCTGTTAAAGTTCATCCTTCAAATGGAGTTGTATGCACAAAGGAGAGTAAAACCTCCTCAAATTTCATTGGGTAGGTGTGTTTTCAATCATAGTTTTATGGTTGGAAACAGAGAGTGCTTGGATTCATACCTGTTACAGTGCCTATGTAAACATGTGTCAAGAAAGGAAGAGGCTTGGGAAGGGAAGGAGGAAAGCGAGGGACAAACCAGTCACAAATGGTGGAAGTGCTTCTTCAGGCCATGACCAGGCTCAGCAGGGCAGAGTGTCCCTGTTCCCCCAGGAAATGCCACACTCTTGAGTCTCCCTGTGCCTCACTTGTAGGCACTGAATCCCTGTTCATCCTGCACTGAGATCTCCACCTCCATTGCTCCTACCTCTCTCTGTCACTGATGCAGATCATCATCTGGCCATATATCTTCACTGAGCTCAAGTCTCTGAGACCTGCTGTTGATAACACTTCCTTCATGACCTAGCTAAACCCTTTATTTCTCCATCCTGTGGCCATTCCATTTCAGTTTTCCAGGGAAGAGGATTAATGAATATCCACCGTTTTGGAACAAAGGCGGTTCTTCTCTTAGATACTTTGTTGAGAATTCAGAAAGAGTCTTTTGTAGATCCAATCTGGACTGAGTCTTGCTGAATAAATAAGGACATTGTCCAACTTGTACAGTTTGTGTTGTATCTAGTTTCAAGACAGCTGGATGTGCTTGGAAGTAGTGCATCTTGGGTCAGATCCTTGGTCTGGTGTAAATGGAAAAATGGACATTTTTACCCAGGAATCTGTCCTTTTGGTTCCAGGTATTTTGTACTGTGTGTTTTTACCTAGGAGATAGGCACAGGCATCCCAAACAAACAAACAAACATTTTTTGGATTAGGCAAGCTGAGTTACATCCTCTAATGGGAACAAATCGGTTGAAATGAGAGGAACGAGACTACCTCATTGATTCCTCATCTACCTGCTGACATGGAAAATTATCCATTTCCAGCAGATCTTTCATCTGCTAATTATCCCCATTGATTTTGGATGAGGAAATGTAATGGCTGAATTCAGCTCTGTTCTACAGCATGTTCTTCTAGGCGGGAGCTGTTTGTACTCTGACATGCAGAACAAAGGGAAAAAAAGAGCCAGGAATTCAACTTCCCCCATCCTACCTGCCCTTCCCCTAGGATATCAGGGATACATTTCCAGTTGACTCATAGTAAGGAGTGGCTCCTTTTAATTTCAAGAAGGTTTATTTTTTTATTGCATTGTATGAATTGCATATGGCACTGATACACAGAGCTAGAAAAATCCAATGGCCAACCTGTAGCAAAAGGAGAGGAGCGACAGCTAATAGGGAGAGAAAACAACAACGTGAAGTGGAGGTAAGGAAGAGATACTATAAACTGTACTGAGTAGTTTCACCAGGATGCTCCAGCTATTGTTGAGAAGAGAAAGTAATAAACCATTAAACTCATCATGATGTTATTTTAACTTGTACTGCATGTTTTTGGACACAGGTTGCCCAGACTCTTTCTGAGCTACAGTAACATAGCTCAGAATAAGACAACCACTCATGCCAGCACAGAAAGCAGCACTATGAAAAACATAGTGAAAGGATGCTGGAATATTTCTAATTAGTTAATATTAAATTTATTGGTAAGGGAATTTCATTAACAAAAAAGACAAACCCTGTTTCTTCGGCAACGTAACAGTGCCAAGCAGAGTGGATCTAGTACAGTAAAAAATCAACCCATTAGGAAAAATACCATCTCCTGAGCTTTATGGCTACAGCAATTGTGAATTAGTGCCATTAATTAGCTCAAGCTATTTGTTTTACAAATTACGATTGCATGTTTAATACTGGTAACTTTCTGTCCCTAAGGAGTAACTGTAGCAAAGAGCTCCACAGTAGAAGCAAAGATTGAATGGACTTAACGTCTAGGAGCATCTGATCAAAAAAAGCACAAACTGCTGTTTTTATTTCACTCCACTGCCTTTTTTCAATCTGAGGTGAAAAGAACAGAACTTCACATCTGCCTTCTCTAAGCCATTAATTCTTTTCCTGTATTTCTACTGTATTCAGTCTTTTTTTTTCTTTGGTGACACTTTTTTTCTTTTCTTCCCGATTACTTGTAGTATGCAAGTGCTTTTGCAGTCCTTTAATCATCCTGACAGGTTCAATCCAGCCTCCTCTCTTTACACAGTTTCTGTCTTCAACTGGATTTTACCAATCAAAAGGTCTGTCTCAAGAAAGCTTCACTACTGATTTGCATTGGGGTATCACTCAGTATTCCACTCCTTGTACCTATTAATATCCTGTTTGCTTTCTTGACTTCCAAAATGGAGTTTAGTGTTGCCTTTAGACCAACTTTAGTAATCTCCATCTAAGATAATTCTCGTAACTCCTGTTACAAGCAAGGGAGGTCTGGATGACAGAATCCTAAACAACTTGTGCTGATCAACTTTGAATTTTACAGAGAGGCTGTGGAGTCTCCATCCTTAGAGATGGATTCAAATTTTATTTGAATTGAATTGAAATCCAAAATTGTATTCAAAGCCCAACTGAACACGGTCCTGGGCCACCTGCTCTAGATGACCCTGTTTGAGCAGGAGAACTGGACTACATCATCTCCAGACCTACTTGCCAACCTCAATATTTCTGTGATACTGATGCTTAGAAGATTTTTCTAATAGCTCTTTTTGTGTGATCTTGCCAAAGGAGCTTTACAAACCGAAATGTCTGGTACTGTAGAGCTTCTTTTGACATTTTCCTGCTATGTTCGAAGAGTTTTAAAGACTTCGATACACCCTGATAAAGCCACTTATTACTTACTGGCACTTTTGCGGTGCTTCTCTGCCTGTGAGCATTTAATCTAGGGCAAATGTAAAGTAATTCTTGCCCAGTGAAAAAGGGCTCAACTAGTTTGAATTAGCTGTCTTTTGGAATGGCATAGGAGCATCCAGCAATAGGTGTGATGGATCAGCTGATGTGTTGGTGATAGTGTGTGTCAAGGTTGAAAGACTAATAATTTTCCATTGCCCTCGGAGAATGAAACTGATAGCACATTATACTTTTCAATGCATTTGTTTTTCTCTGTTCTATGATTATTTCAACCCATATGATAGGTAAAGCCCTGGGGTTTGCTGCTCTTCAGTTCCCTGGATCTCTACTCAGTATAGAAACTAAAAAAGTCTTAATGCATTCAAGAGTATAATAGAGTTTGATATTTATGTTGTGATGATATCTGGAAATAAATTCCAATGGGAAAGATAAGGTATCAAGACCCAGGAAATTTAGGTCTTATTTTCAGTTGGCCACTGATTTGTTGTCTGACCTTTAAGTTTCACATAATCACAGAATTTTCTTTCCCTTAGGGTCCTTTCTACATCTGTTAAGACTTTCCATTTTATTCCATAATCATCCATAGTATGAATTCTAACACTCTTCCTGAAGCCTTTAACATTACTGGATAGGAAGTTGGGTTGGAGGACTATTTTATGTGGTAGAAATATCTTTAATCAGAAAAAAAAAATCACCTGGCTTCAAGTCTTTCCCATGAAACTTGTTCCAATAAAGCCTCTCACTTTGACAAAGGAGCATGCAATATTTCTTTTGCAACTCTGCTTAAGAAAGTCAACAAGTTCCCTGGATACATCAGGCAAAGAAATTATTTAACAGAAGAATAGTAATATTTTAAAGCTGATTTATGAGCTGCTTTTTCCTAGTGAATGCCTAGCCTTGAAGTCCACTTGAAAGTGATTTTCTTTTTGTCATTGATAAATGTTTTACTATCATAATAAAGTCCACAGAACATGAGTGAGCATCTGAAATCTTGGACATCTAGTGCACAGAGACAATACTCTACATCCATTTCGGTAATGATATATGAGTTAGCCACATACTGATATATGTGAGCTGTATGTTCCTAAGGACCAATTTAATGTTGTCATACACTTATGGAAAACTGCTGTTAGCTATAGGTTGTTAATTGAGAGCTTTCAGGTCTGACCACATTACCCAGAGGTAAAAAGAATAAACGAGAATAGAAGAGAATACATTTAATTTTAATTTGAAAAAGTGCTTTTCTTTCACCCTATGGACACAAAGACAAGTGCATCATTGAACGTGGGCATATGATAAATGAATGCAAAGCTAGGATTCCTCTCTCTGATATTAACATATTACAACTATATTGAAAGTAGGGAGTATGTCTGAAGAGGCTTTAAGATATCTCAGCCAAACTGTGGAAACCTGAGTTTAAACTCAAAGACCAGCCATGGTGCTTGCATCTCTAAGTGGCACCCTGGGAATCTGAAACAGATGGCTATACCACTTCCTTGATGATGAAAATAACACATTTTATTGTTTCAGGCCATCTAGACAGTGGTGAAATTTTGACCTTGATTCTGAAAGAAGACCAGTTTCCACAGACACATTCTATTTTCTTATTTTAAAAAATATTTTATATCTTTTAATAATGCTTATTTTTCCTTTTCATTGTGTAGAAGAACTTGGGGTTTTAACTGTTCTTGGACAAATTTAGTGTAATAGTGGTAACTGAGATATGAATAAAGAAGAAAGAGTTCTTCATGTCTTGGATTTCTAAATGTTTGTTAAGTGTTATAACTTCAAAACACAGTTAACAAAGTTAATTTGGCACTTATTGGTTTTAAAAGTACTGTTATCATAGAAAAATCCAATATTAAAAAATATTCTTTGTTAAACATGTATTTCAAACAAGAAGTATCAGAGTATTTTTTTCTACTTGAAACCCAAGGCTATTTCTGTAAACAAAGTATTTTGTTTATTCTGGAAGGTTTGTGGAAAATACCATTTTATGACAAATGTATTTGACAAAAGGCATATACGATCAAATAGCTGAAATATGCCTGCAGACGTAAACTCAGCTAAGATTAATTTCATGTTTTGATCTGAAATGTATCACAGAAGAACTCTGTGCTATCACATGCAGGGGATCTGCAGCGGAAAGATGCCATTTAGGATTAAAGATGTTTCTCAAAAGGTATGTTACTCAGTGGCAGAAACATTGCCATGGGTTTGGTGCTTGCCTAGGAGAAAGGGATCCCAGTTCTGAACAGAATTTCTGCATGGTTCTGTGTCACAGGTGATAATAAATGGTCATGCTGGTGACAGTAAGACACAGCTCGTTCCAGGTGTTGCTAAATATAGAAACTTTGACTTAGGGAATGGTTTGTGCTGGAAGTGACCTTTAGAGGTCATCTAGTCCAACCCCCCTGCAGTGAACAGGGACATTCAACAAGATCAGGTTGCTCAGAGCCTCGTCCAACCTCACCTGGAATGTTTTCAGGGATGGGGCATCTACCACCCCTCTGGGCAACCTGGGCCAGTGTTTCACCACCCTCACTGTAAAAAATTTCTTTGTCATATCTAGTCTAAATCTACACTCGTTTAGCTTTAAAAACATACTTTACTGTGTCCTGTTGCAACAGACTCTGCTAAAAAGATTGTTCCCACCTGGCCACAGGTCCCTGTCTTGTGCTGAGGACTCCAGAGCTGTACACAGTGCTCTGGGTGACATCTCACCAGAGTGGAGTAGAGGCAAAGAGTCACCTCCCTTGACCTGCTGGCCACATATGGCATTAGAGTATTTCAAATTATAGATTGATAGGTAATACCTATTTATGTTCTCAAGTCAGACATTATTATTTTGATCTAAGTTATTTTCTTGTATAAGACATGCCATAATACTCACATTCAGTCATTTCTGCTCCTGAGAGTGTACATTAACTGATTTCTTGTCTTCATGTAAAGGTGAGTGAGTCGATTGCATCCCTGCATGTGGTTAATTATTTTCCCTGTAGAATATTTAGAGGTTTTATTATAATTTGAATTTCTCTTGTTTCAAATAACATCTCTTGCATTTGACTATTTCATTGGGTCTTGCATTCTGTGGGATACCAAGGTATAATCTATCAGCAATCTCCTCTCCTATGAGTGAAGAAATCTTAACACATACTTACTAATCTCCACTTCATCAGTTTCACACTCAAGGAAAGCTGAATTACTGTTTTCTAAGCCCTTTCTTGTACTCTATTTTTTTGCAGGCTGGATTTCAGAAGTGTTTTCACTGATGCCACACATTGTCTTTGCATTACTAATAGCTGTTTGCTGTGTGACATCTTCAGTGATTATATTTATCACCATATTGCAGTTTGACTTGAGGAACTGTAGTAAATAACCCACTGAAGATCAGGGCAAAGAAGATTTGCTCTCACTTCAGCTTAATTTCCCCAGTCGTGTGTTAGAACATCCTCTGAACACATCTATGATATATCAAATGCGTTCCACACACTTTGACTTAGTAATCTTTGTGATCATGTAAGTCCTGTGAGGTAGGGCAGTATTGTTACCCTTTTTTACTAAGGCAGAACAGAGACACAAGCAAGCTGCAAAAGGACCCTGATCCTTGAAAGGCAAAAGACATCACACTGGAAATTTTAATATGTAAAACTCAGGCAAGTCTAGAGTATAAAATTGGCACATCTCTCAAACCTGACCCACTGTGCTATATAATAATGAAAAGGAAAGAGCAGGGGTGATCAGAGCAGTAACAGATGATACTGTCCATAACACGAAAACACTCCTGAGCTGTGGGATTCAGAAGCTCTCTCTGCTTCCTATGGGTGTATGTCTCAGCTGCACTGTGCCTTCATGTTAGGGCTGGACCTGGGCACACATTGCCCCACTTTCCTTCATTCCCTTTGCTCCCTTGGGTGCCTTCAGGCTCTGGGAAGCAAATGCTGCACCATGGAATAGAGGAAAATCGTGATGTAATTGGAGTAAAAAAGAACAGGGAAGTCACAATGTCTGCACAACAGTTTAGACTCAGCTAAATAATCCACAAAGAGGTGGTCTGAAACCCCAGGTGAAGAAGCAGTAGAGTTTGAAGGGACCATAGCATTTCTCTCCTCCCATGTCTTACCAGGAAGTTGCTGCGTTGCAAATTTATTTTTCTTTTAGGTGTTTCCAGCCTCCAAGCCACCCATACCACTAAAAATTTTAATGCTTTTGGATACTGAGCCCTTAGATAATGCTTCCATACTCCCCTCTGACAGAATGGCCTGGGGACATCTTCCTGATGTCAGACTCCTGAGAAGCCCGTTCCTCTACTGCTTTTGGATGTACTGTCCTGATTCTCTCTTCTCTGAACTCCATTCCCTTCCCTGACGTGGTCCTACTCAGTTTTCAGGTTTGCAGTAGCAGAATTGAATATTTTTAACAATGTGATTAAAACAGTCAAATGCTGTTTCAAGATCTGAGGAGGACATTTGAACTGATACAGGGTATGTAGCTAAAATTCTCAGATGGTACAATTCAGGTTTCATACTTTGAAGGTTTAATTCAATGAATTGTAATCATTCCAGGCAGAAGTAATTTAAAATAGGTACAGTAACATCACAGATGCTTTGGTTACATTGAACCCCACTATTTAATTCAGAAATTCACTGGAAGTCTGAAAAAAAGAAAAACATTCTCAAACCAATGTGTGGGGTTTTTTTGAGCCTGAAGCTAGGATTCAGGCTTGAAAAAATATTGCATAGATTGCTTATTTAATTTAGTCTTTTCATTCAGCTAGTGTTTGTGCTTCTGTTGCAACAATCATGAAGCACTGATGAGCTTGTCAGAGGATTGTTTAGACTTGTTCAAGGTCATAAAACAGATAATTAGGTGGGGGAGTCATAGCAGGGGAGTGCAGAATGAATATCAGGGTGAATACGGCGTTAGGCAAGTTAAGCTGGGAAATTGCATCCAAGGGAAAAGATGAAAACTTTAACAGTGCCACCCATGAAAATAGACTGATTCTGGAATAAATCTCAGTTTTAGAAAGGAATGATCATGGTTCTGTGCAGTGCCTATAGGTTTCCTTAGTTTTTAATCAGTAGAGAAAATCATGTAAAAATCTATTCGTGATCTGACAATAGCTTTAAGCCACTCAGTAAATTCCTTTATTTTATTTACAGAAAAAGAAAGAAAGAAAGAAAAAATATGTCCAATGATTTTCTTTTTCTTTGTCACAGGAAATATCAGAGTAGCACCTAGAATGTATATGTATGCTCTGAGACCACAGTGATGAAAGAAGGACTGAAAAATATTCATGTCCCTGAGTCCAAAGGCAATGAGGAAGAGATCAACCTCCAGTATGACTGTAAGACCTAAATTAACCAGAATTAGTGTTCTACTGGAAGGGCATCTCCCTATTCTGAAAACATCACTTCCAGATCTGTGGAAACAATTTAATTTATTGGGACTTTTTGGAAAGCCTCAGCAAGCAGGAAATTATTTGAATGTTTCATATTCTAAGCTGTTTCGATTGAAAATGCAGAATTTTTTGGTTGATTTATCCTACCTATTTTGTTTGGAGAAGAAAAAAAAAAGCTCTTTTGAAGAGCTTTGAAGTATCATTTAATGGTATAGTGTTTCTACTTGATTTTTTTTTTTAATATTTCATAGTAAGATAATGAAATATTTTAATTCATTTTGTATAAAATACTATAGGTGGATAAAGAATACACTGTTTTGTCGATTCAGGTGAGAAAGTAAAAAAATACAAAATCTTTCAATTTTTTTTTCTCATTTCTTATTTATAATCCAGGTTTATTTTTAATTTGCAAAATTTAAATCTATTTATGGTTTGTTACTATGGCTCAAACATAAGATCTTCTAACAATTACAACACTTATGAACATCTTTGCAAATAATTAACTCTACTTCCTTAGAAGCCTGAATGCTGATGCTTGGGTTTTCTGTTGCCGACAACTTGCAACTATACTGAAACCTAGTGGATTTTTGAAAATTGTATCTGGACTCCACTATAGTTTGTGTATATTCTCATCTTTAACCAGTTTTCTTCTCCACCTAAACGCGTAGAAGTCCATTGGTCTCTGTGACTGATCTTTCTTTCTCATGAAACTAGTGAGGTTTCAAAAAAAAAAAAAATTTCATTTCCCAAATGATTTTATTTTCTGTCTGCATCTAAAAATTTCAGCCCAAGCATGTACTTTTTGTTAATACTGATACATGCATAAAAGTCATGTTCCTTTACTGGATAAGGTCTTTACAAAGATTTTGTTCTTATGTTATATGCATTTAACTTTACTTATGCTTAAGTCATCCCAGAGGACACGGAATGTGTTTAAGTTCCATATGTGATCTAAAAAGCAAGAGGCTTATTTCCCTCTGAATGGTGACCTTCATGAACATGCCTCTTTGATACTGTGCAACAGCTAGACTTCTGTGGGTAAGTATGCATTTTTCTGCAACATAAATTAACATAATTATTACAAATTTTCATAATAACTACTATATCAACATATTCCAAAGATCAGCACTAAACTTAACTCATTCTGATTTTTAAACAAGGAGTTTATATTTAGCTGGTAATAGGATATTACTGTGCTCTTGTCAGCGGTGATGATCTCATCTTAGCTGAGCAGTAAGCAGACTGTTAAATGATTTACAAATAGCAGAAAAGCTACAAGGCCTGGCTGGTAAAAAGAGAAGAAAGGGATGATGAAAGCTTTAGGGTTCAATTCTCCATGGTCTCTGAGATATGATGCTAATTTAATATAGTACAAATTACTATTCAAATTTATTAGCATCAAACTAAGCAATATGCAATCACAGCCAAGTTCACAATTAGCATTAATGACATCCTCAAAGTGGGGAGAAAAAATCGAGGATTGAGTTTTACACTACAGACGAGATAATACAATGAGAATAATGCCAGGGATTAGTGTCTAAGATGGGAATTTATTTCTGACATGTTTACAAGTCTCAGAGCATGAGGGGCCTGAAATTAATACACAGATGGGACATTTCTATCTGCAGATACTCACACCCAGCTTCTTCCAGTTTCATCTATTCCTAACTACATACAGTCTAAGTTGAGCTGAGGACAAAACTGGGGTTCCTCTAAATTACCTTTGCCTTGTCTTCTAGTCCAGCTCCTCACCATGCCTTTGTCAGGAGTTTCTGGAGAATGAAATATTCGGGTTCTGGATGTACTTGTATGTTCGCTCTAACCACAACAAAAGTCTAACAAAATTTCTCGCAGCCTAAAGAGTGAAATTTAGATAGCTGCAGCTGCTGAAAAATATTCTTCTTTCAGAGTTAGTTCTCATCAAAAATTTATTCATAGATTTTTGAGATGCAACAGATTATTGCAGCCATGTAGTTTAGCCTCCTCCATTTCAGGAGGAATGTTACCTTTCAAAATGGGTAGCACAGGGGCTAGAGCACTTCCACTGTGAGGACAGGCTGAGAGAGTTGGCCAGAGGAGGCCACAAAAATTATCAGGGGACTGGAACACCTCTGCTATGGGGACATGTTAAGAGAGTTGGGATTTGTTCCGCCTGGAGAAGAAAAGGCTCTGGGGAAATCTTATAGCAGCCTTCTAGTACCTAAAAGGGGCCTATAGGAAAGATGGAGAGGGACTTTTGACAAGGACTTGTAGTGATAGGACAAGGGGTAATGACTTTAAACTGAAAGAAGGTAGATTTGGATTAGATATTAGGAAGAAATTATTTATTGTGAGGGTGGTGAGACAGTGGACCAGGTTACCCAGAGAAGTTGTGGATGCTACATCCCTGGAAGTTTTCAAGGTCAAGTTGTCTGGGGCTTTGAGCAACCTGGTCTAGTGGAAGGTGTCCCTGCCTATGACAGGGGGTTTGGAGCTAGATGACCTTTAAGGTCCCTTCCAACACATTAATTAGAGTCGATGAGTTTTGAAACAGCAGGCTATGCAGTTCAGTCCCCACTGGACGACATAAATATAGTTATGGTCTTATAACCCATGAGAGATTATTTCAATGATTGATTGCCCTCCCTTTTACAAGTAAGGGTTTCCATTCAATTTGAATTGGTTTTCACCTTGAATTTCAAAGTATTTATTCCTTTATTACTTTCGAGGGCCTTTCTTTTTGTCTGGTCTGATTTATCATCTTAAGTCCTTTGCTGGATCAGATTCTGAAGTGGACTGTATAGTCCAGAATTTGACTCCATGATGCCATATGTTCAGGTGGCATAAACTTCCTTTTCCCTGTCCTGAATTGGTGTAGTATTAGGTGGTGAGGTGATACCTTAGAAAGTGGAAGTGGGGGATTAGGAGTTGTGTGATGGTAGAGATACATTAAAGAAGCATGGTCCTTTCTGTCTAAAGCATTATATGGAAGATCGGTTTTATATAACTGTACACTTTGACCACAAGGATTTGCGTTTTAGTGACATTAATTGCTTAGAATCACTGCTTTTCACTCTGCCAGTACCTATGCATAATTTACATACTTTTGCTTAGATAAAGACATTCATTTTTTCTGACCGCTTCTAGCTAACTGGCTGGCAAAGCATATGATTGTACAGAAAACGCAAAGAGCGCACATTTACTGACGACACATTGATCCAACTGGACAGAAACCCTTCATGATCAGATAGTTAGTGTGGTGCTGGAATTGACCTAGCATTATTTAGACTTCCAGAGATGGTTATTGCCTTGGGCACAGAACCACATAATGGATCTGTATTGCACCTGGGCAGGTAGTAGCTGGATTTGCAGGCAAAGATTCTTGGGAGACTTTTGCAACTTGTCGCAAGTTGCAATTCTTTTCACATGATCAGTGAGAGACATTGCTATTCTGATTAGTGTTCTGCACCCCAAACAACCTGCCTTGAGAATTCCAAAGCTTAAAACCAAGGCGTACTCCTCTTGTAGTAAGGTCTATTAGTTTTATGTAGCCCAATTTAGTGATGAGGTTATTTGGAGACTCCGACAGGTAGGCAGAAATACCAAGTCAGGGTTGACTATCTGTGGCAGATAGGATAAAGCCTCTTATGAAGTGGAAGACGTTCGTTCCCAGTAGAACCCAGAATTGTACAGAAAGTAACTGGTGGAGATAGAGGGCTGGGGAAGAAAGCAAGAAGTTGTGCTGAGATAACTTCATAGAACAACACATAAGAAACAATACAAAAACCTGGATTCCTCTACTGCAATGCATAAATTCTGATCAAATGTCTTTCAACCAAAGATCTGCAGAGCCACAGTAGGTGTTCAATTAATTAAATAACTGCTGTTGGTATATTAAATTACTAACAGTATGACAGTGTCATGACAAACCCAAATACTTTACTACTAAATTTCTTTGCCCTTCTCTTTGAAAGACCATTGTTGATCTCACTGAAGATAATCCCTTTACTGACTGGCATTACTGGTGAATGGCAGCTGCTCTCAATCACTGTGGAAGAGATGGCAAAACCTCGCCATGTCACCATGGGCTGGCTTCTTTGAAAATTACTTTTACATGGATCAGTGTAAGACTTTAGCCTGGAAAGAGAATCTTCTGAGAACATTATGCTTTTTAAAGCAATGCAAATCTTCAACTTCCATTGCTGAAGAGAGTGGAAATCTTTACGGTCATTTAATAACATAATAACATTTGATGTAAGTCCTAGATGCGATCAAGACACCAGCTGTACTTTTCATACTCTGACATATAACCTCTCTTTCATGGTGTTGAAATGTGACTTTCCTTTTTATTGCAAAAAAAAAAGTCAGAACCAAAAAACATGGTAGCATGCAACCGGGTGTGTGTCACACACCTTTTTTTTTTCCTCCCTTTTAATGATTATTATATGGCTTAAATGATTGGAGAGATTTTAAAAAGAGTGAAAAGAAGAATTCTTCGGTAAGCAGCTGTCTCAAATGTAGAATTACTACAGACATCTACAGTCAGCTACTAGGAAAATTGTTAAGACTCATGATATAGAACATTTGTTTGTAATAAATCCAAGCTAATATGTAATTTTAATTTCATAAACCTACTATTTCATAATTTTGAAAATACCAAATACTGATTTTTCCTTGCGGTGCTCCTGTTGACTGAGAATTCATTTGTGGAAAAGTTTCTTAGTTACAAGGCAACTTTTTTATCTTCAGTAAGTCAAAATACTTGTGATGGCAAAACAAATAACTTATCCCAATGATTCAATCCATCTTCATGGCCTCTTGCTAAGAAGATGAACTGAGAAATCAATTTTCTGGGGCATCTTTTTCAGATCTATTCACCCTCACCTACTTCCTTTAGTAAAATGCTCACCTCTGTTGAGTGTGGACTGAATCATCCTCCAGGAATGTCATTTTTTATCTTAATATGCCTTGGACCTAGACAGCAGTTTAATATTCATAGAAAATCATAGAATTCCAATAGTAGAAATTTAGATTCATAGATGCAGCTCTCTGGAGGAGAACTCAAAAGACCATCTCTTGGTATTTCTGACCTAAGGCAGGGTCAAACTTTATCTAAATCCTTCTTGACGTATGATTGACTATCCCATTCTTAAAACTTTCAATGAGGGCAGAAGGAGATTTCATGCTCACAAAAGCGTGCATAGTGCAGTGGGTAACCACCCTTGCTGGTTGAAAGTTTTTTTCCTGGTGTCTAACCTAACAAGCATTCATTGAACCAAATAATTGTCTGCTGAAACAGCAACAAGAATTCCAGGTACAATGACAATCTTTGTTATGCAGATAGAAGAGAAACTTGACTACATTAACCCTGTCCTGAGATGTGCCCTAGATTTTCAGGTTTGCACTGTACTTCCATGGCAGGACAATTTACTGAGGAGGAAGGAGGAAAAAGATGGATATATATTTTATCTATTGGAAATGTTTACATATCTATTTTTCTTAGCTATTAAGACAGAGCTATCAATCTAGTGTTCCTATGGAAGCATGACAATATAGACTATATTCCCTGGAGGTCTTCCCACTTCTCCATATTGAATTGGTGCTGTCACTAACACCAGCAGCACTTGAAAAGCAAAAGCAAAAAGTATCTCTCATTTGTACTTAGCACTGGGGAGGCTGCACCTTGAATATTTGGTTCAGTTTTGGGCCCCTCACTACAAGAAGGACATTGAGGGGCTGGGGTGTGTCCAAAAAAGAGCAACAAAGTTGGTGAAGGGCCTTGAGACCAAGTCTTGTGAGGAGTGGCTGAGGGACATAGGGTTGTTGAGCCTGCAGAAAGGGAGGCTCAGGAGAGACCTTCTCACACTCTACAACTACCTGAAAGGAGGTTGTAGTGAGCTGGGGTTTGGTCTCTTCTCCCAAGGAAAAAGCAACAGGACAAGAGGAAATGACCTCAAGTTGTGCCAGAGGAGCTTTAGATTGGGTGTTAGGAAAAATTTCTTTACCGAAGGGCTCATCAAGCACTAGAACAGGCTGCTCAGGGAAGTGGTTCTGTCACCATTCCAGAGGGTGTTTAAAAAATATGTAGACGTGGTGTTTAGCCTAAGACTTGAAAGTGTTGGGTTTACAGTTGGACTCGATGAGCTTAAATATCTTTTCCAACCTACATGATTCTTGATTCTATGATTCTAATTTCCTAAGAAATTTCTAGCTGTGGACCTGTGGAGGTCACTAATCTAATACCTCACTTGAAGTGGGAATATTGCCAGCACTAGGTAAAGATCAAAGTGATTTTGTCTAGCCAAGCCTGGAAAGGCTGGATGGATTTTCCACAGCCTCTTCAGATACACTGCTCCAGGACCACTGTCCTTCCTGAGAGAAGTTTCTTTCCAAAGTCTATTTTGAACCTCCCAATTTGTAATTTGGAGTTATTTTCTTTTATTTTACCTTCTGTCACTAACAACACAGTTTGGCTCCATTGCCTCTTTAACTGTCCCTCCAGTAGCTGAAGGCTGCAATCACATTCCCCCTTTATGCCCTTCCTGTCACTTCTCAGGCCCTTGACCATCCTCCTAGCCTTCTTTCTGACCCTTTTCAGTTTTTAACACTCTTCTTGACAGGTGAGTAAAAACTCTGTAGTTTCTAAACTATTTCTTGGCAGTAGTGGATCTTCTCCACAGTCTTTGGCCTTCTCATATTGTACTTGCATTGTCCTAAACTCTGCTCTGAGATATCTTCTTACCACCTGTCTTTCTTTCCACTTCCATACCGTCTGTCTGTGTTTAGGGTCATTAAGAAGTGTCTTGCCTAGCTACAAGTCTTCTGCTGAAATTCTGAAATTTCCTGCATAATCATGGAATCATTTAGGTTGGAAAAGACCTTTAAGATCATCCAATCCAACCATTAACCCTACTCTACCAAGTCTGCTGCTAAACCATGTTCCTAAGCACCATATCTACACAGCTTTTAAACACATCCAGGGATGGTGGTTCCATGACTTCCCAGAGCAGCCTCTCCCAGTGCCTCACAACACTTTTCCTAATGTCTATCCTAAATGGAATGTTCCTAATGGAACGTTTGTTCCTCAGTTTCCTTTGCAATCATCTAACTGTCCTGTCTTTTCCCCTATTGAAGTTCGTAGGGAATTTTTCCAGGAATTATCTAAGCAAATGGTTATCTGCCCTCCTAAATCCACTCTTAGCCCTTCTACTTGCTTTCCCAGCCTTCCACTGCATCAACTCAGTCCTCTCATATTCACTGTTGTGGCCTCATTGCCACCAATTCTTCCTTTTTTGTGAGCAGCAGCTCAAAGACAGCATTACCCCTGACTGGCTCCTCGGACATCTGACCAACTCTGACCAACACCAGCTCAAAACTCCCCGCACTGTTCTCACAATGCTACATTGCCATTCTGTCAGAAGGCGGGATGGGTGAAAAACCCCTCACTGAAGGCTGGGAGCAGAGTGCCAGTGTTTGAAACAAGGCTCTTCCAGTCCAGACAGCTGCTTGTGGTTCACAGCTGTTTTCTATAGAAATGAAAGGCTTTGTGCTTGAAGTATTCCAGTCTCTGCCTCCTTCAAGTGTCTCATCAAATCTGAGATAGGCAAAATAACTAGAATATCAGTGGAATTATTTCCTTATGATTATTTCCTTATGATTTTATCTGATTCTCCTTCTTACATTTTTCTTAAAGGAAAAAATATAATATTTCAGCATTACTCTTAACCCATAGGTATACAAACTGTGAATCAATGTAAATAAGAAGGCCTATTCAAACACATGCCATTCGATTTTTCCTCCTCTCCCTTTCTTAATTTTTCTTTATAAGACTAAGAATTCCCTTTCCTTAAATCTAATATCCTTGCTTCACTGCATTTTATTTACATTTAGAAGAATCTATATCCATCTGGTATTTAAGCTAAGACAGGAAACAAAATGAGGAAAGCTATTGGGAACTTCACATATAGATATGCAAACTTATATATGATACATATGCAAACTGCACTGCATACGTACCATGATGTAATGCTGGTGTGCCTCCGTTGACGTCAGTGAAGATCTGATTTATTCTTGAAAAGAGGCTCCAAATCTTTGAGTACTGCATTAAGTTCCAAGGAACTCTTGTCTCACTACTGGAGGTACAACATTCTGAAGAATGCTACAGTGAATTTATTTGATTAACATCTCAAGGAGCCATCCACTAAGGAGAAGAATCTTNAGAAGGCCTATTCAAACACATGCCATTTGATTTTTCCTCCTCTCCCTTTCTTAATTTTTCTTTATAAGACTAAGAATTCCCTTTCCTTAAATCTAATATCCTTGCTTCACTGCATTTTATTTACATTTAGAAGAATCTATATCCATCTGGTATTTAAGCTAAGACAGGAAACAAAATGAGGAAAGCTATTGGGAACTTCACATATAGATATGCAAACTTATATATGATACATATGCAAACTGCACTGCATACATACCATGATGGTATGCCTCCATTGACATCAGTGAAGATCTGATTTATTCTTGAAAAGAGGCTCCAAATCTTTGAGTACTGCATTAAGTTCCAAGGAACTCTTGTCTCACTACTGGAGGTACAACAATCTGAAGAATGCTCCAGTGAAATTATTTGATTAACATCTCAAGGAGCCATCCACTAAGGAGAAGAATCTTCAGGCTTCATACCTCTGAGGTCAGAAGCTATGGAATCATTCCTTTCTGATTTCCAAAACAAAAGATAAGTAGCAAAAAACCACATTCATTATCACATGGAATCATAGAATGGTTTGTGTTGGGAGAGACCTAAATATTATCTAGTTCTAACACCTCCGCCACGGGCAGGGACACCTTCCACAGGACCAGGCTGCTCAAAGAGCAGTCCAGCCTGTCCTCCCCTCCAGAGAGGGGTGAAGTGCTGTGGCCTGAGTTGCGGGCCCTGAGCTGGAGTTGACCTGTAAATGAGCCACAACCTAGCAGAATGTTTTGTTTTTCCTATTGGCTTCATGTTCCAGAGGCAGACCATGACCCACCTGTGTCTGTGTCTCTGCCCTCACCCAAATGGTTGTGGCTGGGGTGGTGGGTGAGGCCAGGGCTATGTTAACCAGCAGCTGATCAGTTTGAAGAGCTTCCTGTTGGGTGTGGCTTCTGTTCAGACTGGTTGCATCTTGCTGGGTTCTCTGGGTGGTGTCCTTCCACGTGAAGGGCTACTGAGGGAGCCATCTCTGTCTGTTGTGTCCAGCAGGCAATGCTGGCATCGTAGGAACCTATGGCAGGACTGTCAGAAAGAAGACTTCTGAGGGGATGTTGCTGGGTTCAGTGTTGGCCTGTGTGATCAGGCAACTGACGGCAGCATAAAATGATGATGGCTGAACCAGCACAACAAGGAGGCATCCACAATTTCTCTGAGAAACTTGTTCCAGTGTCTCTCCACCTTCACAGTAAATAATTTATTCCTTATATCTAATCTAAATCTACCCTCTTTCAGTTTAAAGCCATTACTGCTTGTCCTATCATTACATGTCCTTGTCAAATGTCCCTCTCCAGCTTTTCTGTAGGCCCTCTTTAGGTACTGGAAGGCTGCTACAAGGTCTCTTCGGAGCCTTTTCTTCTCCAGGCTGAACAACCCCGACTCTTTTAGCCTGTCCTCATAGACGGAGTACTTCAGCCCTCTGATCATCTTTGTGGCCCTCCTCTGCACCTGCTCCAACAGGTCCATGTCCTTTGTATGTTATGGTCCCTAGAGCTGAATACAGTGGGCAGGTGGGATCTCACAAGAGTGGAGCAGAGGAGCAGAATCACATGCTAGTCATGATTCTTTGGATGCAGTCCAGAGTACAGTTGGTTTTCTAGGCTGCAAACACACGTTGCCAGGTCACGTTGAGCTTAAAACATAAACGATTAAAGAAAAATATCATGATATGCTCTAATTCCTACCCTTTTGTCTGTCCTTACTTGCACTTTTGCTGGAGGCTTTTGACAGATGAAATCAAATGAATGGAGAAGTATATTTTAGCTAACAAGCTTCCTAGTCTAAAAATTCCTCTTGAGTGCATGATTTGGGCAAATTAGAAAACAGAGAGAAGGAGAAAAAACAAACGGAAGACGACCGCTTTGCTAATTTAATACTTTTGGTACACAATTAGTACACATCAGACTAGCCAATAGGAGACTGCCCTGCATGTCAGGCTTTTGCAGAGCAACGTGCTTTGAAAGGCTTGTTGAACTGTCAGTGGGGTCTACTCACATGCTGGGGAAGCACTCCACACAGTTTGCACCTGACAGCTTGCCAGAGATTAGCTGTCAGGAAAGTGCCACTCGGAATTTCCTCTTTCTGTGATGGCTTCTATTATCTGGTAAACAGCAGCCAAAATGTGTTATTCTATAACCCTCTCTCGCCCTCAAAATGATGCTCCAGGTTAGTGGGTTGGCAGGCTGGATGCTGAACAAAGCTTATTCATTCTCTCTATTTTGGGTAGGTATGGAATAAAATAAAAAAAAAACCCGACATAAATTGCACTCCTCCAGCATTTTGTGCATCTTGGCAGTAGAGTAAAAAAATTGATGAATGGCTGCTAGAAGCACATCCACACATTTTTCAGGCTAGAGACAGTAGGCTGGACAGTGAAATCCAGTGTGGAATTGAAAACAGCTGGTTGATGTGCCTTGCTGCTGTGCTCAAAGTTCAACTGCTGCTTAGATTTGGGGTCAGAAGAGAATGTGAGTGTTCCCTCCAGGCTAAATTGGCAGGCAAGATTGTTTATTTGCTTTTATGTCTTCTTCTGTGGGTAGCACATTGTCAGCTTTCAGTAATCACCTTTTTCTCTTGAATTGTCTAATTGATTAACAGAATTATGTTGTCGCAGCAATTTATTCTTTAGTCCGAAGTTTGCTCTTTCTGCTTCAAGTCTAAAAAAGGGGGCATGTAGAAGTCAAAGTCTTCTCTTTTCACAGTCTAATGTTTCAATAAAAGGTTTCCTCTTACACATTCAACTTTACCGTGGTATGGTTCTGTAGACCCCCATACACTCATGGACGTATAGATGTCTTCATCTCAAAATGGATTACACTGCTAAAATTAGTTGAAATAAATTCTGCAATGCAGAAGCCTACATCTGAACAGTCAGCTTCAGTTCCTTTTATGGAGCCAGTGGATAGGAACAGACACGGCACATCTGATCTATTTTAAATGTCTACTTTAGTCAGAGACATCACATCCCAGAAATGCCTGTTTCTTTCTATTGATTTCTCTAACTCCGGGAAAAAAAAAAATTAAAATTAAAAAAATCTAGTTTCGTAGCTCAGAAATACGCAGTTGTATTTAAGCAGAAAAGAAAAACAGACATTCTTAATGACTTTACAAGTAGTTTTGCTTTATTGGCAACTTATTCTCTTGATTTATTTTACATATATGGCAATAATAGCTTCAGACTTTCAGCAGCTGCTGGGTTGAAAATACTCCATAGAGAAAGGCATTCTGGAAAAAGTTAGAAGCTCCATGTTTATATTGCCAGGCTTCTAAATCATATTGAATCCCCTGTTTCCCCCCAAGACATGGGTGTTTCATCAAATACTGTATCATGGTGAAAGGGCTGATGTAGAAAGAAAAGTAGATGGAAAGACTTCTGATAATTTCTTTCTAGTATCATGGAAACATCTGAACTTTGGGCGCTAAAAGCAAGATCATCAGTAGCCACAGACCTTGAAAGTAATTTTTCTAGTGCTTGAAGGTGGATTTGGGGGACCATAGTATTTAAACACATGCTACTGAAGTAAGTGAGTGCAATGAGTGCTTACATAATATAATAATAAAAATAATAATAATCCCAGATGAAAGAAAATTTACTTTATTGCAACAGTAAAGATAGAGAGTGCAAAAATAATTGGGTAGCAGCTCTCTGTTAGAACAACATTGAAAGTAATATGAAACTAATTACTTTCTGGATTCAGTTATAAAATATTGATAGATTCATTTTCCTTAAACCATTTTAGTAACCATAAGACATCTTCATAATATAAACTGGGATTAGTCTCATGATAAGAAAATCACTTAATTTAAGCACAGGTGTAGTGAAAAGTAGAATAACGATGACAGAAATTTGCCTGATTTTTACCTTTAGGATTAAAAGTATTCTCCCCTCTTACCTTTTGTGCATGTCACATAGGTTAAGATATGTGATGTCGTAGAACACTGACAATTATTTCTAGAAGCACCTGGGAGCTAATTGTACGTGCTACCTACCCTACCAGTGTCTCAGTCTGCAAAAGGAAAAGAAAGGAAAATAAAACTTCTATTCTAGAAGTTGACCCTGAAATCTTGTATTTCTCACAGCTTTAGAGAGAAAAACTCCCCCACCACCAGCAACATCAGCCAAAAAAATGCCCTTATCGTTTACCATCATAGGAACATATTTTTCTAGGTTTAGGACACACTACCCAGTTTCTGATCTCCTATGGGAAGCACAGAAAAAAGCAGGGTTTGCAACAGAACCTTATATAACTGAACAAACCTGACCGGCTCCCTCATGTCAGAGTCTAAAAGAAGTTACTTCTCTGTGTGATGGATATAGCTGCAGAAAACTCATCTTTGTTTTTTCAGAACATTATTCTCATTACAATTTCCTGATCTGAAACTGTAATCCTGAAGGCATTTTCTTGGATAAGAAATTATCTTCAGTTGGAGATATTATCTGAAATTCTAGGCAAAAGATCTTAAATCAGAACAGAAGAACTCTTCAGAATGACTGAATGCTGTACTTCCTCAGTCAATGGGAAACATGAGAAACTTTTTCAGCGCCTTTTTGCTATGCTAGTCCCATCAAAGACACCAGCAAGATAACTATGCTTGTACCCAAATTGAAGAGATGGATGGATTTCACACTCTTTCAGAAAAGCAGACCTCTCTAAATTGCTTTACATTACACATTAAGAAAAAAAAATCAAAAAATCAGAAGCACAACACATCAGCAGTCCTTTGAAAATCCTCGATATGACCTTCATGTACCCAACTGATAGACTGTTGCTTTTGGCAAAGAGACATTCTCTCACTACAATCGGCTTTGCTTAAACACCTAAAAAATTACCTGGTGTATTTTTGGGGTGTCATACTTACCCAAAAGATATCCTAGACAGTGCAACTGGAATGATAGGTTTAAACTTGCCCATTCCCCAAGTAAGATTTGAGACACTGACTTAAATAAACCCAGAAATTATTTGGAAAGCGAAAACAGGAAAAAGAAAAAAGCGATTAGGTAAAAATTGCTAAAGATCCACTCATTTCTGGAGCTGTGGCTGGAGGTCAGGTGGGACACCTTAGCATGTTTCAAATAACACCAGATTAGTTGTGAGTCTTCCATGGTCCCTGGCTCTTGGAAATGCCCATCCTGTTCTTTTCCAGTCTCTGTCTTTTTAGATTATTTGCCTTTATGGGAAAGAATTTTCTGTTATTGTGTTTCAGATCACATTATCTGTCACAATGAAACTTCCTTTCTTGGGTGGATCCCAATGTAACAGAAATTTTAAATAACATGGGGTAAACGACACAGTGCAAAGGATCTGGGACAGAAAGAGACTGTAATTCTTTGTCAATGTGTAATAAAAATATATTTCATAATATGCTCTTATAATTATTGAATGATTATAAACATTATAATAGAGGAGTAACTGGCATAGAAGGAAGAAGATGAGTTCTTCAAATTCTGATCAATAAGAACAGACTTAGAAAGAAGGTGAGAAAAGAAATCTTCATTATTACTGTTTTTCACCACTGTCTAGGGAAATGTTCATGGCTCAAAATGGGGACCTTTGAGGTATGGGTATTTCCAAGCCTGCAGAGTTTCTGAAAGGAGGATGCTTTGAGGATATCTTCTTTCTGTAACAAAACTTTAACTGCAAACAAACTTTTTGATCTTTAGCCTGGGAGGAAAGACTTCCAACTAATTTGTGATGACATTAGAGGATAACAACATGCACAGTAATGAATTCTCTTTAGCCTTTGGGCTGTAGTTGTGTTTTACTGTCTCCAGGAAAATAAAAGTGGATGCATGGAAATATTCAGCATTTGTATTTTAATGGCCCCTGAGGATGCTAACTATTTTGTAAAGAATGCAACATCTAATGGTATGAGAAAAAAAAAAAAGAAGCGATGTTTCTAAGATTAATTCTTATAAGAATAAGAGGCAAAGTCCAACAGCAGCCGTCAAGTTCCTGTACACTGAAGACAATTGCACTAATTTGATTTATTGCCATTTAGAGTAAGCATTCAGAAGAAACACAGGGGAAATGTTGGTGAGTCCTGGACAGGACAAGTGGGAATATAAGGATGGGATGTAAAGGATGGGACAGAGCCTCTTTTGGTGTGGAAGAAACTTGCGGCTTGCAGCAATTTCACAGGGTTTCTTGGCTAAACTAAACAACTGTAAATAAAAGGGGTTTGAAAGGGAATCTGACTCTTTTGGACTGGAGAGATGACTTATATCCTTCATGTCCCCTATATGCAAGTAATAGGTAATAAGAAAAGAATAGGGTTGCACTGTCTTTAAACCTATTTTCTAGCTTGGTTCAATAGGTTTGCCTTTGACCTTTCTTCAAGGCATCATATATATCCTGAGTGATGTTTTTGTGTTAAAAGATAGGCATTTGTTTAAATAGAGCTTTTACGATTTAAAGCATTGCTGGTACTATGCCCTGTATTCTTCCCTGCCATTAAGTATATGATGTTATAGTTAAAGTATTTACATGTACTTTACATGTAAAGTAACTACATGTAAAGTTACTACATGGGAGGAAGGTAAAAAGGAGTGTGAAAGAGAACAGCTTCCACATTTCAGTTTGCTTCCTCCAGCCTCAATAGCAAGCTTGTCTAAGAGCTCAACTTCAGACGGAGATAAAAATCTTCCTGTTTAACCAGTTTCTATTTCTTTTAATAGAGCTGGAATGTATTAGCAGAGTTGGAATGGATTTTCCATTTCTTCTAATAGAGTGGAACGGATTATCCTAGTCTGGAGGCCAGATCAGGCTCCAAATCACAACAAAGTAGAGATTGACATTTTACTTTCCCTTCCTGCAATTTAGGAAAAGTTGGAAGTGCAGCTGGGGTCTCAGCTTGTCAAGCTGCCTTGCTGATGTGTTAGCAGTTTATAAGGACAGGTCTTAGGGTCCAAGGTAATCTCACTGATCCATACAAACCAAACTGTGACATTTCACAAAGTTCTCTCCAACTTTCCAATTTCATTAGTATTGTGCCCAGCTAAACGAGTTACTGTTCTGGGAAATACTTGCATAGTCATAATATATTTCCCTTGGTTACCAAGCCATGGCAAATTGGTCTTTGAAGTTGAGATTGTACAACAAAAACCACTGTGTTTTTAAAGATTCTGAAACTAGATCTTGTTATTTCAACATAACATGTATTTCTTGCTGTCTCGGAGTTATGAAGCTCCAAAGCCCTTAAGCCTGATTTTGATCCGAATCTTACTAAATGTTCAGCTTCCAATACGAGCAAACAGCTGGACTTCGAGGCAGGTTATTTCCACTGCAGAGAGGAAAAAGCACTATGGGTTAATATAATCATCCAGATATGAGACCTATATAGAATTAAAGGGGAGGGTAAGAAAAAGCTACCTGCTGCAAACTCAGAAAAAATTATCTTTAAATATCTGGCCCAAAAATTGTAATATCACAAAAATGTTTTGATAAATATTTCTGTAGTGAAATGTGGACAGTTATGCGGAATAGTTATAAAGGAGTATGAATGTGTCTGAGTCAATATATTAGTGCACATGTGTATGGTTTCACACTTGAATAAGCCTATATTCAATCTGGGACCACTAAGGTGCACTCACACCAAATTTAAAACCGGACAAGTTGTCCACCTCCCTGCAGGTCCACAGAAACACTTCAGCAAAAAAACTTTTCATCCCAAATACTGTTTTGATTGAGTCTATGATCCTTTGAAGTCTGATTTCTGATATTACTCATGAGAAATATGAGCTGACCCACTAGAACGTAATAATTTGCTCTATATATTGGTTAATGGCATTACTTCATGGGCTGAAGAGACACAACTGGATGTTGCAATGATCCATGCCATGGGGGGAAAGTTCCCTGTATGAGCTAACCAGTACGGAAACTTTCCCTCTGTTGCAGAAACTGCTGACATTTGGTTATTATTTGGCAGACAAGGCAGGGAATGGAGGACAGCACAAAGGGCAAGTGAAAAGAAAAAATAAAGTACAGAAAAAGATGTGAAGGAAATGTCATGTTCTTTTTGCTAGGTTATGTGATTAAGGGCTAATCTCTCTGAACACAAAGATCTAAGGAGGCTGGCGAATCCTTGTAACCTAATCAGTGAATCTGCTCTGGGTGGATGAGTCAGCCAAAGGAACACCTTCTCAGGAATGCCCAGCAAACTGAAGGGGCTATTGTCTGAAAGGGATTAGGATTTATTATGGGATGCAGGGGTGGAAAGAATTTGGAAATTGTTTAAAAGTTATCACAGAAGGTTTTAAGGAGATTGAGGGAGTGTGTAAGACTGCTGATGGGATGTTTAGCAGAAGGATCAAAGGAAGGGGAAGGGAGGGATCAAGATGGATCCAGAAGGAAAAAAAAAGGTGGGAAAATACAGGGAAAAGGGTTATGTGCTGGTCAGCACATTTGTCTGGCTGAGCCCCTGCTTGGTCAGCATAATCTATCTTTTCTTCCTAAATCCTATAGCTGTCTCCTGTGCTAGTGAACTCACTCTTCTTAGTCAGCATATAAAGACGATATACTCCAAGCCAGGCTGTGAGCAGGACAGGAGGTCTGGTGCCAACTGCTAGACAGGGGCCACCAGCCTCAGGGGCTTGAGGGTCCTGGTGCAAGTATCTGGGAAGGCCTGGGGCCTAGATGCCGATGGATGGATAAACTAAGCCCAGCTGCTGGAGAAACCTGTAATGTGTATGTATATTTCTGTAGCAACTTCAATCCCAGACATCTGAGGAGGAAGAAGATGGATTTGTCTGTGCTGTTAACATTTATGTGAGTGTTGTGTATGTTTACAGGGTCTTGGTAAAGGTACTGCTCTCTATCTGTGTTTGTTTTTGTGGCTGGTCATGTGTGTGTGTTTGTGTGTGTGTGTGTACTTTCTGGGAACGCGTGTTTGACTTTGCTGCTATTGGACCTGGAGAGACAGAGACACAGCAACCTCACAGCTGGGAGAGGAGGAACCTACCTGAATCTCACTTAATTTGGCTACATTTAACATGTAGAGCTTCACAAAGTACAGGAGACGAGATGGATACCCAGATGATCAACATGACGTACACAGTTGTTGCACGTGTATCAGGACCTTGTGATGTACTATTGACTGCCATGAGAGAGCCTCACATGGTTGTGAGTTGAAGATGCTCATTGCTTTTGTTGGAGAACAGAATTCAGCAAGATCAAAAGCTAAATCTTCCACGGAGAGAGTGTACTGCAGGAATCATACCACTTTCTCCATAGATACAAGGCACTATTGCAATAACTTGGCACTGTATTCATGGTCTCAATGGTGCAAGTACCAATTTACACCATCTTCCCAAGTAGAAAAATAGCATGCATTTTTCAGACCAGCATTTATAGGTGTTGTACATCATCCTTTGTCTATTATCCACTTTTTGCTTTAGTGTTCCCCATTTTTATTGCTATATCTTTGATGTTGTATGAAATCAAATTTGCAAGGCTTTAAAAGGCAGTTAAAAGGTGAAACATAATTTATTCCCCCCCCATAAAATCAAGTAACCGAACAATACACTTCATTAGTAATCATCATTACATTCTGTGAGTGTTAATACCATTCCTTTGCCGACATTTAATATGATTATCTAATTGGTTTTCATTTACATTTGGTAATAAAAGCCAGTCTAAATATTTTTAATAAAATGTCCATCCTGCTGGTGACCTTTCCAGTGACTTTCAGAAGCTCTTGTCCCACAATAAACCAGGGAACCTGGCAGAAATATAGATGGCTTGTTTTACCCCTGACATTGATTTTTATTTGGCCATGGAAAAGAGCTCTTACATATTACTTTGCTCCCTTTACCTTCCCTTGTAAAGGACAATACCTTGTAGATTTTTTTCCAGCAGGAACACGTTCAGGATAAAGTCCTTTTTGCTACAGTTGCATGTTTTGATTTTAACATGTCTAATCTTGGTTGTCAGCAATTTTGAAGGCTCTAATTGAGGCTGAATTTTCTTTCACCTAACTTTACTATCTAAAAGCTGAATACTTAATCCAAGCTAGTTGTCTAAACTTCCTGTATATTTATTAGAGACATCTCATCTTTGCCTCAGAATGGGATGAGGCATCTTCTGGTATTGAATCTGTCAATCCAGCAGTTACAAGGGGAGTCTACCTCACTAGGTTAGACTAGGAACATTACTCTTAGGCAGATAAAATAAATGGAATAAAAAGTCATCTCCTGACACATAGCCCTAATAGCAACGGCTACAGCTTACCTAAGTTCATTCAAAACAATTTCCGTGCCCTGAAAGGAGGTGGGGGTGCAGATATTTTGCATTTGGGAACCCAAACTGTGCACAGAAGCATTACAGCACATGAAAGACAAGGTTTATGTGACGTGGTGCCTATAGGGAGAGAGAGAGACTGGGCTTGGCTCGTCCCTTCCAATTGTATAGCCTCAAGTAACAAATGAGTTGTCTAACCACCTGATGGGACATTCCAATGGAGTTTCTGTCCTCAGTTCAGATACTAGTGTCTGGCTGGCCAATAACAGTCAACATCCTAAGCTGGGAGCCAACAGACACAGTGAATGCTGACTTGCTGTCTCTTTTCTGTGCCTAAAATACTTTTTCAGAGGAATAATTATAGAAATCTGACCTTGTTCTTTCTCTTATGCAGATAAAAGGAAGACTTAATCACCAAGAGTTTAACACAATCCCACATCCTGGTATCCATTATTAAAGTAATAATACTTTTAAAGTCCACCTGACTAAATAATGTGCTGGGTAGCTATTCAGTGTCTGTTTAGGGTTGATTGTGACAGCAAGATGTGCACTAGATGATAAGAAAACATTTTTCCAGTACTCCAAGTTGCTTTTATTTTAACCAGGACATCAGATTCTCAACGGTGTTTGCACAAATAAATTAAGTGGGGTCTACCTTACTTTGTCAAGTGACCACGGGACGCCTTCCATTAGCTTTACTTGAGTGTGTAGCATTCAGAAAAAGTTAATTGTTATGCTAACAGAAAGTTATTTTATCTGTTTTTGAAGGCAGTGCTTGCAGAGCAAAGGGTGTGCAAGATGATGTTTTTTTCTTTGGAGTAGAATATGAAAAAGTTTCAACCTATCCCTAATGGAAGGGATTCTTTTTCTTCAGGAAGCTGAAGATGGAAAACTTGTAGCTGCATTGCAATACCCCTGTTTGGAGGGCACATGGAGGTCATTCAGTTGGCTGAAACTTTTGAAGCCACATAGATTTCAGCAGTGACAGGGCACTGGACTTTGTAGACTAAATATAACCTTGTACCTCAACATCTTTTGAAGACAACAGAGAGAAAAAAGCATGCGAAAATGTGACTTCTTTGACCCATTTAGGCATCTGCATGAAGACAAAATGGATCTGCCCTCAAAGCACCTGATTCTTTCCACTGACTTTAACAGAGGCCTAAACAAAGTTTAGCTTCTTTGTGTCACCAGATGAACCACAAATAACAACTGGATAAATGAATCAGACCATTTGTCTTCACATCCACAGGTTTCTGCTGGGTCTTTCAGTGAGTACAGAATTAGAGCTGGGCTGAAACATAAGCCTTGTATACAAACTTCCACATTTTTAGGGTGCACTAGGGCTTTGGGGGGCTACATTAATCCCCACTCACTTCATACTATTCAGGAAGAAAATTGTTCCATTTCAGGCTCTTAATGGTCACAGACAAACCATAGGGCAGGGGACATAAAAACTGAAGGCCTGAATGACTACTCATTCTCACAGCTTATTGGCCTTAACTAAATGCCAAGCAGATTTGCCTTAAGATTTTGAAAACTCACGTCTTTGTCTTGACTAGGATGCTTTCTAGTAATGTGCGCTCTGGGGCCAGGCGATTCACAATGTTATTGCTGTTTGCTGAAAATATGCATTTTTACTCAGATTTCATAATTGAAATTCAAGCTGCACATGATGCAGTTTGACATTAATTTCAGTTATTTGTGTCTGAGGTTTGCCCCATCCAACAAGAACCGACAGTAAAGAAGAGCACTGGAAATGGAAATACACAGTACCATTAGATGCAAGGCTTGATTTGTAAATCACTTAGCAATAAAACTGAGGATGGAAATAAAAGTGGCAAAGCTCAGCTTTCTAAATGCTAAATAATTCAAGGAGGAAAGGGTGAGGGGGAAAAAGAAGTACAGAGCAAGAGCTTCTTTTATGAAAACAATGGCATCTGAGCAAATCAGAAATTTCAAGCTCTGGCTAAATGTAATTTCAGTTCAATTAAAGCATAACATCAAGGGCTGCTAAATTCAGGGATGAAGCATGTCATTGCCATGTGCAATTCTAAAAGATTTACAGCGAAACCTGAATCTAGGGAAGATATTCTCTGAAATGGTGCCACAGGGCTCTTTACCGAGCAGACAGCTATTTTATAAAACTGGGCTGTAGGGAGTCAGAGCCAGCAAAATTCAAGATGAAAATGATTTGTTGTTGTTGTTCTTTTGTTGTTGGTTGTTTTTTTGTTTGTTTGTTTTTTATGTCTGGGAAGTTGACAGAGGAAGTAAGTTAGTCAGAGGTTTTGTTTCCTGATGAAAGAGGGAATATTTCTGGTCACCTGAACTTTACAAATTTGGAGTTGAGAGGTTTGGTGGTGTTATTTTCTTTTTGTTCCAAAGATAGACTGTAGTCCAATTAGAGGCAATTGATGTTAGCAAAAGGATTGCTGAGTGAAGCTTTGTGGGTTTTGTCTACCGGGATGCTATTTCAGTACAGGGTGGGGAGGATGGACAACAAGCGAAATGGAGACCAGATGCAACCCATCATCTGTTCCCCTGCCCTTTCCCCAGGAGAGATTAAAAAAAGTGTTTAAGCATCAAATGCTGCCCTAATAGCAAAACATTTCCTTCAGTGCTCACAAACAGGATCATACAAAGCTGAGGAGTATCATTTTCACAAGATCTTAATGAAATAATGGAGGTAAAAGATATACAAGTTACCCAACAGTGACCCTGTTCCTGGTACTGTGGCCCATCCTGGAAGGTTCTGAAGCTTGGTGTGATTTTTAACCACAGCTGTAGTCACAATAGTTTCTTTTGAATTGCAAATTTAATAATTTGTACTGCATGGGAGCCCGCCTAACCGCTGAATGCCACAGAACTATGCTACGGCATAGAAGAGACAAGTGAGGCACCAGTCATGAAAAAACACCTATGACATGAGAAAGTAAACGTATTTGGATGGCATCTTGATAACTCCTACAGCTACATCATGGTTCTCCTTGACAGTAGGGTATGGATGATCCACACAACATTACTGAGATACTTCGGAGAGCAGCTCTAGAGATTACTAGCCCCACACCTGGAGCTGAACAGATTACATGGTTCTCCTTGACAGTAGGGTATGGATGATCCACACAACATTACTGAGATACTTCGGAGAGCAGCTCTAGAGATTACTAGCCCCACACCTGGAGCTGAACAGATTACATGGTTCTCCTTGACAGTAGGGTATGGATGATCCACACAACATTACTGAGATACTTCGGAGAGCAGCTCTAGAGATTACTAGCCCCACACCTGGAGCTGAACAGATTACAGCATGTTTTGAGTGATGCCTGTCTTGTATCTGCCATTAGCAAGCCTTCTGGGCACTACTTTTATTTTAAGTAGACAATGAAATAATATTTATCATTTGTTCTAAAGTAAAGATTAAAATCTGCAAAAGAAAAAAAATCGTACGGTTCTCCCAACTCCTGAAAGTGAAGCATGGGCACAGTGACTTCTTAAGTCCTTTAGTGTGATCACTGAACAAGTACGGTCCACAGAAATGTGAAGGGACGGAGAGTCTCCTCAGTAGCCTGGTATGATATTCAATTTTTCCATCTCAACACCTACATCTGATGCAGTTCTCTGAACTCCCTCCACAATAAATGGAGAAAAACAAGTCCCATCAAGTGTGACTCATCTCATTCCAGAACAGACATATAAGTCAGAAGACTTGTACTCTAAAGTCCCATTCTTTCTGCTTTGTCTATGAGATGATTCAACTCTGATGGAAACATCAATGCAGTAGAAATAGAAAGTGAAGAAGGATGTATTTTCAGAATTATAGTAAACAGAAGAAACTAAAGATAGGAGAAAGAGAAAGATCCAAGCACTGAAACATCAAGCCATTTGCCCTGGGTCTCAGAAGAGACATAGATCTTCACCCCAAAGTTTTTACAGTGGAAAAACTATTGAGTACCATGTCCCTCTCCAGATATGATGTACAATTATACAGGAAAGCCTCAGAGACACTGAGAAATGAAAGACCAAATGATATTCAGAACTACTGTTTTCAAGCTGGATTTTATCTTGAAGGCTGCTGCTTCTATCTGAGATCTGAAGAAAGGGGCTTAAAAGCACCTGTGGTTTTTTTCAAGGCTACCATAAAAGATATTTCCTATTTCTACTGACCTTGCCTCACCTCTATTCACAGCTACAAAAAGACCGGTATTGCACCTGAGGTAGGAAGTGTCAGAACAGTCGTTTTTCCTTACAATATCTTTGTCACCTTTCCTCTTCAGAAATAATGATAGTTGAAGGTGAATATTCTGATAAAAAAAAAATTTAGAGAAGGTGACAATTCTGCTGCAACCAATGCTACCTGTTGTGAAACATGAAAATGTTTGCTTCAGACCATTTTGAACAAGCTCATTATAATTAAGGGCACAGTGTAACCTGAGATCATGCTTGCACTGGAAAAAAATTATGCTCTAAATGCTTGTGTATGTTTGGCCTATTTAGTGGCTCACACCTGAGCACCCCAAACATTTCTGTGGGAAAAACCCTGAAGAGACAAGAGGAAATGTTCTGTTTCCTCTCCATGCATTTTCTGTTGTTTCCTTTGTCCATTTCACAGGCTATAGACGGATTGGGAGGTTATAATTTCCAGACAGCTCTAGGGAAATTAGCCACACAAGCCTGTCTTCCTTCAGAAAGGTTAATTCAGTCACATTCCTGTTCCAGCCAAACACTCCTTTCCTACAGTCATTACAGATCTCCTCTCTTCAGCAGTTGGTCGAGCACTGATCTGACACACCTAAGAACACAACAGACTTTGTAGAAACATATCCAAGATCTGGGGATAGCTGTCTTACGTTTTTCTCAGACTAGGAAATTTCATTCCAGAGATGATAACCAGACATTGAAGCTACTTTTCATTTATTTACTTATGTAATGACTTATTTTTCATGTCTGTTCATCTCTGTTTATGTTTAGATTCTTAAAGTTACTGTACCGGTATAGACTGATATCAGAGAGTGCTTATTGGCTGAATCTTGCAGGGATTTTGGTACATTTGGTACTTTGTCATTGTAGGGATGCTTTTCCATGCAAGATTATTGACAAACACTTCTTTTCCTGTATTTATTTTATTTTATTTTACCTAATCCTTGAAAAAAGAAAGTATTTATGGATAAGGTATTTAGTTTTATAAACTTGGAGTACTTAAATAGATTTCAGAATACTAAATCTAAGAACTTGTTCATCGAGTAAACATAATATTACCTAGATAAAAAGCAGAGTTTCCAAAGTATCAACAAAATGATAAAGTCCTTTTTATAAAAAAAAAACAAAAACAAAACAAAACAACAAACTTGGAATAATATTCATTTCCAATTTCTACTAGCAACACACATCTGTCAAGTAGTACAACCAGCAAATAATATCTTCAACTTTTTCACTATAAAATGTAGTAGTCTTCAGAGCAGGAAAGGATATATCTCACTGACTGATAGAATCAGAATGCCTGAAGTCATTTATTGTCTGAAACACACACACATCTTCCAAGCCAGTTAAAATATGTAAACTTCAGTGAAGAAAACAGCAACACTAAATAAAACTTCTCTGCTCTGCCAAGGTCAATAGCACCACAAAAAGGCCCCTGGAGCTCAAGAAACAAAGCAGACAGAGCTGTATTATATCATATTCTCTCACACTGACAACTACCTTACACCGTGAATGATAGAGCTAAATTGGAGCTATTTGTTGAGTGAGTCTGCTTCTCCGTCTGAATAAAGGAAAGGGCAGGTTGATTTCTGGAAATAGTAGTTTTGGTCTGTCTGTTTTTGAGGGAACAAATAAAACAAAGTAGATTCATTTCTTATATTAGCTGAGAAAACCTTCAGGTGACCTTGGAAAGAATGAGGAAAATGAAGAAATTACTCAAGGGAAGAAATGGACAACTAAAGAAACAATACATGTAGAAAAATGACAAATCCAGCTGGCTCCTCAAGGAATTTATTGTCTTGAGACAGTATGAATAACATAAATTGTGGAGCAGATTGTTTCAGATGTTGGTTGTGAATGAGGAAGGACAGTTTTGTCTTTAGAATTATAAAATGGTTTGGGTTGGGAGGGACCTTTAAAGGTCACCTGGTCCAACCCCCTGCAATAAGCAGGGACATCTTAAACTAGATCACATTGCTCAGAGCTCCACAAAACCTTGCTGTTTTCGGCAATGGGGCATCTACCACCTTTCTAGGCAACACGTGTCAGTGTTTCACCACCCTCGTCATAAAAATTTATTCCTTATATCTAGTCTGAATATACCTTCTTTTAGTTTAAAAATATTACCCCTTGACCTGTCGTAACAGGCCTTGATAAAAAGTCTGTTCCTATCTTTCTGATAGGCCCACTTTAAGTACTGGAAGTCTGCAGTGAGGTCTCCCCAGAGCCTTTTCTTCCCCAGGCTGAACAAACCCCATTTCTCTCAGCCTTTCTCCTTAAGAGAGGTGTTCCAGACCCCTGACCATCTTTGTGGCTTCCTATGGACCCACTCTAACAGGTCTATGTCTCTTCTGTGCTGAGAACTCCAGAGCTGGACCCAGCACTGCAGATGGTGTCTCACCAGAGCAGAGCAGAGGGGCAGAATCACCTCCTTCGACCTGTTGGCCACATTTCTTTTGATCCAGCCCAGGATATAGTCTTTTGGGCTGCGAGTGCACATTGCTGGCTTTGATTTTTGTCTTCCAAAACCTCACTAAGATACAGGAGCAATACCTTCCTAGGCAACTATGAGCAGCCAAAATTTCCTAAATTGCTTTGACTGAATTGTGCCACAAAATTGTAACTCTCCATCAAGGCCATTTATATATTAATACCAAGGCAACTAGAAAGCGATAACTCACCAATTTGTTTTGGCTATCAAAGTGCAGTGGTTTTTATTCACTAGTGAGCACTGTATCTGGAATAATTTCTTAAAAATCAAGGATTAAGCTTTCAACCAGAAATCAAATGAATCACTTAATTTTTTTTTTTTATTTTTTTTTTTTGAGAGAGAGAGAGAAGGGTATTTTTTAGGGTTCAAAGTTCCTGGAACAGGTGAAAAAACAGAGCTAATGAACCTGTTTTTGAACTGAAAAGAACATATACGATTGACAGCATCAAATATCTGGAACCACTATAAAATGAATTAATGAATTCACTCACAGGACCGATTCGACATAATTTCTTTGTTTCTCTGTCTAAATACTGCATGGGCATTAAATTTCTCCCTTACAACATTAATCTGATGTCTTGACAAGGAAGAAAAATTACTTAAAATGTGTAAAAGCTACTAGCAGACTGAGGTTATTAATTTGCTGCAATATGATTTGAAAATTTTTCATATTTGAAAATTTAGGTGTTTCATGACTGAATGGGATACATGCCCATCGTCCAGTGCCACACTCTGAGGAGTTGAGGGCGTATGAAATAATTAACACAAAGTTAAAAGAGAGAAAAAAATTAACACAGTGCTAATAGCCAACAGAAACTCATGAAACAACACATGACCTCTCTCCACTCCTTTACTTCTTTATTTCTTTTCATTTGTGTTACCATAAAATCAATCAGATGCAGTATGAATGTTTTTCTTCTTCTCTCTTTTCTTATCTCCTAAATCTCCCCCCAGATTTCTCTCTTTACGTCCCATGAGACATAACTATTCAAAGCAGAAGACATGGCTAGATGGCCTGATTCAATATAGTATTTCCACTGGACAATCCCAGTATGCATAAAATAATTATGGGAGCTGGGATGGGAAATGGATTGACACTATGATGGAACTAGCAGGCTGGAATACATTAGTTCACTGATCAGCAGTAAACAAGCAGAACACGTGCGGCCTTTAAAAAAGACTGAGAGCCAGAGGGAAAGAGCAATGCCACATTTTAGATGTCTTTAAGAATTTTCCAGGACACCAGATAAGTATTTTTGGTGAATGGATTATTTACTGATACTCTTAAGCATGCAAGACACGATTCCATTTATGTAACACTGTATCACCCTGCAATTTTTAATGTCATTATCTTCACAGCATCTTTCTGGTCCTGAATAGTATTATTATTTTTATTCTATTAATGATAACTTAAGCTCTGAAAGGCTAATTAGCTAGGTACATGAAAAGACCTGGGAGATTACCTGCTGTCAAACTGCCATTTTACATACCTGAAAGTGGAATTAAGAAGCTCATCTGTTACAATTTGCCACTGAGTCATCCTGAAAGCCTTTAAAGCTCTCACAACCATAAGAAGCTGGACACACCTTTTCTCAGTTAAGAGCTATACTGATCAGGAAGTCTGCATTTGACCTGGTTGCCCAAATTGCTTTTGGAATCAATGGAGAAGCACATTTAGACTATGAGTCATTTAATTTACTTCAAACTTTTTATAATGAAGACTTTTGTCTAGAATTACTTAATGACAATAGTCCTTTCGTACCCAGAAACTCAATACAACAGACTCATCTGAGATGGCTGAAGTTGGGCAAAAAGAGCAGGTTTCACCCAGGTTTTGATTTCCTACACGGACATTCTGTGGGTCTGCAATGTCTGTGCAGGTCCAGAATCATCTGAATGCTGTGAGAATTTAATTTCCATTAGTCCTCTGGAGACTAATAATTCCTTTCCATCTGTAGCTTTTAGATCCCAACATCTGAGTACTCTTCAGATTAAACAATTTAAGGGACATTATGCAAAATAACACTGAAAGAGGAGCTTTATTTAATATTTCAACAATTATTCCCTCAGCTCAGAAGAGACCTGGGCTCCAATCCCTCTGCCATGCAGAGTCATCAGCCAAGTCAACAGTTTCAAGGGTTTTGTTCCAGCTCTGCTGAGAGTAGATGTAGTGTTTTATTAAGCTGCTCATGCCAGCTCCACCACAGTGGACTTCATGCCTAGTAAACAGACAAGGGCGTTTGGATGTTAGGTTGGAAGACAGGCTATCACTGGAAATGCCCAACCACTAATTTTGAGAAAGGAAATTAATACTGGTAGTGGAAATTAATTTGTCTCTGAAACAGAGTCTTGCTGATTTCCTCTCTTTTCTCTATTTGTGTATTAGACTTTCTTTGGAAATGCAATGAACTTTTCCTCTTTTCTATATTAATAGAAGCCATATAATTAACTCTTTGCAGGAATGGACAAGGTGTAAAGAAAAAACTTGCGGCAGGTATGAAGATAGCACACACAGGAATGTCCTGAATAATTTGAGTCCAGTCTTCTGCTGTGATTTTAAACTATATTTTATAATATATGCAATAATTATACTTTATGACTCAGAAACGGGGTATACAGAAGCACCTGCCAGTTAGAAAAACATTTAGGAAAGTGTATACTGTACAGGTGTACTGTACAGTGGGACAGCCCTGGTTCCCCAAAAAACATTGAAATCCAGACTGCAGGGGAATAAATCAGAAGCATATAAGCTACTCCAACTCAGAAGGTAGGTAAGAGAATTACTAGGAAGCACTTAGTGTTTCTAATATTCTTACATAACCCAGGGAAGGTTGTTTCCTTTGGACACTTATTTTGCCTCTGGGGAATCCTCACTGGAAAGTGAAAATGAGCAGCAGGAATTGCAATGTAAATCAAGATCCCACATGAAGATCAGTGGAAGTTTTGCCAACAGCTTCAATGGAAGTAGGTAAAGGCTCTATCCCAAGATGAAACTCTGTTTTTGGCACTAAGTATAGGTACTTCTTGAATGCAACTCCCAATAAGGAAACAATGAATTGGAAGACCGTCATATAATTATCTGTGCAATGTGAAATCCAGCTGAATAACATTGTATGCATTCTTGGACAACATGTACATGGCTTAAAGAAGCTGCAAAGACCTGAGGTGCTGCAAGACATTTGCTGTGAATCATACAGAAAAGTTGTCTGCTGTATAGGAGTAGGTGGATTTGCTAGTGTGTTCCCACTCAAACTCAAATGCTTCCTCCTCATCTAAAGCTGTAGAACATCACAGGAGAAACTGTAGCCGAATCCCCCCCCGCCCCCCCCCATAATTCCTGTGGTGCTGTATGACTCCCACAGCTGCATTTAAGATCCATACTGCCAACACACTTAGCTAATACCCAGCTGGTGGGTGGTTTTCAGAAGAAATGTCAGTCTTATGAGACACATTTCCTTTTCTGAGAAGGCTTCAGGTGCCTATTTTCAAAATAGTATGAATCCTTAACTGAAAGAAATTCTTCTAATTACCTTGCATTACAAAAAAAAAAACAACTTTCTCTCACTGTGCTCCATAATTCCATGAAAAATAATGGAACAAAAGGTTTCTCTCTCTAAGTGAGATAGGTAGTATCCCAAATTTGAAGGACAATCAGGAGACCTCCCAGAATGCTGAGGCCAGGAGATGTCCAAATGCAGAGTCCTAGAACCAGGAAAAATCCTCTCTAAAACCTGAGAGCTTTATCTAAAACTGGTGTTTCTTGAATTGCTTGTTTCTGTGTTCCCTAGTGGGATGCATGGGAGCCCCAGGGGCTCCTTCTGGAAAGTAAGTCTTCCCTAAGACTCTGACAAGGTCTGATTTCTTTATGGTAGAGACTGGTTGAAATGGATACATTTACACAAAAATTGGTTTGTTTTTGTTCAATGTGACTTTTAATGGAGAAAACCGCCCAAATTTCTCTAGCTGTGTGGAACTGTTCATGGAAAATCTCAGATGTGTGGGAAGACAGACCTTACTTCTCTTTAAAATGTAAAAAAAGTGACACAAATGCACAAGCATTCACATTCCTGTGTTTGACTGCATTAGCAGACAGAAAAATATGAGTTAGGGTTCCACTTATTCTGGCAGCATTGGCTCTGTATCTGTCTTGAATTCTTTTTTGAAAGAAATTCTGCTTTCTTTGTCCTGATTGCGTCCTTTCTTGGGCCAGGGATAATCATCCAGGTGAGCCTGCTCTTTCACGAGTGCGTTTTGCTTCACATGCAGACTAACTGCCTAGTTACTGCTGAAACTCGGGGGTTTTTTGCACTGCCAGGGAGCAATTGACTGGAAAGAAAGAGCGGAGCATGTTGTTATTCCTACCAACAGAATCCAGGAATTGTGACATTAATTTTGTCTTCTGGACTTTGAGGGGTTGGGAAGGCTTTCATTAAGAGTAGAAGGAAGAAGGTGACGCAGTTATGTGTTCCCATTTTAAAGGACAGTGTTTTTCTATGCAACATTGGCGAGTACACGTATGAGAATAATTATAGAATCGTAGAATGGTTTGGGTTGGAAGGGACCTTAAAGATCATCTAGCTCCAAACCCCTTGCCACTGGCAGGGACACCTTCCTCTAAATGAGGTTTCTCAAAGCCACATCCAATCCAGCCTAATTAATCCTAGCTTGATCCATAGAGCTTTTTTTCTGAAGAAACATATATGATCCTTTCCTTATTATGTGCATTGCAGCAGCATTTTTTAGTTCTTGGAATTATGCTGATCAGGCTAGAGCTAGCAGGGAAAATGGAGATGCAAAGCCCAGAACAACTCCCAGCTAGATGTATCCAGTATGATTCGAGAGGCACCAGGGTACTTGAAACATTCAAGTGAATTTGGCTGACATGACAAAGGTCCTGTAAGATGTGCATGTGTTTTTGGAACTGGAACTGGAAGCTACTAGTACCCTAGGGTACTTCAGATATCTCTAGATACTTGTGCTGAGGTACTAATATGAACCAATAGAATATCTAGAATATTTTATAATTTTATAATTATCCAGTTCAATATTAATTTATAAATGAAATGTGATGTAAAATTACAGGCATAATATAAAATGTTTTTAATTCTAATAAACATTTTTTATCAAATAGGTTTGCTGACAATTTCCCCAGAGAGTAACGGCAGAGCCAAGATCGATGTCCAATTCCTCCTGAGTGAAGTGTGGGAAGTACTCCATCCCCACCTCATCCTGTGCTGATCCACAGATATCTGGGGACAGGAAGCACCAGTGTAAAGTGGTGCTGCCTCTGTTCAAAACAAAGTCAAGCAGACGTGGCTACTGAATTCACTGTGATATTTTTCACAGTTACCATGGAAATTTCGAGGGAATTTGTTCTAAAGTATGTGCGGAGGAACAGCCCGGGAGCTGCTAGGTAAGGCGTATAAAATATATAATTCTTCAGTGAACTCAATATGGCCAAAGTTACAGCGGATGGCTTCTCTGCTTTCCTGCTGTGTTCAGTTCTGAGTGTGACAGAATTACAGCCGAGCACAGCTCTGTGTTTCCAAACACCTCCATCTAGACTCGGGTCTGAACAAAAGCTAATTGATGGTCTCAGCAGTGAGGGAGTTTATAGTGACTTTCAGTTAAAACTTCTAAGTCTTTAAATTACAGAGGTGGAGAGGGGAGAGTGTGAAGGGAAACATAAGCTGGTGCCATGTTGTGTGTAGGGGAGGAAGGATGGAGAGGAATCCAGGTCTAGAATTGCAGAGCTATGTCCTCTAGGTTAAAGCTCTGTATCTTACTATCATGTCTTCCAGCTGGAAATTCCTTGGGGGTGAATTCACAGTTCTTTAATTGTGATATCCCATTCTTTATGATAGTCTTGGTGGAGGGACAAATAAATTAAAAAATGAAACCTTCCCCATCTGTAATGTCCTTATTTTAAGTATCACTTGACCTCAGCTTTCCTGCACCTCTCATCTCCTTCTCCAAGCCAGTCAGTCTAGCAGAAGTATATCTAAACAGACCATGTGCCCCCACCTGTCCAATCCTGCCCCTAACAACTTCTCAGCTTTTATTTGAAAACCAAATCGAGTTCTCGTCATTGTGTCCGTGAAGTATGTTTTGAAAACCTGAGCAGTGGGTACCTAGTGTAGAAACACCCGTGTTTCCAAAGAGGTTGAAATATTTCAGAAGATAAAACTACTGTGTATATCTCCTCACAGGTACTGAATTTATAACTGAGAGTGAGACATCCAGTGTCAAAATATTAAGTATTTTATTGCCTTGTCAGGTCATTAAGGGAAGACCAAAAATATTACACAAAAAATGAAGGCCCATCTCAGGTCCCTCTGATTGCTGTCCAGCAGTGAGATATTAAAGACAGTATGATCAGCTGGGGAGTGGAAGTAGGATAAAATTTTTGATTCAAGAACTACATACTAGCTTTCAAAGCTTTCTGAAATTCTGTTTTAACCCAAGTTTTATATGTCAAGCCATTGGATCAATGTATTGTGAAGTTTTGTGCAGGAAGATTTGTTCCAGTTCTAACCTCCAGCGTAAAAGGTAGATAGCAAGAAATGTCAAGTTCTCTTACTGCCCTAGTTGGGATGAATCACTACAAATAGCTGGGTTTTTCATCCCCTTGTTTAGCTAGCAGCAGAGGAAGAGAATGTTTCTCCACTGTCTGTTCCTGGCAAAGCAGAATTTATTTTGGATGACATTATACTCAGATCTGTTCCAAGGAAATACTGTGTAGATGTACTCACCTCACTGGTCAGCAGAATGGAATGCATAGTGAAATACCACTGAAATGTTATATAACTTATTTTCTGAGTGAAGAATAAGCACAGATCTATTTTGCATAATCCTCTATACAAGAAATCTTTGAAGAGAAAAACATTTGAATACAAATTATTCTGAGGCCTACTGATTGCTATTGTTCAAAGAAGCACTTTCACCTGCTTGCAGTGAGAAAGAGCATTAATCCACACAAATCCGTGGCTGACCATTTTTCTCTGTATTTTGGACATTTCATTTTCCCTTTCAGTCCATTTTTTTCACATGAAAATTATGCTAGTGGCTGCTTTTATTCTGGTATGAAAATGTCTTTCTTTTTTCAGCTTGGTTTGTGCTATTTAGGAAGCAGTTTAAAGAGAAAAGAAAGAACAATCCTGACTTCAGAATAAGAATGTTTACACAAGTCTGTAATTTAGAGTTACTGATTCTGAGGTTTTCATAATAGAGTAGCCTGTCTATTTTTGTGTGCTAGATTTAGGTGTTTTGGATGGGAATCTCATGCCCCTAAATGTCTAGTGGAGAAAGATTAGCTCCTCATCTGGGACCTGTCTAATAACTTTGACTCTATGATCTTAAAGGTCTCTTCCTATTTAGGCAATTCTGTGATTGATCTTAGACACCAATAGCAGTACTTGAAACAATAGGGAAGACCTTATCAAATACTTTTGTTGGAATACAACCTATGAGATGTTCACTCAAGTGCAGTAACCCAAACTTTAATTAAGTGACAATACCGACCTTTTTTCTTGGTATCATCAAAGACTGTCATGCTCGAGACTAGTATGGCCCTTCTATGAGAAGTATTCTAGCATGAGAAGACTCTGGGGGGACCTTATGACTGCCTTTCAATACCTGAAGGGAACCTACAGGAAGGCTGGAGAGGGACTTCTCGCAAGGATGTTCAGTGACAGGACAAGGAGAAATGGTTTTAAACTGAAGGAGAGTAGGTTTAGACTAGATCTTGGGAAGAAGTTCTTCAGCATGAGGGTGACAAAACTGTGGAATAGATTGCCCGGAGAGGTTTTGGATGCCCCCTCCCTGGAGGTGTTCAAGGCCAGGTTGGATGAGGCCTTGAGCAACCTAGTCTAGTTGAGAGGTGTCCCTGACCATGGCAGGGAGTTTGGATCACGTGATCTCTAGGGTCCCTTCCAACCTAAGTCATTCTATGATTTTTCGCCATGAGGATCTATTTTTTCATATTCTTTCCCAGAGACCCAACTTTGTCCGAACTCTGAATAATCATGGCTTGTTTCTTCAGGGTTGTGTGGTGGTGGTAGCAAACACATGTAAACTCACCATATTCTGCTCCAAATAAAACATGATCCTCTTTGTCCCCTCTCTCTCACACAAATGAACAAAAATTAGTGCAAAGAAAGCCTGTACAAAACCAAGCATTCTCCTTTCCTTACTTACAGCTGTAGGAAGAGGTCCAGAGAAGATACAGCACCTGAGCAATGATAATTATCTGACTTCATCCTCTTTGAAGAGAGGTACAGATGTCAGATTTGTGAAACTTGAGAACTGTAATTGCTTAAGTACTAGATTAGATGAAATATTATTCCAGTGTGGGATTGCTGTTTCTGGTGCTGGGCCAGAGATGTGTATCTATGCAAAAATGATAGTACCAAGACAAAGTGAGCTGTCTGAGCATGCATGAACTCGTCGAATAATAACAACAAGTAAAAGTAAAAAAGATCAAACCTAGTGGAACGGACAAGTTCTCAACACAGATGTGTGGACAGCCATGGAAATTGGCATCCTGTTGGAAGGTCCTTAAAGCATGCCAAAAAAGCTCTTGCTGGATGTAGAGCAGTTGTTGGATTCCCACACAATGATGCAAGAAAAAACTTTAAAATATTACAGAAAGTGCAGTCTGGCTGGGTCAGTCAGTACACAGAGGAGAATGAGAACATGGGGCAGCTGTCTTACAATTCCCAAGTGATTCTGTATCACTGCTTTAAAGCCAAGATGTTAAAACATTAGCCAAGGGGAATTTTTGTGCATTTTCCGTAGAGAGATCAAAAAGTTATCCATCTGGGTCTATGTAGCAGATCAGACAAGTAATTCATTATTTTGCTTCTAAAGTCAACGGATACTTGCTGCCACAGGGCTTGAACAATGTTGTGTTATGCAAAGTACGTGAGCCTTGAACACGCTCAGCATTCCTCAGGCTGTAGGGAGTCTCAGAAGGACTGAATTCATATTGACCTCTGAAGTGGGCTTACTTAGTGAAAATGTGGAGTCCTAATCTTGCGATCTGTCCATCAGTACTGCTAGTGTGACCAGGGGAAATCTGAAGACCGAGTGTCATTTCATGTCAAGTTGGACAATGATCAGTTTTTTAGAAGCCTTTTTGGACATCTCCATGAGCAGCAGGGGTTTCTTCCAGATACGAGAATAAAGTTGGACACTTTTACCCTAAGACCTCCCCAGTAGCTCTTTCCAAGAGCTATGCAGCTAATCGGAATTTTGCAACAGATTTTTCAGAAATAATTGCATGTGAGATTACCTATGGGGTGAACCAGCTAGCTTGTTCAATGAGGGAAACATTCCCAAAGTCCTCCTGCCAGTGCATTAAATATTTAGTGTCTTCTCCTACTTTGCTCCACTGTATCAACAATTTAATCTCCCATTCCCTATTCATACAACAATTTAACTGCATTAAGAGAACTTGACTGACATCTAATGCAAACACAACTGTATCAAATGGATTTCTTAGCCACTTCAGCACGTGTACTCAAAAGCTGCTGGAATATAAAGCCTGAAAATATTTGTAAGCAAATGTTTTTATCTTTGGAAATAAAGATCTAGCATTAATATTTCACATTACAAAATGAATACAGCAAATATAAACATGTTTTACTTAACCATTTCCTCTGAGTGGAAAGATTATGACATGTTTATAAAATATCTTTGACAGAGGAAGTTTCAAGGTATTTTTCAAGCAAAATTATAATAAATAACAATGCGTCCTGATGTTGTTTGGCGTTCAACATGTATAAGCACTACCAGCCCTTAGCAAAGGAAATGAAGATGTTGTGCTCGATAATATATCAGGGTAGATGTATGTGCACTTTTTTCTGGGAACCACATCTGTGGGACCTGGTTATTACCACTGAATTTGATGGAATTAACATAATTTTGCCTGTTCGTTGTTCCTTTTTTTCTTTATAATGCTGAAAATTAAATTAAGCTTTGTGCCATTTTCTTTTCATTTCTCTTTCCTTTAATTTAAAAGGAATTTCTTCTCTTTTCTAAGCAGTTGGTGAAAATGATTGAGTATTGCTGGTAAAGCAACAATGTTTGTAACCTATTCTCATTGTATCTTTAGAAATAGTTCCGCTTTTCTTTATCCCCATGGCAAAACAGTAATTTTGATTACTAAAGTCATAACAGTGATATTTTCCCTTTTCCAAATAACTCCAGCTTAAAACTGCTTTCAGATGAGACTCAGGTCGAAGAGAGAGTTTTCTGTAGAATATGTTCATGAAAAAGTTTGCATGGGGAATATGCTACCCAACTTCAAAGTGCCACGCTGCAGATATTGTTTTGGAAACACTTAAAAAGTTATCAGAAACCTGGTTACTTTGCGTTTTTCAAGCTCAAATTTCGTAACTATTATACTGCGTTGCTTTGAAAATATCCAGCTCTCTGGGAAGAGGGAGAGGTTTAGATAAATCCCTGGCATGACTGAAGTTTTGAAAGATGCAACACCTCCTCCAGTGGTTCCACTATCAGCACAACCTCAAATTGCTGGTGAAAGATGGTCCATATATCCGACTCCTAGCTCCTAACAGAGCTTTAGACCTAAAACTGAACCATATGACTACGAGCATCATCCAGACACTCTTTGAGCACTGAAAGGCTTGGTGTTCTGACCACTTCCCTGGGGAGCCTGTTCCAGTGATTGACCACCCTCTCAGTGAAGAACCTTTTCTAATGTCGTATCTGAACTCCCTCTGATGCTGCTTCATAGCAATTCAACATGTCCTATTGCTGATCACCAGAGAGAAAACAGCCTCTCCCTGTCCACTGTCCCCCTTGAGTAGGTTGTGGACAGCAATGAGGTCACTCCTCAAGCTTTTCTTCTTAAAGGTGAACAATCTTGGCCATTCTCCTCTGGACACATTCTAATAATTTAGTGTCCTTCTATTGAGGCACCCGGAACTGCACACAGTAATCAAAGTGGGGCTGCACTAGTGCACTGTTGAGTGGGACCTCCCTTAACCCTCTTGCTATGCTGTGCTTGAAGCACCTGAGGACACAGTTGGCCCTTTTGGCTGTCAGGGCACACTGTTGACTCACATTCAACTCGCCACCAACCCAGACACCCAGATCTCTTTCTGAGGGGCTGCTCTCCAGCTTCTAATCCTCCAATTTGTACATATAATCAGGATTATCCTGTTGCACTGGATTTTCTTAAACTTCATAAGGTTGCTGATTGGTCAACTCCTTATTCTATCCAAATCTCTCCGTAAGGCCTCTGCCATCGAGAGAGCTGCCATCCACAGCTCCTCCCAGTTTGGTATTGTTAGCAAATTTGCTTAATGCATACTCAATTCCTTTGTCTAGATATTTATAGAACCATTGAAGAGCACCGGCCCTAAAATCAAGTTCTGGGGAACCTCACTAGTGACTCTATGCCAGCCTGAACTAACCCCATGGTGAGCCTGAGCCATCAGCCAATAGTTCACCCATCGTATTACGGACCTTTCTAGCTGTGTGCTGGACATTTTATGCAGAAGAACACTGTAAAAGACAAAATCAAAAGCTTTGCTAAAATTGAAAACCCCATACATTTACTGATTTCTCTTGGTCAACTAGATGCGTGACCTTGTCATAAAAGAAAATGAAACTGATAGTAATATAATTAAAATTGTTAATCCACACACTTTGTAGATTCTACCCCTTTTCCTGGCACTATGCTAACTCTTTCACCGCTCCTCTGGAGCAGCGTCAATAACTGTGGAGTCAATAACTCTCAACCTGTAACAGTAGACATCTCTATTTCGAGAGTTAATCTCATAAGAGCAGAGGCAGCCATTTCTAGAGAAACCGATAAGACAGAGCAATTACATTTCCCAGGAACTAAAGTCCATCACAACTCCTCACCGTAAGCTGTAATGAGGTGGAGAGGTTTACAAAAGCACAGTAATGGTAGAAAAACGGGATCAGCCACCCAATAGGATATAGCCTGTCTTTCCTTCAGCGTACCTTTCTGAAACAAACTCAGAGTAGTGCATAGAAAGTAAAGCAAGAATAAGATCATAACAAAAGTAAAGCACTGCAATGGATGGCTGTTTTCTTGAGCAGACCTTCAGAAAGAGACCAACCGCCACATGACAAATGTGAACGGTAACATGCAATGCATGGCTGGATTACTGGATGTCTATTTGAGTTAGGTCTGTATTATTCAAAGAAGTGGGATCGTCCAGGTGTATGCTCATGCATGAGAGAAGCATGATAAGCAGTCGTATTTCATGCTTAATAAAGTGTCTTGCTATCACCTTATATTCAAAAATGTATTCACACTGACATGTATCCAGTCTATCAGATTATGAGGAAGCATTTATCGAATAGTGCACAAATTTCTGTTATTTCTTTTTAATTCCTTCTAGTCTTTGCTTTGTGAGGAAGAGATAGAAGAGCAAACAGTACAATTTTGTTGATCAGTGGATATATAGGCAGTTAACACAGAGATATCATCAGGACAGATGCACCATCAAGGAATTCAAAAGGTTAGGAATGGAAAGCAAACAGCACATGTGGGAGTTTATAAGCCCCTGAGGCACAACAAAAATAAGAGTCATTCAACAGTCAGATAGTGTTAGTACATCTTACTTCCACCATTAGTATGAGATTACATGATATTTTCATTTTATGTTTTACATTTTAATTTTGGTTTAATACACAAAAGCACCACTTTATGAAATTTTGAACAGATTGCATAAAAAAGGAAATGGTTTCTTGGTTAGAGGTAGGGATCTCTGCCTACAAAACATACATCCAAAGAAAAAGAGATCATAAAACAACAGAGGTTGTCTTTTTAAGAAAAGTTGAAATGAATAGTACTTACCTTGGAATATGTTTTGACATAGGCTTGAAAGAAACTGTCTCTGCATTTCTAGATCTGGAAACTATACATGTTCTCTCTCAAGCAATAGCTTAACTGTTTAGCAAGATCACAAAGTGAATACATGTAATGGATTAATCATTCAAAAGGACTCAACTGAAAGAGGAATATACCAGAGACATACACAAATTATTTTGGCTGTATTAGAAAAAAAGAGAAATCATGTGTTAGAAATAGGAATCTGGAACAACTGAATGAATTTATAGCAGAGAAAATGTCATCTAAATTTTGGGAATTGTTCCCAGCTGGTAAGATCTGACAGACTATAAAAAGTCTTTATTGGAGAAACAGTGGTAGTGTTACCACTTGGGAAACTTAAATAGAAGAGGACGTGTTCCAAAGAGCAACAGGAAGGTGATAGGGAGGCAACAGAGTGACCTAAAGAGTCTTTTCTATCTAGTAGAACCACGGCTCCATGTAATAGACTTGCCACCTTCTCAAAAGCAAAGTATGAGCTGAATCAATCTCAAAATGCACTAATAAAAGGGATGAAAAAATGCTGAAGCCACATTTCAAGGTGATACGAGTAGGAATGACAAAATGGGGTGAAGGCTGGGAGACAGCTTCATGAACTGAAATACAGACCATAAAATGAGTAGTTGGTCTGCACAGCAGTGTTACAACCAACTTCCGTGCTGCTGTGGGTACAGAGAGCAATATTAGCAACATCAGCAAGACAGTATGCTTAGATCAATATACCTTCTTCCATAATAATAACCATAACAATAATAACTGTAAAGCTTAATAATAATAACTGTAAAGTTTAACAGGGTGTTTCACACAATTATGACACTTCTGTTCCTCAAGGCAGCCTGAGATATCTTCTCACTGAACGGCACACTCTATCAGAGAGACCAGGCAGTATGTAGTGGCAGTCCATAGAGCTAAATGTTCGGTTTGAGCACAGCTCTGCTTTACAGGGACTAGTGGTCAGGTAGATGTTGGGATGAAGGTTGGACTTGATGATCCTAGAGGTCTTTTCCAACCTTCATGATTCTATCATTCTATGAAATTTGACATTGAATTTTTGACTTCAGAAATTAAGTTCAGACTGGTAGAAGCTAACGCTGGCATAATCAACAGTAGTCACTGCATGCAGAGAGGGGTACAAGGCTTGCCAGCTACCAGGAAGTGTCTGAGTGAGGTGCTCTGAGGTTGTCAGAAGCATAATGGTAGAGACCAGCCAAAGGCTGTACTCTGCAGCAGACAGGAATCGGCTGCCTGACCAGGCAAGATTGGGTTGAGTGGAGGCAGCCACCCAGAGCTTGTTATCAGGGCAGCTGCTGTCCAGGTGGAGAGCTGAAAAGGCTGCACCCCTGCCTCCTCTGTAGAGGAGGGTGGAAGCTCCACCTGTGCAAGGTGTGCTCTGGTAGAGCCACTCAGGCAGTGCTTGAAATTTATTCAAGCCTTTACCAGAGGTAATAAGGCCCCATGCTGCTGACCTCCAAGGACTACCAGAGAAAGAGCTTCAAGAGTGAACAGACAGCACTTTGGAGAAGGAGGCACCATGGCCTCTGCGACCTGTGAAAATGGGACATCACTTCACTCTCCTTCCTCGTACACACCAACCAGCAATAGGTATGAATCCTTGGCAGTGGACAAAGCTGATGAACAAGATTTTCAAGGGTAAGCTGCATCAGCAGCAGATACTAAAAACTGCAACAGGAGGCAGTTAGTGCTAGTAGTGGGTGACGCTGTATTGAAAGGCACCAAGGCACCTATCTGCTCATCTGCTGGCCTGGTATACAGTCAAGGGAAGTTGCTGCTTGCCAGGAGCCAAGATCTGGATTGTTACAGAGAGACTGCCACAATAGGTTAAAATCACAGACTACTATCTCCTAATTCTTTTCCGTGTGGGCACCAATGACACTGTAGAGCAAAACCTGGGCAGGATCAAGCAGGACTTCAGAGCCCTGGGGGTGCAAGTGAAAGGCAAAACTGTCCATACAATCTTCTTCTCCCGCTTGCCAGTCAGAGGTAGGGATGCAAGCAGAAGTTGATGCATCATGCAGACCAATACACGGCTTCATGGCTGGCGTCATAGCCACGGCTTTTGTTTCTCCAATCATGAGATGTTCTTTGATTAATACAGCCTGTTGGGGAGAGAAGAGATCCATCTATCATGGAAGATACTTTATTGAGGCCTTTCAATATAGTGAAGGATCTTATAAGTAAGACAGAGAGACTTCTTACTAAGATCTGTAGTGACAGGACAAGGGGCAAGAGTTTTCAACTGAAAGAGGGTAGATTTAAATGACACAAGGAAGCAATTTTTTATGACAAGGGTGGTGAGACAGGTTACCAGCTAGGAACAGTGCAGTTCTTGATTTACTGCCCAGAAACTTACAACATTTACTTGACAACAAAATTACCAATGGTACCTGTGACCATACTCCCAATATGAGAACTAGAGATATCCTGGCAAAAGGGAAGGCAATTAAAAACAAAAGAATGGTTGAGTCCGCTTGGACATGGATCCGTCCTGCCCTGGATACCACCTCCAATCATGCCTAGAGAAAATACTGAAGAGAAAACACGAGAACAGGAGGAGCATTCCAAGAATATCTTCCCACCATCCAGTAAGTTGTAGATTCTGGACTTCGTAAGACAGTTGTTGTATCTTCTGATGTAATAGACATGATTAATTTTCCTCCATTGATCTGTCCACTGCTTTTTGAATCTACAAAAGGTCTTAACATTTACAGTATCCTGTAGAGAGGAATTCCGCAACTTGTGTTTACACTGTATTAGAAAAAAAAAAGCTATATTGCTTGGTAGCTCCTCATTTGATTCCATCTCATGTTGATTCCATTGTCTTCTACAAAGAACATACACTTTGTAGTTACCTTCTACATGCTGATAGTAGCTATGAAGACTTATTTCACCCCCTTCTTCAATCATGTCTTCCTGATTAAAAAGCACCAGTCTACTTGGCTGTTCCTCCTATAAGAGCTTTTGCAGACCTTCGGTCATTCCTACTCACCGTGTTCTATACCTTTGGAACATATGGAAAACCAGGACAGATGCTGGAGTGTAAAGGCCATTGGTGTTTGGGTGGGCTCATGGAAGTTACTGTAGTCCTCATCCTCCAAGTTCATACCGACTAAATCCCTCAACAAACACTGACATAAAATCAGAATAAGTGGGAAGTGCAGAAAGACTCATTGCAGAAGAGAAATATAGATATTTGACTTCTGTCTTGCCACTGCCTCACAAGTGTGGCAGAGCAGGCTGGTTCTTCCTGCACCACTACAATGAATCTCTTTATGTTCCACAGAGATCTTTTAAGGAAAAAAAACAAGAACTTTATTAGCGAGGGAAGCTGGAGACCTGCCTTTGGTGTTTCCACAAGATTCCATGGCCCCTTTCTATTTTATCTTCTGACTGGAAGTTTTCTTTTTATCCAGCAGCAAAAAGTTGTTTCCGATTTCATATACTTTTCTGAGAACAGCTGGCCCATCACCTTAACAATCTTTGGACACAATTAAGACACATGGGCTACACAGGGGAATTCAATCTTCTGCATGCTTCAGGAATTCAGAAAAGGCACATTTGGTCATGTTCAGTGTAAAAAGAAATGCATTGTTCAGTGTTTTTCAAAAACTACTGTTTATAGTCATTCAAATATGGAGGCAAACTAAGGAGAACAACCCCAGCTATATTTCAAGTCCAGCTGCAAAATTTGTGCTGCCTTTGCTGTCAAACGGGGAGAAATATGGCTTCTGTTCATACTGTAATTCCTGTTGTTATCTGAATAGACACCAAAGTCTAAGAGTAAAATGCTAGTCCTCTTAAATGCTCCTGTCTTCTTCAGTAGAAATTGAACTTGTCTCTCTAAATATTTTAGAAGACATAACTTTTTCTTTAATTTCTCTTAATCTTTCCCTTTTCGTCATTATTTTTTCTACTGGGAGCAAATGCCAGGTTTGTTAGAAGTTATTACTTTCCCTATGGGTCACCTCTATGCTTTTTTATCGTGTACTTTTTCCTCATTCTGACAGAATATGAGACATTATCAGATATGCCCTCTGCTTATTGAGTTCTGCCAGATACTATAATTGTAATACACATGAGCTAGTACTTCATGCTTACATTGTGCCTTACATTCAAAGATCTAATAGTAATTCAGAAAGAGGCATAAAGTATTAATGGCCTGTATAAAAGAAGAGGAAATATAAAATGAAGAGAAGAAAGGAAAAGGAAGTAAATTTTCCACCTTATTTTATTTTGGTTCTTCAGAACAAAGAGAATATTTCAGTCCAGAGTAAAAGACAACAAAATATATGATTTCATTTTTAGTGAAAAAAAAGCAATTTTAAACTTGAAGGACTTTTATGAAAATTTTAATTTTGAGACACTACCTGACCGAAAGCCTGCAACCATCTGTATTCATACATATCATCCAATTCATTCACGAAGTGACATTGCCAAACAGTGTTATTCTTCAGGTTTCAGAGATTTTGAAAACTGAGTGTGTCAGAGAATGCACTAAGTCACACATTAAATTTGAGGGAAAAAGCTGAGGAAAGAATGTAGGACTCTTGAATACAAAAATCAATCTTCTATCCATGTTACATGCAAGCTGACACATACTTTGTTTGCTGCAGCCTCAAGAGATAATTCTAGCTATAGACCAAAACCAGGAAGCTAAGTCTTGGATTTTGCTACTTAAAGTCTGATATTTGTTATCTTCTTCAGAAAAAAAAATAAAGACACTTTTTTCAGCTAAAAAATCTGAGATGTTAATATCAACTCTTAAAATCTCCCTGGAAGTCCTTAGGTAAGCAGAAGACTACATTTACAACCTAAATGTAAGTGTTCAACCTAAACGCAAGGAAACACTTTACTGTGAGGGTAACAGGCTGCCCAGAGAGGTTGTGGAATCTCCATCTCTGGAGACATTTAAAACCTGTCTGGATGTGTTCCTGTGTGATCTACTCGAGGATCCTGCTCTAGCAGGTGGGATTGGACTAGATGATCTTCAGAGGTCCCTTCCAATCCCCACCACTCTGACTCTGTGGCAACGTATTGTAGTCATTTGCAGACTGCATAGAGTGTTCTGAAGGGCAAAAAATAAAATACAGAGAACAGCCCGTTAATCTGTTTGTCATCTGTGGGATTTATTCTTGATTTGGACACAAAATCTAAGGCATGGCTGACAATGCAAATATCCTTTACTGCAAAAGCATGTTGATTCGTAAAGCCATCAGTGGATAAACTGCGGCTTTTTCTACAGACTCTTACCCCAGAGATGAAAATGTTTAGTACCATTCAAGGTATTATTGAGGTGCTTTTGACAGCATTTCACACCTCATTTGCTGCCAAAGTTATTAGATTTTAGTCAATGGTCAAAGAGTAAATTGACTCTAAAGGGCTCCTTTAAGGCACTGAGGCATGAGATTAGAACAATTTAGAAATTATCTTGAACTTTACTTCATCTTGTGCTCAAAGTAGAGGTGCCCACCTCTTCTAGCTACCTTCTTGCTTATTTAAAAGGAAAGACCTAAGGTTAATATAAACCTTGAAATTGTGCCATTTGTATGAGGCTTCTGACAACTGAATTATTTGGAAGGGTACCTTTGATAAAGCAACTGTGTGAATGTAGATTGGCTGTAACTACTTTCAATGACAAAAAGCCTTGGCCAATCTGGAATGAAGGTTGATGAGCAATGCCAAGTGCCTTTCCCAAGGATGAAATCAGCAAAACTCAAACAGCTTGTGATAATGGTGAAAATTGAATTCAGGGAGACACATCCTGAAGACTACCCTGCTAGCACCATGATCTAATGTACACATATCCTCTAACCTTTTTACACCTATGTAAAAGTGCTGTTGTGCTCTCATAGCTCTCTTCATAGGAAGAACACCGTGTTTCTTCATTGTTCTGCTCTTTGTCAGTAATGTTTCACAATAATGAGCACTATGCATCACCATTGCTTCACTGCATCATCATTAAACCATTTCATTAATTTCAAGTCCCTCTGATTGCTTATCCATTGCAAAGAACCCATCAGGCTTTGCTATCCAAGGCAGTGCTGGAATGGAGCACTCAGTATCCCTCAAAGTACCTAAGGTGCTTCTTCCTTTCAACAGTAAACGTGCAAAAATATCTCAGGTCACTTGATCTCAGAGGCTCAGCACGGCTTTGCTTCAGCTAATGCCAGAAGTATTCAAAAATGCTGCTTCTAGCTGAAGTGCCTTCACATCAGCTACTGCCAGGCCTAGGGGTGAAAATAAAAGTTACGTAGTTGCTTAGTCTTCTGAATTTTGAACGCACCTAGACTCAAGATTGCAAAGAGCATAATTTGTCTTTAGGCATCCACGATATATACACTGTATTTAGGTGCTATGGGATGGAGGCGAGGGTCTCACAGCTCTCTGCTACCTGGTCCCTTTCTAAAAGGCTCACTGTTTTCTTCACAGTGAGGTCACGCAGCAGCAGCAGCCAGGCTCCCATAAATTGAGGAAGACATGTTAGTTTAAACTATATACACAAGGGGACAATTAGGCCTCCAGTCTTCTTTCCTGTCTTCCTGCAAGTATTTTATACTTCCTGGAGGAATTCCTACAACTCAGGGCACTTTGTGTCAGCAATGACAAACTCCCCACTCAAATCACTTAGCCTCTGGGAAGTTGTCACAACACCTAACCTGGTATCATGAATCTGTGTTACCTAAAAAAAAGAGCTCTGAAGTGGCTAAAAACAGACAGGGTACCCCATTTATCTTTTTTCTTTGTTACACTGATTTCTACGGGGGGCTGATGGGTTCCATCTGTCACAGAAGAAGAGCATCTTCGATCATAGGCTTGCCAAGCTGGTGAAGAGGGCTTTAAACTAAACTTGCTGGGGAAGGGGAACCTCAATCCATCCTACTCCTGCCACTTTGATACCAGTGCTAGCAATAGATGCTCAGAGGCTGGAGAGTGATCACAGGTCAGCAGGAGAGCACCTGAAGCGCAGCACAAAGGACTTCCAACCTTTCCAGCCAGTAAGTCAGCTTCACTGGGGGTCCAACTTAAATATCTCCATGCAAATGAACGAAGAGTGGGGAACAAACAAAAGGAGTTAGAGACATGCACAGACGTGCAGGGCTGTGATCTTACTGGCATCACTGAGACATGGTGGCATGGCTTCTACGACTGGTGTGTTGGAATGGAAGGATACAGGCTCTTTAGGAAGAACATTTTCTATGAAACTCATTTTTGTGCCTGATGGCTTACTGATGACAAAATGTTTGTGATTTATTCCTTTAAAGCTTCCCTTTTAAACTGTTAGTTCTCTTCCCTGGCACCAAGAAACCATTGGAAAATCATGGTTGTCATTATAAAAAAAATAAAATAAAAATAAAAAATCCCTTTTTTAACTTTGTCACAAAGTTGCAGGAAACTCTTTAGTTAAATCAATTGCCGGTAATGAGACTACTGCTTCTAGCTGTGCCTAAATCATATTTGATTGGGGGTATTGTGTTAGCTCTTGCCGTGAACTGTATTTCATTGCATCTGAATTATTCTAAGTGATCCTCTAATCCTCTCGCTTTCCTTCGATTCAAAGATGAATGTCTTAGTTTTATACTACTCTATTATCAAAACCTCCTCTCTAGATTAATACGTTAGCAAGAGTCATTTTTCATTGAATGTTGGGTCTGACAAAGAATTATTATTCTAATGTGTTGGGGAGATTAGCTCATTTTCACGCAAATTCTGCCTTCCCATTCATCACTCTCCTTCTGTTGGGACTTCCAAAATGATTTATTCAGGTAGAAAACTTAAGAATGGTGAAGGAGAGCTGAAAATATACAAGTCGCATGGGAAATGCCATTCCTTTCCACTCTGGTCCACTACATGCTAGTCATGAGTTGAGTGTATCTCTTCCTTTGAATTACTATGAACTGTGACCTTAGCAAAGTCTCTTTTCTTAGTCCTTCTCATCTTTACTGGTAGCATCTCCCTAATACATATAAAATAGATGCTCTCTTCTCTAGGATGTCAGTCAAGTCCACCTTTTTATTTTCTTATGTTCTTAGCATCATCCCATGTTGCTGGTAACTGTCTTCTAAGATTCTTCTTAATTCGTTTATTTAGAGCTCAAAATACGGCTCTGTTTATCCCACTAATCATGTGAACAACAGTGTCATTAAAACTATGAATAAAACAGATATATTTATGATGACTTTGAATGTCTAACAGAAATCACTATATTGCATTTAGTTGCCCTCGTTAGTAGGCAACTAAATACAATGGATACAATGAAAATCTAGCACATGGTTCCATTGAATGACATGGATCTCAGGACTAGAAACTTTGTCATGAAGTCAAATAGAAAAGAAGTCATCCAGGATGATGGAGGACAATAAGAAGAAAGGGGAAAGGTTTTCCTAGCATGAGCTAAACTCACCAAATGGACAGAGGAAAGACTGAGAGAAAAATGATGTAGGCTGAACTGTAAAGAGTTTGAAAGGTTAAGATGAAGCCAGTGAAGGGGCCCAAGAAACATCTTAAGATTCAGCGAAATTTGGTCAATGAACAAGATAGAAGTTTTCATCTGTTGTTCAAAAAAATGGTTATATAAGGAAGAAAGACTTGCAAAAGACTAGTAAGTCTAGTCTTGATTTAACTTCAAATTTTATCATGTGCAGAAAGGGAGCATACCTTATATACAGATCAAGAAATTACTTGATACTGCATCCACTGATAGTCTCAATGGAATATTATTACTCTAACCAAATTATTTTGTTAGCTCACAGTATAGGTGTCTGTCTCCGAGGTGTCAAGCTTCCCAGCACTGGTCTTAGTGGTAGAATCTCTGTTATTCAGGCTTTATTTCAACTGGTCAACTGTAGATGTCTCTACGTAGTGAGACATAAAGTGAGACATATTATGTCCTAACCTCCATTTCCTCTATTGATTTGATTTGTGTTGACTATAAAGGGAGTCCATGATAACCCGTCCAAGTCTGTGCTATCAGTGCCTTCATTAAACCACATGAATCTCACCCTGAAGTAAGAGATTAATCCCACTTCTGCTTGTATTAGAGTTCTTCCATCATCATCTTGACAGTTTCTGATATCCTTTACCTCCCACAGTAGCTGAGCCACCTTTCCTGCAATGAACTTTCTCACATTCTCATGCTTTGTAATAGGCTGTAAAGCTCACTTTTCTGCTGCTCTGTTGCTTCTTACTTGCTTCTAAATTTGCCATCTGCCCTACCTCTTGCTCCAGTGGTTTAGGTTCAATGTTGTCACCTTTCATTAAGGTGTTTGTCTAAGAGAGGAGAAGGTATTCATAAATTAATTGTGAGGAAGAGACTCCTTTAGAAAACTCTGTACTGTTGTTTTGCTTAGCTCTCCATGACTAACTCTGGTGACCTCATCACAACCTGTTGTCCTCCCTGCACTAAGTGGAAAGCCCTCCCAAAAAGAATGCATAATCAGGATGTTAGTATCGACATATATTTCCTCTTGGGGGACAGACTGACTTGGAGACATTTCTAAAAGATAGACTAGATAAACCCAGATCAATGTGGTGTAACTTCGAAGTTGCTCATATTTTGAGAAGATGTTACCCTAGGTCACCTCTAGAGGTCCTTCCAACCTAAATAGAATAATTAATAATCCTATATCTCTAAGGTAAGGACAAAAAGGATAAAACCCCATAGACTAGCATTTCTTGGGAAATTACAGAATCTGATGACGTAAGAGTCAGAGAGGTCTTGTTCATAAGCAGAAAGGTACCTTTTCTTTCAGCAAGCATTATTTTGAGCTTTATACATTAGCCCCTTTATTTGCTCTTAGACTGTCATCACTTCTCTTCCAACAGCTTGCCACTTACCTTTGGACCTCATTACCACCAACTATCATCTGAGTGTTCCTAAATATTTTCTATAGAGTGAGGAGAGAGGATTTCTTTAAAATGTTCCAATATCCAGAAGAATGATCATGAAGACAATCTCTTCTTCTTGAACATTTGGATCTGGCAAAAAGTTAACATAAGTGTGGTAGTCAGCACAAAACAGAAATGTTTAGGCCATTGCCGAGGTAATAAAAAGCTCCCTTGTTCTCCAATGTTCTTGTTCTCAATGGTTCTCCAATGTTCATATCCAGCACTTCTATGTCTTCTTGCGACATTCAACTCCCTTGCTCATGAACCTCTTTCTGTGTCTGTCATTGTCTATAATCATAAAGTTCTGGTGGACTAGATCTGCTCATTCCTTACTGTCACAAAAGAAGCATCCATAGCATGCCAGAGGACTCTTCTGCACAGGTACTCACCAAAATCATCATTAGCAATTTCCCTCCATTTGTTTTCTTCAGGTAAGCTCACTAGAGAAGTTTAGTAAAATGTGGTTTTTGATCTCTATACACCATGCCAGGGTTTGCTTTCTCTCCTAATACAATAAGTCTTAGAAACATAGATAAGTGTCTCCTCTGAGCCTCATGTAGTTGCACTCCTCTGGCACTAATTTAAAATGACCTTTTTGTGTGTGTTTTTCCTGAAAAAAAAGTGCCTGAAACCATGTAAGGTATGTCACAACCCAGCAGAGAGATGTTATTATAGCGCGACACAAATAGTACGTGGTTTGTGACACAAATAGTACATGGTTTGTGTCACAAACTTGCCCGAGATCAGGCCATGAAGGCATCTATTGGGTATTTGGGAGGCCAACAGCTAGTTGGATTAGTTTTGGAGGATTGTGCAAGGCCGCAGGAGTTACAACTGGTGTAGTCTTTAAGAAAGGGTCTGTAGAGCTGCCTATTGCCATGACCTGTGTATGCTCTTCTGGGGGAAATTACCTTGTTTACTGCAAGGAATAACCCAGGAGTGAACTCACATGCAGACAGCGTATATGGTGAAAGGACCAATACCTGATTGGGAACAGAGAAAATTTGGATGTTAGTAAAAAAATTGGGTTCCCCCACAAAACAGAAAAAATATGCTAATGATGGGGCATTAATGATGGTTACCTCAGTTGCATGCTGAGGTATTAAATTATGTGAATTGATACCATCAATGCTTGCCTGAAGGATGAGAAATATGTCTGAGACTTAATCTCCTATTTACCTATGAACCCTATACAAATGAACTCTTGTTAAGTGTTGTAAATCAGATGCTCAACCCAGAATATATTTCTTTTATTCCAGCTATGTCTAAGCCAAGACAGTAAGTATCAGGTCAGTAGTTCATCATGGTCTTCTCAGGAAAACAGTGTAATCCCGTTTATACTGGATGTAGAATGGAAAATACATTAATTCCACTAAACATTATTGGGAGCAAATTTGCATGAACTGGGCCTTCAAACGATATGGATGAACTTGTAATGGCTAGACCTGAGACTCTGCTGAGAACTCTGCTTTACAGGGGTGAAAACAGCAGCAAGATCCATTTTACCGTGACCTGAACAGANATGTGGTCGGTTCACCACACTCTTGTAAAAATTGTAGCCAGGCATTGAGGGTCCCACAGGGTGTTCCTTGTCTTCAGCATATTCCCATTCATTCTGCACCATTCTTCTCTCTCCCTCCTTGACACGGGGCCAAAGAAAACTAAGGCCTTGCAATGACAACATGCATCCTGGCATCCCAGCATCTGGAAAAGTTCCTATCAGTTTAGATAGCATTCCCTGTTGGCTGAGAGAAAATGGAGGAGTTTATGGATTGAGTGTTAATGGCAGGGATGTTTTCCTTCCCCTTGCCTAGATTTGGCTGATTAGATCAGAGCAGAAACAGAAGAAAAGGAGCACATATAACCTGACCTTGTCATCCTAAGTGGTTGTGGCATTTCCAAGAATGCTCACCCAGCTCCCGCTCTTCGTTTCTAGCTGCTTTCACTTTGTCTTCCAAAAGGTTTCTGCAACAGTAAACAAACAAACAAAAAGATAAATCCTATGGGAGAACCCCCCCAGTAACTACATGGCTCCCTGACAACCCTGTTTTCATCTCTATCTTCTCTTAACACAATAGATAAGCATTTCATTGCCTAAGTAGAAATGTTCCTGTTTGATGAATAAAAGAAGCCATGATCACATAGTAGCTGCAGCTTATGACCCTGCAGCGAAACCCACAGCAAGTTAGAGAGAAGAGCCGATATCACAGATCACAAGGTGGCATGCCAGGCTATGAAGGCAGTGTCTGTGTCTATGCAGCTTTAATGAAATATAATATTGGATAATAAATTGCACCGAGATGGGGAGACTTGATTATGTGGAGAAAGAAAAACAGAGCAACAAGCTCTGGTCACCCTTCCAGTTGCTACTTGGTTTCAAGGGAATTAAGCCTTTCCTCAGTGTCTTGCTTTAGCCACCTTTAAAATTAGTATCTTAAATAACAAAGTTGCGGGATTCATTAAATGCATGTCCTCTGTGACTCTCACAGATCACACAGAGCAATATACTGCCACAGAAATAATTCCCACGTTTTACTGGAAATATTAGTTTAGGTACTATTTTTCCTTTGGTAGATAGAAATTTATATTCTGTGGCTTTCTTCCTCCAGGTAAGAAACATGAGTGCCTCAACATGGGTTTCTGGTGCCATTTGAAATGTCTCAGTGTAATCCTGCCTGACATCCATTTGCTAACTCAACACAGCACAGGTCTCCTGCAGTTTCCATACTACACCTACTAGAAGATACAGAGGGCTTTTAAATTGCCTCTAGACATTTCTGTATAGATATCTGAATTCCACCCCAGATATGGGCAAAGTTTCTTGGAACCCTAAGCTAATTCCAAGGTATTCTCTTCAGGTTAATGCAAAACAAAACAAAACAAAAAGTATATTTAACTTTGCTGCTATATGGGAGTAAGACATGGGTAGACTGGAGAGACCATCTTTGTAGTCATGCAGAAAATGCAAGATTTAGTGAAATTAGAATATGAAGTGTGTGTGAAAACCATCAGCAAGTTATAACTCCATCCACAAGTTTTGATTTATTCTCTGTGCCCTCATCTCTGCTCAGAAAGAAACTAAAATGGGGACTTGCTCCAAACCGAAGAGACAGAGTGAGCAAATACACTCAACACCTTAGTCCAGAGATAACTTCTTCTTCAAATAGTTTGACTAGAAAGGGAACAAGCTGAACAGACTGCCCTATGCATAGACTTATTTCAGTTCTTCCAAAAAACAAGGTTCAGTGATGTTAAACTACAACCAGCAGCAGGGATCAGAGATGTTTGGTGCAGAAGCAGCATCATGTGCAATCCCATGTTTGGTCCCACTCTCTACTTGTGTTGTAGATTCTTTGGACTCATTTGTACAAATTCCCTCACAGTAGTTTGACCGTCTGGTTATTGGATTCATCTGTCTTGTGGTGGCAACAATCAGTGCACAGTCTTGTTCTTTACTCCAAAATATGTGTCACTCTGTCCTATTTTGAAAAACAGACACAGAAAGAAAACATTGAACCACAACTGCTAGGAATTGGCTTTCTCCATGTCAACATCATGACAAAGCCTCACTGCTTCACTGTCTCATCTATGCCACAGGGAAATCTGGTCTTCTGTGTCTAGTGGCCTTTCAGGTCATTAAAACAATATTTAAAGATGCATCAACTGGTATTTACTGAGGCTGTAGAGCGATGTCTTGTGTGAGAAGGTTTCTTTCTGTATGTTCATCCTTAAGGTGGAAATATGAAAACAAAATGAAAGGGAACAGAAGGTGGAATAAAGTTGCCCTTCTCAGTTTAGGAGATAGAAGGAAAGATTACTCATGGAAATGAGTTGGAAAGGAAAGGGTCAGATCCAAAGTGGGAATTGTGTACCTCAGAAATTTCTCAGAGCACAGCCAAGGCATAGTAAGGACCAGGTCCCTCCTAAATTTAGCGATGTCTGCTCTATTTCTGGAAGATATTCAAATGTAAAGTCCGTGCTGCTAGGCCAGCTTTGTGCTAGAGCACTCCTCCAGACTCTTGTCTGAGCTCTCCACGTTAATTTGGAGACCATACCACCCACTCCAGAAGGACAGTTAACAGCCAATGTGGGAAAAGCTGTGTTCTCATCCTTTTGAATCCCAGCCTCATTGGAGGAGTTTGCACTCAGTAGTCAGTGTACACAGTTAACAGCCAATTAGTCTCGTGGTAAGACTACACCCCTGCAAACTAGTCTCCACTCTCACAACATCATCTGTTTGCTTTCCTAGCCCAGTCTTGATTGTTTATACAGTGTGTAAAGTCATAGCTCAGATCTTAAGCTCAAGGACATCAATGGAACTACTTGGACTGATTTAAGTATCTAGTACTTGTGAATGATGTACTGAGCAAAGGACTGGAAGACCTGGGCTGCATTCTTGAAATTACTTAGAGAACAGGGAGATTGTTCTCCCCTGATGATAAAAGACGAATTTTTTATTTCTCAGGGAGTCCTCATCAGATCTCCCATTAAGGTTGTCACCTAAGCACTGCCCTGGAAATGCTGCAACATTTTACCTGAGTAACAGGTTACCTACAGCAAACAAATCAAGAAGTCCCAGTTCAAATGGTTTATTTGATGCTTAGACTTCTTTTTTTTTTTTTCCTTCTAATCACAAATGGTGATTTAATTGCCTCAAAGCCATTCTACATTTGGAACAATGTGCTTTAGTAAGATTTGTAATATGGTCCTTGGCTCATTGGAGAGCAGTGCTGCAGGCATTCACATTCAACATCATGATGTCTGAATTTCTGATGAGGAAAGGGTCACTTGTGGCGTTTCTGCTCCCTAATTATGTGTGCGAATTGCAAATACACACCCAGTCAAAGTAATGCGAGTCCCACTTAAAATTCCTTGTTCTTGTATTTTTTTTACCAGTTAAGCTGGGATCTGAGCTGAAAGTGGCATTGGCTCACAGCAAACGGCTTCGACACTTCGAGATAATTCTTATACAACATTTATCACATTATTTTCCCTGAGGCACTCTCAAATGATCCATGACTTTATAATGTATGTAAAGTGGTTTGAACACATACACAGAGCAAACTACTATTGCTGCCTTGTTATTAAATTTGGATTATTATTACCATAAGTGGTTGTATTAGTATTAGTAGTAGTAGACGATAGGGCTCATTATGAAAAAATTGTTACAAGTTTCAGTAATTGTTAAAACTGCTCCCATAAGATATTTTGTTCATCTGTCTATTCATCCTAGGTCACATAATGTTCCAAGTCATCAGCAGGGCTTTGTTTTCTGCCATGAATAAAAAGAAGAAGAAAATATTGCTTATTCACAGTTTGGTGAATAATAAAGATGCCGAGGTGTTATAGAAGAATTTAGGCAAACACAGATGTTAAACTTTCTCCTGTACACACATACCTTTGCATTTTTCTGCTCCCATAGAGCTGGAAAACAGCATTCTCAAACATTTTCAGAGTGAGGGGGATGCCAGATAACATGAAAGAAGAGAATGGGGCCCAAACACCTCTTGCAGTAAATAAACCTGTTTTTAAAATTTAATTTCTATTGTGTCAGTTCCCATTTCTCACCGCTATTTAATTCCTAATGCTGTTCAATTTGCCACCACTATACTCCCAATATTTACTATTTTTTTCATCATTGTGTTTTTATGCCAAGCATGGAAATACAAGTTTGGTTCAGAGATTGCTTGTCACTTGTCTTACAGAGAACAATCCCTCCATTGCTGTGCTTGATTACTTCTGTTGAGGCTTGGGCTGGAGTGAAGCAGAACCACTAACAGCCATTGCAGGGAACTAAATTTATATTTATATTTGTCCAGGATCATAAGTTAACTTAAGAGTGATTTTGGTAACTAGTATCAAACTGCCAAGAGCTATTTGGCCTTGGCAGAGTAGCCTTGTCCTTTCAAAAAGGTCGTGTAGGACTTAGATCAGTTTATATTAGTAGAAACATATCTATCTATGCCTTAATAAAGGGACTTACATTACTATAGTAATTAATAACTCAATTATAAGAAAAACAAACCAATCCTCTTTTTTATCATGGCATTCATTCAAGAAACTGACAATCAGGCATTTGCCTCATTCTGCTGGGTTTAAAGAGTGTGCTTAAATGTGGCATGGAAGAGGGAGGCTTTCCTGAATCAGTTCATATATCCAGTGTTCAAAGAAATCAGAGTTGGTTCTACTTCACAATCTCCAGAACCAAGAATGCAAGGGACAGAAACATACTAACTTTGTGGACGCTGCATTTTTGTTAATAAGCCCTGTAAAGTCATCACATCTGGGAATAAAAAAAAAAACCCAGCCCTTCTCTCATATTACTTGAATTTTCTAACTCCTACTAGGTAATGTCTCTGTCCCACGATGCGTTTTGCAGCACAGTTATTCAAGGATGTTTCATCGCAGGAGAGCAGTGGTCATCTAGCAGACCATTACAAGGGTACTTTGGAAATTCTCTGACAGCCTTGTGGCACTCTGATGACTTCCTAAGCACAAGTGACTCCCAAAGAGTGTTGTAGTAAAGAATTACAGAAGCTCTTTCCATGTAGAAGGGCCTAATATCTATCTCTTCTTGTGCAGTCCTAGGGAGTTCAGCTCAACAGACATGTAAAGACCAATTTCCAGATTACACTCCAGTTCACTGGTCTCAGTGCTGTTATGCAGAAAAGGTTAGAAGAGGGAAAATGTGAAACTGGAGCTGGGAAGAACTGAGCTTCTCTGCTTTTTCCTGTGTGAATTTTACAAACCCTCTTTTTTGGGGTTTGTGTGGAGTTCTTGTGTCTGAATTTGAACACTACCTTCCACATAATACCTCAGAGCATTTCTTTGTTGCTCATTAGTTTGCACATAAAGTTCTGTGCTGATCTTACATATTGGTAGTAATTAAGAGAAAGATCAAAGGAAAGAGAGAGAGAGAGAAAGTGAAAGAGAAATTAAGAAGAAGAAAAACATTAAGTGGAAGAGAGGGTGGAGAAGGAAGAGAAGAAGACAGGAAGGCAGGAAGGAAAGAGCTTCCATAATGTTGTTCTTCAGTAATTTACTTCTGGAATGATTTTTCCTTCCAAAATCTACTTAAAGACTTAGCAACTCTAAAATAACACTAAACCCAGATGCTTCTATTGGAGTCAAACAAAAATGTTTTGTGAAAGCAGAAAGCTCATTTTGGGGGACTATATAACAGCAAAGTCTTTTCATTTCATGTGTCTAATTCAATATAGTTCCCCCTTTTCCTGTATTTTTCAGCTTGACTGGGGAATTAAAAACATCTGTACTCACTGAACTATATGAAATTTTTGAGTTGCTCAGACAGAATAATAAGGGTCTATAAGTCAGCCTTATTCTTATGTCCTACCTCTCAACATAGATTCTGTAAATTAAAGTGCCAGAGGTACCTGAAAACATCCACTTCTATGGCCTGGGAAAGTCTTCATTTTTACTTCATTTTGCCTTAATACAACTGGAGTGTGTATTACTGTCCAGATGCCTGGCTTTGTTTCAGCAAATCTCAGTCATCTAGAAGAAACACTTCACAGCACCTCCATCACTACATGATACATTGTAGGAAGGCTTTAGACTTCTGTAGAATTGTTTTTGTGGAGAATAAAACAGCACTCACTGGCCTGGTTTAATTTCCCATCCCTATTTGTATGGCTGATACATGACCACCACGTCACTTTAGAAAGTACTATATTTTCTGCCCCACCGCCGTTTTAACATTCTTAATCCCAGCAAAATCGATGACTGTCCAGCAGACTTTACATCAGGGAGAACTTGAAACCTCTATTTGTTTGTTATAAACCAATAGTGTGGAAATTATGAGAGCTGCAAATAAGGATTGATGTGCTGTGCAGCCTGGCATGAAAAGAAAAATGGCCTTGTATCAGTAAGGGGAGAACACGGAATGAAACAGAGCAGCAGAGGAGCCACTTTTCAGAGAACTGGGACTGGAAACATAATGTTGTGTCCCTACTACCTCCTTGCACTGGCTTGGAGCTACGGCCATTCAAAGCATTGCCAATAAGAATTTATGAAAAATATATTTTTTCAAGTTACCAGCAAATACTAAAGAGACATGCAAAAATATTTTTTTTGTAAAGTATGTTTACTTTTAAAAAATTTACTTAGTTCAATGTCTAGCTTTTGCAGCAAAACATTCCTAAGCTTTAGCTGTTTCTCCTTCTCTTATCTGATTGATCGTAAGAAATCAGGATTTCCTGTGAGATTTCTAGGAAGATGACTAACAATAGACTAGGCGGATTTTGTGATACTGGGTTAGTACACCAAAGATCCCTACCTGTCCGTAGAAGTCCTGTGTGGTGTTGATGGACTACGTCTTTTAGATATCAAATCTCCTTCAAAAATACAGAAAGTTTTAATAATACACCTGCAACATTTTAATAACACACCTGCAGCGCTTGGATATTCCACATCCTCACAGCAAGGTTGGAGCTCCAGAAGCAACAGGTTTCCATGAGATTTTTCCTTGTATCTCATGTTTTGCCCATTCTTGAGCTATCAGTGGAAGTGCTAGTCTTTGGTATTTCACCTCTTTTTTTTTGCCATAGTGTGTCTGTCATAAATAGATGCAGAAAAGTGAAAATAAATTTTAAAATACTGCCTGTTATCCTGATTCACCTGAAGAAATAGTTCTTAATATGGGAAAACCAGGAATTTATCCCAATGATCCCTTTCGGATGAAATTGGGGTTTAGGAAGTGTTGTAACTGTCAAGCACGGATGTGTCAAAGGCTCTGGTGAGAAGGACTCTGGGATGCTCAAGAACTCAGCTGCATAGGCTGTAGAGTTGAACAGAGGCAGAGCTGGTCATGAGAATCTCATTTCTATGCTTGATGAGAGGGGAAGGGTATTTAGTATTTATTTTCTTAATAGTAATGGGAAGCACTCAGAAAGGTGAAAAGTCAAGGCTTTGTTGGAAAACTTAAAGTCTCTGCATCATCTGTCATGGCAGCTAAGAAAAAAACAACCAAACAAAAATCTCTAGTACATGGAAATCCAACAATGGAATACAGCAGATATTTCATTTTTATAGATTTGTGCTCCACAGATACTTCATCAGCAGAGCTTGGTGTCTTCCGGACCTTCACAGGATCAGATCTGGGGCTGGAAAACCTCTTTATGTAGCTAAGACAGACTATAGTGAGGGATTTCCAAGCAACTTGAAAATGTTCTGCATGGACAATGCTTGTCCTCCACAGCCTTGTTTTGTAAGATTATCCAACCAACTGGAAATAAAGCCATGTCAGTTTTGACTTTTCAACACATTCTTTTGTTTAAAACACACACTCACACACACATACCATTGGGCATGAGGCTATGAATCTTGTTTAGTGGGTGGTTATAGTTGTATGTAAAGAGTGGAGATTAAATTAAGCATTGCAGGAAGGTAGTGCATCTTTTCTGGGCAATTACACATACCTTGTATAATCTAATGAGCTGTTACTGGGCCCTAATGGAACATTTAAAGAGAGTTATTGTATTTTTTCACAGTTTGCTGGATTGGAGAAGTTAATTGATTTACCAGGGAAAATGCTGCTTCCTTTCCCTAGACCCCCACCTTCTTTTAAAAAACATACAGAAATAGATACACAGCAAGGAAAAAGACTAGAATAGGTAGTAATTGAGTACAGCATCATTAAAAAAAGATCAGTTCCACAATATCTTCCCTGGTAGCAATCCACAGTGATAATAGCAATACTCAGCCCTGCAATAGCTCTGTAAATCCATAAATTGTTCTGCAAGGAGGAAAGTGCAGAGTGTTTCCTTCTTTCAGCTTGTCATTAAAAAAATATAAAAAAGGCCACCGTACTATTCAACTACAATGATCCCAAGGGTTTTTTTATTACACTACTACTGGAGGATTTACTTAAACCATAGAATACTTTCAAGTAGTATTTAAAGTAAGGTGTTATTGAAGTACATTTTCCTAACTCTTCTGTGGATCACATGTACAGAATATGGAGATTTAGGGTTTTTTGCAAGCAAGATTTGGCCTTAGATAAACAAAGGTCACTACTGGTTTTCAGTAACCCCTTGGACCACAGATTAATCACCTACTGTTATCTAGGTGTAAGCAACAACTTCTCTCATGTTTAGTGGAGGAAACAAGAGCTGGAGCCTCATGTGAAACCAAGCAAACATCATTTCCCCAGATTGTGCTCAATAAAACTGATTACACCCAAGAGCAGATTAAAATGGAGAACTTGCTGCCACACAAAGAAGAGAACTGGAGAATATCAGGTGGGTTGATGATGAAGGGAATGATTAGCTGGGTGGACAGATGAGGCTGGGTCAGACTGGAAGTGGTGCCAGTTTTGGAAAGGGTGAGTTGCAAATAACAGGTCCAACAGGAGCTACAGTATCAAAGTGAAATAGCATCTGGTAGGACAGAAGGGAGTAAGACAGCTAGATGAAAGAGTGAGGGATGCTAAGGATGTAGTGGGGTGAAAAACTGAGAAAACTGAATGGGAAGCTAAAAAAACCAGTATGAGCAGAGGGACAGATTAAGCATTGATATGGAAATAGGGCATTGGATTTAGCAAGGAAATGTGAGAGACAAGGAACAGAGCCAGGAGGCAGGGGTCAAAACCAGCTAAGAAAAAAAAAGGATTCAGCTAAGAAACCTGTCCAAGCAATGCTGAAATTGAAGAGTGGAAATTTTGGCAGTCAAAAATTAGGTGAGAGCAGAAGCAAATGAGACTCATAGGATGAAATGGGAGAATTTGCAACCATTGAGACATGTGCCCGTTCACAGATAAGAAGGGACCCCAAAGAATCCAGTTCTGTCCTTTCCCCTCTGGCCAGATCTGTGAAAGTATCTCACCTCTCTTGTGTGTTCCTCCTCCATGGCTGGCAATTAGCTCCATCCATCTTCTAGTACAAGCAGCAGACGCTGGTGCATTATCTCTGCAGTCAGTGTACGGGAGGTGCATGGCAGATGTTCCATGTGTTCAATTGATTGTATTTCTGAATTTGCTTTTTAAAAAAAGCTAGGAAATAATGTTTTAAAAGAACGTTACCTGACTATAAATAAGGTAAGCCTATCAGCTATAGCATACACACCTTAACAAGATGGATCTTGTGAGGTAGTGTTATCAGGGATACCCATGAAATGAAGACACGCTCCTTGAATATATCTTCATTTTTGTCCTGTGAAGAAATTTTGTCCAGTGAGTATTTCAGGAGTTTGGTTATTTGGATATTTCCATATGTTCACCCATGTGGTTGGATAACCAGGTGAATAAACAGTGCATGAACACATTACATCCAGCTCGATCTGGATGCAACAAGTTCATTCTTTATGTGCAATTCAGTGAACATCCAAGTTCCTTTCAGAGGCAGCAATGCAGTGCCTTCATCCATTCCTCAACACGCAAGACCAATGAAGCCTCGAATTCCATAAAGGCTATTTTTCTTTATTCCGTAGAGTTTTCTATGGGATAATGCAAAGTCTATTCATTGCATTAGCTGAGGCAGTGGTCCTCTGGAAATGTAAAACACGAGTATATGAGTGAAGACTGTGTCATACTGCATACAGACTGCAAGGGTAAGGTAAAGTATAATGAGAAACCTTAGATTAATTCAGGTATTTTCAGACTTTGCAGCACTAATTTTATAATTTAAAGATGTTATTTTACTATGGACTGTTTTGTTTGGGGGTGTGGTTTGGTTGTGGGGTTGTTTTTTTTTTTTTTTTTTTTTTTTTTTTTTTTTGGGGGGGTGGTTTGTTTTTTTTTTTTTTTTTTTTTTTTTTTTTTGTTGTTTTGGTGTTTTTTTTTTTTTTTTTTCCGGTTTGTTTGTTTTGTTTTGTTTTCTCCCTGTGTAGAATACATGAAGGAGATACAGCTGCATTTCTGGGTGTGGATGTCAGTAGTTCATAGAAACAGTGCCATCTACTGACGTTAAGAAAAGTCATTTTTACCTTCAGTTACTTAGAATCAATAAAGCCACTGTCGGTGGACCACTCTGAGGACTTTTTGACTATCCGGTTCTCAGGATAGTACTACCTGCTTCAGGGTGTGGGAATCTGTTGGGACAAGATGGCTATTCCAACTGAATCTTCTCTTGTCATGGAGATCCCTGACTCTGCTTCCCAAACATGTGTCCTGCTCCATGTTAAACTTTCATTCTCTCTCCCTTCCGGCTCTATGTCCAAGCTTTTAATTTGTTTCAAAAGGCTCTGGAGACCTATTTCAGCCTCCACTCACTACTGACTTGAGAAAAAGGGGTTGGTTTTGCGATTATGGCCAAACCATTATTCTGTACAGTTGTTTGTCTTGGTTTTGTCCTTGCTAGTGAGATTTTTATTTGAAAGAAAGCAGGGAAAGAGGAGAGAGAAATAGACCATAAGCTAATAGCACCAGCTCCTTCAGCTCTGAAGACAGAAATATATAGTCTCAGTGGCACTTTCTGCCTCTACCTGGCCAACATTTTTTCATCTGCCAGCAATAGTGAGGTCAGTTCATAAATACAAGCTGGTAACTCAAGGTGATGCCAGCCTTACTTTATGGCTGCTGCTTGCAAAAAGAACAATTTTTACTGTGATAATTCAATCAACGCTTTCATCACCATCCACCAGTCAGTATGTCTGCATTCCTCCTAACAGGAGCTCTGCTCCTCTTTAGGTATTTTCTGCAAGGAGCTGGAGAAGGGCCCAATTCTGCCATGTTGAGGAAAAATTAATAGGAAGAAGCTCCAATGCTGTTGAGTGTAGGCACTGAACGGACAAACGTGCCAGAACTGTCCTTGTTACTGACCCCTGGCTTGTCACACAAATGAGCACGCATTTGCATAAGCAATAAAAATGTAATTAAAAATCAGCAACATATTAAATTCACATTGAATTCCTCAGTAATGTTGCTGCCATTGGGCAAAGAGGAAAATACTATAACAAGATACCAGTAGTTAAAAGCTAATTAAGCATGCCTATTAGTTGTCCATTATCAGCGCTGAGTTCTGTAAATAAAAAATATTAATTGCTATAGGGCATGTTGTTAACTGCCAAATAAATCCATAAAATTTTTTTACAACATTCAATGGTAGTTAAGTATGCAGTTCATGCATTTACTTTGTTAAAAAAATTAAAAGCACCTTTTAATTATCTTAAGCTTGAAAAGCATTGTAGAAAACCAAATTCCATTGTGGTGGTGTCATTCACTTTGAGTCTGCTTTCAAATAATTCTACTTCCTCGACCTGAACTAGTATTTGTTTATTACTGAAATCGAGTTTGATTCCCCTCCCTGCTCCTACCCTGCATCCCTTTTTCTTTTTTTAACTCACTCTCTATGGAATGATTCATTCTCTCCTAATTAAAACTGGAGAATTCTGTATGCAATAATTGCCTGTGGGTATCTTTGGTGGTTTTCAAATGTGACCTCTCCTTTTGTATGCCTAACTTGGAACACCTTAAAAAGATCTTATTTTCTTAGGGCTACTGCATGATACCTTTCGGAAATAAAAATCTTTTGTCATGCCACTCTCAGATTTCCCTACCTTACAAAGGGAAGCACAAAAAATCATTAATGTCTTTCAGAAATCCCAGATTCATTGATAGTTAACAGCCAATGTAAATCCTCCCAAACAAATGCTCTCCTTTCCCAGGGCAGTGAGGATTCGGCAGCTCATTTAACCAGCAGTAGTGAATGCCTGGACCATTGAAAATCAGGCCATGTATTTTAGGTAACTACATATAGATTTCAGAACCATTGAAGGTAATTTGGGCAAAAGCCGCTCCCCATTGAAAAAGCAGTCTTTAGGACTGGTGGCACAGTGCTAATGAACTGGGTCTGGAAAGGCTTTAATTGTCTCCACCAGGACTTTGGGCTTTAAAAACGCAAACCGTTAAAAACAGCAGCAATGATAGTCATAACAAAGCCTTCTTTTGCAATCCTTTTAACCCAGACATTTGTTAAATCTGCCAGGTATTATCCCTTTTCTTTAAATGGGAAAAATGGACAACACGAAGTCTGAAGGATACACAATGTATTATTCGCGTCCATTGTCCTTAGCCTTGAAGATACATGGCAAGTCTGTGCAAATGACCTAGGCTCCCTCTATTACCAGTTGACAGTGCTAAGCACCCCTCAGTGGAGAGAATTCCCATCTAAGGTAAGTGTCCAAGAAAGATAAAATGAGATGTTTGTGTTAGTTGCACCCTAACTAAAGACTTTCCAAGGCCTATCCTCCAACCCTGAAATCCACTCAAATAGTCTTACTATGTGCTCGCTATCAAACACTCCAAGCCTTCAGTGTGGTGGCCACATCCAAATTACTCATTAGTCCTGGACTGGACTAATTCTTGAGCTCTGCTTTGCTGTTATTTAGGAGAATCTAAGACAGATGAGACCCAAAAGTTGCCAAAGACAATTCAGATAGTTTGACAGTGTCAATGGTATTGTAGAGAGAGCAAAGTTAATCACAAATGTCCAAGACACATACACCCTTTAGCTGCATGCCTGGAAGCATGAAACGAGCATGGACTGGTGGCAAAGAGCAAAGCACTGGACGAGGTGACAAGCACTGGGTGAGGTGGCAACCATCACTAGATCTATATCTGGTGTTATCTGGATGCCTGGAGTGGTGTGAAATGAGGTAGAAGCCCCGTGGTCCCAGTCCCCCATTTTTCAACCCTAAAACAAAGGAGCCATTACCTCTACCCATGCAGGTGTGAATTAACGGACTTTGTGACATTAACATAAGCGATAAGATTGTCTATAGTCATCCCCACCTGCATGTATACCCTGGTGATGCAATGTGGAAATTTGAGTATAAGTATCACCCCAGTCGCGGCCCTCTCCATCCCCCCTACTCGGGATGCCTTGTGGGTGAGATTATTTGCCTCAGCTCATGCTGAGTGATACACTTTTCCTCCCAGGGTGTATTTCATATTTCTCCTCAGGTGCATTTCTGTGCTTCCCTGAGTGTATTCTTGTTTTGTTTTCCCTTTATCTTTTCTTTGTGACCGTACTGTCTTGTGCTCCACTGTATTTCTGTTAGACTGGCTTGTCTATTAGCCAGGTGGCCGGGCTTACAGCGGGCAAGTTGTTGTTGTTAGTGTGTGTGTGTGTCAGTTTTAGTGTGTTGTTGTTGTAATATTAGCTATACAACACTTAGTGTACCTGTAGCTCTTAATTTATTACCGGCAATCCAAAAGAACCTGCAAATGTTGCTGTAAATAAACAGTTATTATTTTCTTCCCGATTTGTGTCCGTTGCATATTCGGTGCCGGCCTCACAAGACCGGATTTATTCCCCTGTTTTCGCAACAGGTATACTTCACCTGCTTGGGTCTGTGCTCAAACATTGTTAAATTTTTACAACCTTTGTGTCCAGACCAGTGTTATCCCTACGTCTTTCTAAATTCTAAATCCTTTTAGACTAGAGTGACAATATAAAGCTAAGAACCGTGTTACTGGCCATAAATTTGTATGTCTTGACTGCTGCAAATATTAGAAGGTTTTTGACCACTGCCTAGGTAGCTTGACTGCCTTTAGCTAAAAAGATCAAGATCAGTTCTTCAGCTAAAAAGAATCAAGATCAGTTCTAGGGTTAAACTCCATTGCTTATTCATAGTCCTAAGTACATGGTTACTTTACACAGAAAATACCATTTGATTACTCAAAGCTATGACAAGTTTCATAACTATGTCTATTGCATCTGCTTTAGCCTATTTAATTTTTAAGCAGATTACCAGTCCAGTGCTGCAATATGCTGATGTGACAGTACATATGATTTTCCTTTACATTTACGAGTTTACAAATTTAAAGCCGTAGTCTTGAAAGACCTCTGACCTAGCAACCATAGAAAAAAAAAATCAAAAACCAAACCAAACAGGAAAATCTATCTGTAGGACTGATGGGACATGCTTAGTGTTGATGATCTGAGATTACATCATTTTGGAGAGATGGCTCTATTAAAGTTGATATTATCTTCTTTACATAATTTATAAGGAAGAAAACATATTTAGTGTCATGGGTATATCTGCAATTCCCTAAAACCAGGTTAAATTAATTCATAACAGAGACAGATTTTTTCCTTTATGCTGTAGTGCATTCATCTCTAAATGATTCTGACAGCTTCGGTGTAGACATCCATTTCTATGTTATTCAGAGCAGAGAACAAATGACAGGTTTGAAGGGCTTTGTATGGTACACAGTATAAGAGAAGGACAAGAGGACAAGGCAGAGGCATTGTTGTTCCTGAAAAACAAATAATTCAGAGAAGTCACTCTATGACTTGCCGGACTACCATAATGTAGCACTCACCAGCTCTTCATAACCCAATGGTGAGAAACACGACGGTGCAGCTGATGTCTTGGTGATTTAGGGATCTGTGTCTTAACAAACACAGATACCCACCCAGCTCATTCACTTCTTTAGTATTGGGCATGAGCACTGAGTTATTATGGACTTTGCCTGTGGTCTTTCCCAGTATATTTATTCTCTACTCATTGACATTTATCATCCCATTGACTTTTCCTTCCCTTTAGAGATATTGTTTATGAGCAATTCATAGGCATTCATATACATATTTTGCTCATAAAATTAGGAAGAGGGACTACCAGAATGTGTTAAACCTGACTTTGAACTCATCAAAATCAGTATTTTCTTCACTGGAGGGTATGTATACCAAATGCAGGATTACCCCAGTAAAATTGACTAGTGAAATTACACTATGTCTAACTGGGAATGATCCTGCTAAAGGAAGCCAGAAATGCTGCAATGATTCACAGGTCTTGTTGAAGATTAGGCCTTTATTTCTTCCTCCTATAATTGAATTTCTTTCAATTTAAGACTTACCCAAGAGATTCCTAAGAAGTGCAAACAGGTCTGCAGATAGCATCTGATGATATATGTTTTCTGTCAGGATAATAAAAGAATAATTACTATGTTAGTTAATATCTCTTCAAACAGCCTATCTCACCTGTAATTGAAAATTAAGATGTGTTCATACATATCTTGAGTAATTAAAACCCTATGGCTTTTTCCTTATCTAATTAATGAAGAAAGTGAAAATCAGAAATTGCAAATTGGGCATAAAAAACAAACAAAATTTAATTAGGGTTTTGTGTGTGTGTATGCGTGTGTATATGAAGATCACTAAATATAAGAGAATCTGGTTAAAGGGAAATTTTAATGACTGCTTGCAGGTGTTTGAACTATAATTAAATTTGTTAATTAAAATGTTGCAAATAATTTTTAGCCGTCATGTTACAAAAGGAAAATCAGTTGAAGAAACAACCAAAAAAACCCCAGATACCACTGCTTGGAAACATTTGACCTTTGAGAGGAGCTTGATCAATTATAATAATCGTTTCACTTTTACCAATTTAGATAGATGCATTATTTTACCGTCTTGACATTTACTTAACTTTCACGTGTTTCTCAGCCAGAAGAGCTCAGAAAGCAACAAGACTAAAAGATGTGCACAAAATAATCCCCCAATAAATACTTCCCTGAACAAGGATTTAAGCTTGTACTGAAGATTTTTTTTCCACTCATTGTGGAAAACATTTCTCAGGCAAGCAGCAGAAACAGGAATATATTTATGTACTAAGGAATGCATACACCCTCTTGCTTCTGCTACTTAAGATGCGGAAGTTTTGTTTGTGCTCCTTGAAGCTCTGCAATACTAGACTGGTATGCACGTTGCAGTATCACTATATTGTCACAATGAAAGACTATAACATGTATATTTGTCTATGTGTGTATATATACATATTTATGTGTGTGTATATACATAAAGGAATATACTATGTAAAACTGTGCCCTCCGGCCCTGTGGAATTTATATCATTCTGGGGCTTCACATACGGTAAAAGAAAATACAGTGCAGAAGAGAAAATCCATGCCCTAATGTACTACAGTCCAACGAAGGTAGTAAAAAGTGCTTGTATTCATTCGGGAACCAGTCTAAATCAGTTATTTAGGTTCCCTCTATTGTCAAGGAATTGTAGTCGTGGTCAATTGTCCCACCCATCAGACACCCTTCTTCATATGAAGTAAGTCGTCCTTTCTGCTGGCTTCAGTTTCTCCCTGTTGATTACAGAAGGAGCCAGGATGACTACCTTGGACTAGAAATTTACATTTTAGATGCTAAATTTGGATAAAAAGAGTCCCTAGAATGAACAATTCTCTGAGTCTTCAGCATCCAAGCAGAGAAGACACAATGGAGTAAAAGAAAGCCTTGTTGTCTTTTCTTGTTGAGGAACCCTGAGGTGCAAGTAGTCGATCAATTGCTCAAATGCAAACACTGAACTTCTCATTTAAGGTCTAATACTTTCCCTAACCAAAGAGTTTTTCTGTCTATAAATTATCCCACTGTCTCTCATTGAAGAAAATAGATCCTTTCAAAAAGAAGTGAAAGAGTATTCATTATAGATAGTCTCTATGTGTGAAATATTGCAGCAGAGGTATAATTACACTACCATTTTTAGATCAATCACATTATTATATCATCCCAGAGGTGTTCAGATACCATGGTGATGAGTGTGGGACTGATTATTTCAGTGTATTTTGAGAAGGATAATAGTATATTTGTATTGCAATTTTCATACTAAAGGAGTCTCGTGAGCTTCACGTGATAATATATCCCATCTCCTAACTAGATACTGGCATTTTTGGTGCAGATGAGAAAATGTAAACAAGTCCATCCATTAGTACTGCTTTTTGAGGAACTACTGGACTTTCTCAACCAGCCTGACATTCTCAAACAACCACTCACTAGAATAAGGCTTTCTTGCTTTTGAAGATCTTGGGAAGACAGAGTGCTAAAGGACCTTCATATCACCTAAAGATGAGAAAGAGATTCTCCTTAGAAAGCGAGACCTCGTTCATTAATTATGACACCAGCTACTGCATAACACTATCCATAGGATCATGGCCAGAGTCTGTAAGAGGTGCCCACGGGAGCAAATCTCATGTTCAGTGCGTGACATTTGATGGGCTTGAAAAAATGAAAGCTGAAGCGGATTCAGGGAATGGGTGAAATCTAGGCATCATGCTTGATGCTACCTGGAGAAACAAAGTTTGGAGAAAAGATGTCACTTCTTCAAGCAGCTGGGAGAAGTAACAATAGGAACAAAAACTTTAAGGAGTTGTGGATCAAATTAAAAAGGTGCAGAGATCTTCAGTGTACCATACTGCAATATTCTTAAGAAGTAATTCAATTGTCTAAGAGAAAATCATCAGCAATGGAACTGAAACTGATCTAAGCTGTTCCCAGTACACAGGCTGTATACAGAGACTTTATTTTAAAGCATAAGGCTAAAGGTACTTAGTACCAGTTGATTACAATGCCATAGAATTGTTCCACATTACCTTAGAACTTATCCTGAAAGGGATAGGAAAACCACCAGTGACAGAGATAGAGAGAAAGAAAGAGAGGAGGCTCTTGGAGAGCTTTGAGTGAAAGCTGACAGTTGATCAGGCTTAGCCAAGAATGTCAATATGCATTTGACAAGAAGAATTTGGGCAAGATTTAATTGTAAAGCCAACATGGGTATAGAGAAAGCAGAACAGTGGAAGCCACAATTCACCTTTCAGGCATAGGAGGGGCTGACGTTTTAATTGTCAATTCAAAATCAGGATGGTTTTTAAGGAAAGAAGAACTGTGTAAGCCTTTTTGGAAAGTGGAGATGAGGCCTGGATTTAAACCCACCAGATCTCCAACTCATTTTGGGGCAGGGAGGAGGGTGGATTTGGAGCAGAATCTAACAAAATGCAGGCAAATCAACAATTCCATCACATTTGTACAGCAAGATGCTTTACAGTGCTGCACCATCATGTATCATCAATGCCAACCTCTGGCTATTGGTGTTCTAAACAGTCAAGAATTATTTCATGTGATTTAAACAAAATCGCAACAAAGGTCAGATACATCAGGGAAGAAATTTCCAAAATAGATCTAGCCACTTCTTCTCAGTTGCAGCTTTAGCTGGCAGCAATATTTGACAGAATAAATATCCTCTGCATTAAGGTTTTCTTCTCGAGCAAGAGAGTTAAATGCTTCAATTTTTTAATTCTCTTTTCTAAATTGGGTCAGTTAAAGAGAAAGAAAAAAGACCGTAGCTTCAAATATCCATAAGCTTTGCAAAGATTGGTATTGACAGAAGCTGAATACTGCATTTTAATGTAAACAAAATATCATTTTCCGAAGGAGAATTAGAAATATAACAATGCAATATGCATGCAGCAAAACTCATAATTACCTAGGAAAATATCATTAAAGGGCAAGATTTTCAATTCATGCAAATTGATTTACCTCTGCTGACTTTGGTGCGACTTTGCAGATTCATACCATTTCTATTAGCACTTTTCTCAGTGCATTGCAGAGATTAAACCCAACAACAATAACAATGTAAAACCTCTGTAAGCAAACAGAGGGGAAAATATTCCAAGAATTTGATAATACCATTTTTTGAATCAGTGCTATATTCTGATCTGGAATACAAAGTTCAGCTCATACATCCAATCCCAGTATAAGATCTACCATAACTAGATGAGAGCTAACTATAAATGCTTAGAAACCTGGGAGTTTTTCAGGTGAGGAGAGACTGAACAGCAACAAGAAGAGCAACTTCAAAGAGAACATGTGGAAGTCAGCAAAAAAAAATAAGGTGAAGGGAAATCACTTCATTGCTTTTTATTGTGTGTCAGTAAGAAGAGATAAGGCAGTGCTGCTTGTAATTAAAGATTAAATATTTAAAATTCTAACCCAAAGCTATAGAATCACAAAATCGTAGAATATCCTGAATTGGAAGAGACTGACAAGGATCTTTGAGTCCAACTCTTGGCACCACACAGGACAACCTAAAATTTAAACCATATATCTAAGAGCATTGTCCAAATGTTTCTTGAACGTCAGCAGGGGCCATGTTCACTTCCCTGGGGAGCAGGTTCCACTGCTTCACCACCCTCTCAGTGAAAGAATTTTTCTCGCTGCTAAAGGAAATACCAAAAAAATCAGAATGCTTTTGATGGTAGGCTGTGCAAATGTATGTTTGTCTTCACACCAAAATTGGACTTGATTGAATTGGTCATGGTGAAAGATGATGATGGCTATCCAGATAAAATCTGCTTTCGAGCATTTACAACTTTGCAGAATTTTAGCTGTTTGGATTGGGGATGTATTCCCCTCGACTCTAGGCATCAAGAAGATAGAAGTTGATACTTGTTAGGTAAGATCCTTCTATGTTGCATAAAGAGAGAACAGCACTCCCAGGTGGAGATCCATCTCAAAAAACAAAGTCACCTAAGCTGGAGCCTGCCCTTGCCTCTCTACCTGGCTGCAGGGAGTTTAGGGGAATTATTTAATCTACTGAAATTTACCTATTAGAGAAAGTGGTCTTAATTCTATCCTGGCGACAAGGTGTTCTGTATCAGACATCCGACTCACACTCGATGATTCTGAGAATTTAAGAGGGAATGGCTCAGATCCATCACAGTGTAAGATCATAGAAAAGCATTTTTCTCACTGTTGTGCAATACGAGTGATCTCTTCTTCAAGAAGCTCTGTTCATTCTGTGCGTTGGAGCTGAGATACGAAATCTGGCAATGACAATGCTGGATGTTGTTTCAGAGAACTGTCCTATATTTTATAATATTATCATTCTATTATATGATCTGCCTGAAAATGTACCCTACTTTTTTAGACACTTAACAGAGTCAGGAAATATCTTTTCAAGCCCTTACAGAGCAGCTCAAGCCGTTTTAGTGTCTCGTTGGAAGAAGATCACAATCTGCTACTTCTATAGTATTACATTTATTGTCTGTACATTTCCCAAAGTCAGAGTGAGATTATGAACGTGACCTTCATTCTTCAGTTTCATAGATCATCATAGGACCAATAGGACAATAGCTGAAAGGTGTCATAGAGGATCTCCAGTCCAAGGTCCTACTCAAAACATGGTCAGCTATGAGATCAGGCCAGGTTGTCAAGGCTTTGAGCAGTCACATCTTGAAAACCTCCAATGGAGACTGCACAGCCTCTTTGAGCAGCTTGTTCCTCTGCTTGACCGTCCTCTCATGAAAAAAAAAGAGAAAAAAAAAGGTTTCTTCTTACATCCACACTGTTTTTTTTTAATGTTGGAGCACTTGTGTTTGACCTATAATAATGCTTCAAGTAAGTAACCACAGCTTAACAACTTTCTGAATGTTGATTAAGCCTGCATAACTGATCAAGCACACTTCTTGTTCCTTGCAAAAATTGTGATGACTCACTGTATCTGGATTGCCTTTCACTGAGATTCAGACTGATGTGCTTTATTTCATATTTGCTGGAGGCTAAGAACATGCATGTGGTCAGTTACTGCTGCTAAGCTGACAACTGCTGACTGTTTAAACCCCCATAACTGTGTTGTAGCTGGGTCAAACAAAATTATACATGAATGACTTGTACATTGAGGGTTTGCATAGTTAAGAAAGTTTCCTGGATCATATTTGCAACCGAACTACTACCTAGTTCATACTATCTGCTCCCAATACTTGCTCTCCTTGTTGTGCGAATAGTTACCACAGCAGAAGGGTTGTGCTTTTCTCCTGTATATGCTGATCAAGTCTTTTGAAACAGGGGAAAGGATTATGGCAAATATCTAGCAACTAATAAACACTATACTGCCTAAATCTCATATGAGTTCATTATTTTTCATGTTAAGCCTACTTACATTTGAGACATCAAATCAGTATCCCAGCTTACCTGGCAAAGCACATAAATGCATGCTTATGTTTTTGTTCAACCCCCACAGCTTGTGAGTAGGTCCTGACGTTCTTAAAAGATCATGGCTGGGAGAGCAAAGGTTCCGGTGTTACTTATTTGCAAAGAGGTATATTTTATCTAGGATACTCCATACGGGATTTAAAACTAGGAAACAAAACATGAGTTCTTGTGGTGAGAATCTACATACTAACATGCATTCTTATCTTACTATGTATTATTATCTATGTATGGCAATTTAAAATGTTTAGAGCCCAGAGGTCAACATATAAACTATTCAAAGAAATAGGTTACTGAAACATCAATATGAGAGTTATCTGATGCATATATAAAACACAGTATAATAAGCTTTAAGTTTTGCACTCCGAAGTGTAAAACTTTTATCCAAGAAGGTTGGTTATAATAAAAATTGAAAAGCAGTGGCAAGCAAAATATCAATGGGTATTTTCAACTTTCAGAGCCCAGAGGCAGGTCTGTTCTATTTTTAGGCAAGAAGGGAATTCAGCATTTAGTCTGTCTACCTGGTTACTGTCTCCTCTGAACTACGAGGTAATGGCCATGCCATCAGGCAGGCTATGGACTAGTGTGACTTCATGGCCTGATCTGTATGAAAAATCCTATGTTCCAGACATTTCACCATTACATTTGATACTACAATACATATTCCGTGTAGCTCAGGAATTAGGAACTGCATCAGAAGCTGAAAGATATTAAAGAAAATTAAGCTGGTGGGAAGTTGTAACAATTTAATCAACATCTTTAAAAGCAAAATTTTGTCCTCATAATTGTGATAGGTTAGGAGAGCTGGCAGAGGTCCTACAGCCTCTCTGTTCTTGTATACAAATAGCTTGTTTACTGAAGGGGAAGAAGACAACTCTTCCACCCTCCTCTCCCTCTCTAAAAGCCTGCTTGTGAGGCAGGGACACAGACGTAGAGTTAAATTGACTTCTCCCTTTCTCTCATCCTCTGCAATCCCAACAAGTGGGGCCCCAGGCTGCCTGTTAGACACAGGGCTCTGTCTCTGCTCCCCCACTTAATTATGTTTTCTTTGCTCCTGCAGGATATGCTGTCTCTGGATACCAAAGCATGTCCAGTGGGCACGTAATCACATGATGATACATCCAGACACTTGTAGTTTCTGCAGAAACCCTAGGAAGCTTATTTTAGCATTGGGTTGCTGTAGCATTTTTCCTTAGAGAAGGTTAGGGCTGCATTCTCACTCTTAAGTCTGTCTCCCTGGATTTCACTGGAGTTATGCAGATTTCAATCAGCTTAAAAACTGCCCCCTTGGAAATGGCTTTTCCATGTATACCCTGGCTCATTGTAGGTACTGCAACTGATGACTTCACACAATTTCTCTGGGCAACCTGTTCCACTGTCTTACCAAGCCTCCTAATAAAAATTTTTCCCTTGTATCCAATCTAAACCTACCTTCTTTCAGTTTGAAACCTTTGCCCCATGTCCTGTCACTACAGACTTCGGTAAAAAGTCCTCCAAGTGGAGATCAAACTTATTGTACCTTCAGTTCTTCACTAGAATATCTTGCTATGACTGACAGTAGCAGTGTAGTGATGACACAGAAGACCCCCACTGTTCCTTCCCAGAGAAACTGCAGTCCAGTTGTGCTGCATGGACAGTTAGTAAAACACCCCCAAAAAACATGGCCAGGTGAAATGAAAAATGTTACTGTTAACACAGCTTCAAATTCAGGAAATTGAGTCACATAACAGACAAAGACGCCTCTCTGAAGTCATTCATACATTTCTTCAATGGGCTAAAGACAATCCCTCCCTCTAGGACCTGTCTGATAACTTCACAGTGAGGGCCACTTTCCCATCAATGCAGAACTCCAGGTTGAACATTTCCCACTTTTCTGATTTTCCTAAAATCCTCATTTTCCCCAGCTTACCAGGTCTGTGCAGATCCATCTGACACTCCTGTCTTTTGTCCAGCTTGCCCTGATAGAAGCTCTAGCTTTGAATTACTGATTATTTGTGAACACCTTTAAGGGAGAGGCATCTGAGATTTGTATTCCTGCCAAGAACTATCCTGAGGGCTTGGACAGTGAAAGAAAATAGTCAAGAAAGATACTTGAAAGTAGCCATCACGTACAGGACAAAAAGCCCGCTGCTTAAATCAGAACTTTTGGCTGGGAGATGTAATCTTGTTAAACTCTTATGGCTAAAAATGAAAAAGAAAACTGCTTTTATTGAAGTTTTGTGCCCTTGCAATTTTCAATTGAACTTCACATTGCTTTCTGAAGGGATCGTAAAGGACAGAAATGTTTGGATCGGGCCTTGGATATAAACTTATATGTAATGTGACGTGTGTAATATATGTAATGAAATTCTGTGTACACCAAGAGTGTACAAAAACATCATCATATTCTACACAACAGTTTCTGGACAAGTATTATTGCGAAATTGCTTACAAGGCTAATGAATGCAATCTCAGGGTTAAAAAAAATGAAAGGAAAGATTGAGCTTAAAAAGAAAATAAACAGGGCAATTGCTGATGAAAAGAATTTGAAAGGAATTACAGAAAAAGCAGAGCCACTACCCCCATTTCTGTAGATACATAGTTTGTTTTAAGGTTGTTTAGAGATGCAATAAGGGGAATGAGGTTATATACATTTTAGTGCTTTCTAAAATTTATTGGTTAATTTTTTTTCTTTTTCCTGGAACTGTGTACAGTTTTCAAGGCTGTAAGGGGAGCTGATATGACAGGCAGAAAGATAAGAAAAATATTTGCAATAACACTCTATAAACTCTCTCTTAAATGTTTCAAAAAGCAAGGCGGGCTTCTAAAGAGTAACTACAGCCAGTAACTTTGTACTGTGACTTTATGCCAACTCTTCATCCTCCACAGAGGAGTGAGGAGGCTGTTCACCTCAAGGGTGGTAAACTCCAGGGAGATTTTCAGTTCCCCTCTTCACACACACCCTGTTCTTTTTTTCCCATTAGAAGAAAAGTCAAAAGTGTAGGCTAATAAGTTGCCATAACAGTGGCGTACCAGACCCCTCAATCTTAAATAACCGGGGAACTATCTCTAAACACTGTGGCACTTTGTCTTGGACTCAACAGTTTTGAACGCTTTTAATATGCAAATCTGAGATGGGATTAAAGATTAATCCCTTTGAACGTAAGTATGGCAGTCTGGAGAGTCTGTTCTCTGCTCCAGCCTCTACATCTGACATGCTCTTAGGATAGTCAAAGAACACAAACTGTTCTGAGGCTGCAGTAACACCAGGAATTCTGGGGAAGACTGAGGATGCACCCGATCCACTCTCCAGGTACAGTTACCTGCTGATTTTTGGAAGGTGCATATAGGCATAGCGCATCTGCAGAGAGATCCTTCTCTAGAAAACTTTCTTAGATTTTTGCAATCATTTTAACAACTCCCAGACTCAATTTTTTAATCAAAGTAGACATCTTAATAAATACTTCATGCTTTAGTTGTTTTTTTTCCTTCGTACACAAGTGTGGCTCAAACTGGAGAGGCCAGAGAATCTGTGCTGTATTTTGTTTTCTGAAAATAGCCACAGGAAAGGAGAAGCTTGGTGTCCTGCCCCTGGTCCAGCACAGAGAGACCATTCTTCCTCTTGCCATCGCAACCAGCCACTAATTACTTCCACGCTCGTCGGCAATTCAGAGATCAGTTAAGAGCAACGTAACCTAGACATTTTCTTGAGGTATTAGAGGAGGTTAAATACCTCTCTTTCAAATTATTTTTTGAAAGGTATTATCCCATAGACCTTTATCCATGCATTAATATTTCAATTAATTATGTTAACAAAGTCAAAGGTTAATGCTAATAAAGGTTAACAAATTTTAGTTAAATAACCTGAATTAGGCTAGTATCGAGTGCTCTCAGATTAGTTTCTCCTTTCAGTATCAGAATTTAAGCTAGAACAATTCTCAGTGTTAAGTACTTCTGTATAAAGTAATTAACTGTGTGCTTTTTTGCAGGCTGGGGAGGTGTTAGATTTTTTTACCATTAATTATGTTCTCTGACCTATTTAATGAGCTCAGATTGTAGTAAAATATATTCTGTCCTACATTAAAAAATGGACTTGGAGCTAGTGGTAAGCCTGGGAAGAAAGAAGTGAAAGCAATGGATAGAAGATGGGAAGAAAGAAACAGGACAAAAAAGGAAGAAAAAAGATGCTCCACCGTGGTTCTCCATGGCCTGCAGAGGAACAGCCTGCATCATGATGGTCGTGACCATGGGCCATAAGGGTATCTCTGATCCAGTGCCTAGAACACCTCATTCCTCTCTTTCTTCACTGCCTGCAGGATTGTTTCTCTCACATTTTTCTCACTCCTTTCTCTTACACATGCTATGCAGCATTACCTTTCCTTAAGTATGTTATCACCAAGTGCCACCAGAGTCACTGATGGGTTCGTCTTTAGCCAGTGGTAGCTCCTTTTAGGAGGCATCTGGAACTGGCTCTGTCCAACACAGGGGCAGCTTCTGGTCTTTTCTCACAGATGACGCACCTGCAGCTCCCCCACTACCAAAACCTTATGACATAAACCCAATGCATTGATGACAAATATATCTAGGAAAAAAAGTTATCTAAGCCATGTTTAAAAAGTGCCAAAGTCAAGAACCAGGTGTTGTGACCCAGGAAAAGCACCCTGAAGTTACAGTTAATGAGCTCTGAAATCATGAGTTTATGCTGCAGCACAGTTAAAAGTCCCCCAAATTCTAGGCATCAGACAAGGCAAAGAATGTCCTTTTCTCCTTCTATAGAAACTTGATATGCCCTTATCTTGGGTGCTATGTGGTTCTTGTCTGAGTAGCTCAGTGGAGGTAAGGGATGTCTAGAGAATAGTAGATGAAATTATAAAGGGAATGGAGCCTTATAGAGAACAGATGCCCTAAAAATAGAGACTGTAAAGGCTAGAATCCTTCAGTTTAGAATGGACAAGGAAGAGAAGGGAAATGATGGAGCTGTACAAAATCATAAAGATGGTGGATAAGCTGAATGTAACAAATCCCACAGTGCTAGAGTTGGGAACACTCAATAAAACAAGGTAAACTGGGTAAAACAAAGTACTTTATAATACAATAGAGAGTGAAATTCTATAGTTGGTTGCCACAGAATAGGGTCAGACAGGATCAGAAGTTCAGAACAAAATTAAACAAATTGATGGACAGCAGGTCCATAAATGGATACTAAAAAGATTAGGCAGAGACAGACCCTCTAGCATCCCTAATACGTCATGCTCAGAGAATATAAACAGAATGAATGATGAAACGTAGCCAGACATACGTGATTTTCCTAGATACCATCTCCTATTGCCCTTGTCACATAGAATAGGGGGCAAGACAGACTGTTGTTGTGAACCAGAAGATTAGGTTTATCTGCATTGGCATTGCATCACTCGGGCACCTGCAGTTGTAATTCTCAGCCAGAAAATCGGGGTAAACTTCATCCTTTTAGGCAACTGCTGAATTCTAAAAGGTCAGAAACTCAAAAGACTGGGAATTTAGCCTGAGTCAGGAAGGTATTATCACAGGAAGAGACCATGAATATTTTAAGTTGTGACAGGAAAAGGGAAAGAATCAGTCCCTGATGTGGGTCTCTTTGAGCACACGTAAGAAGAAACTGATTTAGCCAGAAGCACAGGCAAAGGGAGTAACAGAAACATCATCATGTTTTTTTCTAGATGAGGAACTAATATTTTGTCTCCACTAGACAGTGGAGGACAGTGTTGATCCCTGACCCGGCCCCTGTCTGCAACATTCACGCAGACCAGGGAAGAATGCATAGATATGCGTGAGCATAGAGGAGCATTTCTGCTGTTAAATAGTTCCTCTCCAGCAGACAAACTAATGCATTAATTAAAGTCAGTCATAGAGCTTGAACAGACCCTGACAATTTAAGGGCTTCTACAGTAAACTTTTTGAACCAGTGAAGAGATAGTCGTAAAAATACAGGGAAAAAACCAAAAAGAAATCAAAGTCAACGTAGAGCAGAGCTGTGAATGGAAGCCACGCCATTGACACATGACTTCACAGCCAGATATATACGTCCATGTCCACTTTCCCCATAGCTGGCCTGGTTTGTACTCTCTCCAGATCTAGTAACAGTAAAAGAATAGTAATCACCTTTCTTTTCCAGTTCCATGCTTTTCTTTCCTTTCTTTAATTTTTTTTTTTAAATTTAAAATTAATAAACTTTCTGGCACCAGTAATTTCTCTTTTTCACATGGACTATGTATTTCAGCATTCCAGGAAAATACATAAGGTATTTGGCAACTCTGTCTAAAAATACCTTATATAGATGACAGCTGCATATATTTATACCTTTGTGTGTAAAAGCCAAAATGCCAGTTTTTCTCTCTCTAATTAGGCATTACATGCCTGGCAGAACTCTTGATATCATGGCCTGTGAAGTTCCGATTTCAGAAAGAGTTCTTAGTAAAAACTTTTTAACATAGGTTTTTAAACAGTATTGTTCCCATAGATGTTTCCTAGAAGAAAACAAAAAGTGTTTTGGAATATGATTGTGATGAAATATGATTACAGTAAATGAGTAAAAGGAGAGTCTGCACAAAACCTATAGCTACGAGTGACCAACCTGTGAGTACATCACATGTTGAAGGAAATTCAAAGGACAGACAGGAAACCCGGAAAAAAACAGGGTGTTGTATGAAGTGATGCTGGTTTATCAGTCCTTACCCAAATGCTCGTGAAATGTCTGTGAAACCAAGGCAACTCTATTCACTGACTTATATCGTCTGTGAAATGCAATGGGGATAGAAACATTTCCTTGAATGGTCAAGTATTCAAGTTCAAGTATTCAATGGTTCAGGTATTCAGCTTCGAGTATTTATGAGATTACTGTTCCGGCTGATCAACAAGTGCACTTTGCCCAATAGCTAATCCTTTTCAGTAAAAGGATTAATTTATCTTAATATACAGAATTACAAAATAATTTCAGTTGCACTGACTTCTGGACATCACTGGACCAGTCCTCTATTGAAAGCATGTTTAAGTTCATTCATCAGATCATTCAGGGCCTCATCAGCTCCATTTTTAAAATCTCCATGGAAAGTGGCATCACAGCACTCTGGGACCCTGTTCCAACATCTGACTCTCTAGATAATTTTTCCTATATATCAAACAGAAATTTCTCCTGTGACCACTTGTGTCCATTATCTCCAGTCCTTTCACAGTACATCCCTGAGAAGTCTGGCTCCATCCTCTCTATAATCATCTGTTAGATAATTGAAGATAGCAATGCCCACCATCTTCTTGTCCCCAGAAAGACTAAATCCAGCCTCATGCATCCCACCTCCAAACCTGATATACTACTTCATACGTGACCTCACAAGTGGTGAATAACTGTCACCAATCACTTCTCTGGATCTACCAGTTAATCTTGTGCTAATGTTGCCCCAGATGTTGTTTGCCCCCTAACACCACAAGAGAAGACCTGTGACTCACATTCAGCTCTTTACCCATATCACACAGCAAAGTGGGAGTCCTTAGACTGATCCAAAGCAACAAAGAGAGAAAAGTCCAAATCAATCAGGTAGCCATCAGCCCAGGCTTATCATCAAGACCTTTCTGCTGTCAACCCTGGAAATCCTTAGGCCCTTGCTAACAGATTGCTTTAGCCCAAGCTCAATCATACTCTGGAGAAGGAGCTCGTTTGGTACCTTGGTATAGGCATAATAACGATATATTACAAATACGTCCAGAGGGGATTGCTGGAAATAAAGCTAAAACACTGATGATGTTTTAGATGTTTCAATCTGATGTTGTAACAGCTCAGTCCAATGCCCATTCATTTACCAATTCACTGAAATACCTTCACTTAAGAGCAAACCCATCTACGTTGTCCTCCTCCAAGCACAGCATAGCTCAGTCCATCCTCTGAGTCCAAGCAGAACAGATGTTGCCAAGGAAGTGTGATTGAACAAAAACTGTTGCGTGTCAGTACCATGAATTCCTTGAACTTTAGCCTCAAAGTGAGGTGAGGAAAAGTGTGTGTGTCAAAGTGAGAATGATCCCGGACATATACTGCATACTGTAGCACCTTTTTTTTTTTCTTTTTTCCCCCTAGCATTTGCAGGAACATGAAAGTGAATTGCTGTGTTTGTTCAAATGGCACAGAATCTAAAAACAATTTGTGGTGACAAGGTCACAAGGGGCAAGTGGAGGCTTTTTATAACTCTGCAGAGAGCTCATGAGCGCATTTGTATTGTAGATACACAGGGAGAAATATGAAATATTTTACTGTTAATGGTGCAGACAGAAAAAAAAAAAAAGATTCAGCTCTACAGAGTGTAACATATGAAACGATACTGAATTTTCTAGGCAACCTAACTATTTCCAGGCTTGTTAAATGGGGGCAAGAGTAGAAGAGGAAGAACACAGAATTTATAAGAGCAGAATAAGAACAAGATACGAGTAAAGATTCATGCCTGATTGAATCACAGATTCTAAATCAAACAGAAAAAAGACAGCAGGACAGCCTGCAAACAATCTAGTGATTTTTGGTACTTATTGAAAGATGCCAGATTTGTTTTAATTGTTAATAATAACTATTTGCGTACACATTTATTCACTGCTAAAATAGAGTGCCCCAAAGTCCATGAAGGTCTACAGAGTGATTCATAATTATTTCTCATGGTTTTTGGTCAGACATCTGTTTAGTTAAAAATATGTTGCACAACCAGAATAGACTCCTACAGCTGAGCTAGGACAGAGGTGAAATCTGGAGGAATGACATTAAAAGGGTATCTTAACTTCTGAGAACTGCCTCTCACGCCCTTCACGCAGCAGAAACTAGACTTCACTTAGTGCTTTCTTTAATAACACATCCTATAGATTCCAGCCAAAAATAGTGTCTCTCTACTTCAGGAAAATGAAGCTTTTAGTGAACACAACAGCTTTGGACACATTTTTCTGATATGTATGCATATCACAAGCCTGAATTTTCCAATATTCCCTTTTCCTCAGGAAAACATCTCCTCCATGAAGTGACCGTTAGGCCAGTTACAATCAACAACTAAATGGCTCTGTTTCCTGGGGGATGCTAATTAGGAGTTGCAGCTTGACTCTTTGAGATATTTATAAAGATGATCGTAGTCATAAATCGCACTCTTTGGAATCATGTTCATTGTGCTGTTAATTTGTCCTTCTTATGTAAATTGTATAGAAGATTGGGCTATACCTCTGCTTTTATTTTAAGTCTGCACACCATGCAGCACAGTTGTATGCCAGGCTGTGCCTGATTCTTCAATTTTATAGCAACATATGGTCTTAAACTACTCTCATCGACTGTTATCACCTTCTTCTAGGAATCTCTGCAGAGTCCAAACTCAGCTGAAAATATATGAAAATATATGCTGAAACCCAACACAATCCAAATCACATCTTGTGAGAAGAGATTAAATTCTTGTCTCTGGGTGGGGAAAGTCCCCACAGTGGCAGAATGTGGCTCACAGGAATGAAAACTAGAGGCAGAAAAACAAAAGCCAATTAAATGGTTATAACACAGTGGCATGAAAATAAAGATCCCGTAAGGCCAGACATGTTGTTCCTCATATCTTCTCTGGAGACTGCCAGGAACAAGCAAATACCACAGTCTTCTACTACCATCTATTAGGGGCAATAAAGCACAGAGATCCACTTCAGGGTTCAGACACCCACTTTGTAGTGGGAAGGTGCTAATAGTAATGAAGAGAGACCAGACATGTTCTGAAAAGTTTGTAAACCATCTGTGGAATGGAGAAGAGAACTTCAGTAGGTGTAAATCAGACAAGCATGACTGAATCCTCCATCAGCTACAAATCTCACCAAGTGATTCTGCTTGTGATTCATTCACATAAATTGGCAAGTTTGAAGGCTTTGTTTTGAAGCTGTGTCAGTAAGAACAGGTAGTGATTTTATCTGATGCTCTGCAATTATGGACTAATTTTAGGTGAGAAAAGGTTTCTAGAGTAGATATGAGTGCCATTATTTTGCACACAGTTTTACTAATTTCAAAGTTTGGAAAGGCACAAAGGCTTCAGCATATTGGAAGTTTATTTTTAAAAGTGCCTCAAAGTATATGATTCCTCCTCCTCAGAACAGGATGAATTAAAAGAAGAACCTGTTGGGGGTTCACCATGAGAATTTCTTAAAAGGAACAATCAGTGCAATATATCATTGATTCCTAATGCTGTGGTATTTGCTTCCTCAAAATATTCTGAGACGAGGTGGGAGAGCTTTCAGCTATTGTGGAACCTGAATACCTCATTCATTGAAATTAAGAAATAGTGATGTCCATTAAACAAAAGAAAAGTTAGATACTTACCACTTGTTATTTTTCTCTGGTCATAGACTAACAGATAACAAGAAAGGTAAGAAAATATTAGCAGGTAAATTCACTAAAAATAATCATTCCTTCTCTGGAAGATAAATGTTGAATGTTCTTATTCATTAAGGTCCTGACTTGGTCAGGAACTGAGTCCACTCAACTCCATTTGGAAACCCTGAAAACAGCTAGAAAACCTTTCTCAGAACTGGGTCCTGATGTAAAGTTAAGCTGTCCTGATTTTAGGCACAGCAACCCTGCTTATACTTCACGGTTATCAATAACTTAGATACCCTCTCTTTAGAAAATTTGCTGTCTCTTTGGGAGAAACATAGCATCATAGAATAGTTTGGGTTAGAAAGGACCTTCAAAGATCATCTATTCTAACTCTCTTGCCGTGGGCAGGGATACCTTTCACTGGATCATGTTGGTCAAAGCCCTACCCACCTTGATATTGACCACTTCCAGTGATGGGGCATCCACTACTTCTCTGGGCAACAAGTTCCAGTGTCTCCCCACCCTCATAATAAAAAAAAATAAAAAAATCTTCTCTATCTCCTCTCTAAATCTACCTTCTTTCAGTTTAAAAACATTGCTCCTTGTCCTGCCATTAAAGGTCCTGATAAAATGTTTCTCCCTGTCTGTCTCATAAGCTCCCTTTATATATTGAAAAGACACAATAAGGAGTTCCTGGAAAGAAGAGTAACTCAGAGAAGCCCTCTGTTATTGATAAGGTTAGAATCTTAACACTAGGCTTTTCCAAAGTTCTTATACTCGTGTGCCAGCTTCCGTGGATCTTGCTCTGACACCTTATGTTAGTTAGAAAATGAGGCTCATGTTTCCTTCCTATTACTATGATTAATGTCTTCTTTTCTTCTGCAGCGTTCAAACTTTCGCTCTTGGATTGCAAATCACTCACAAAGGCAAGGGAAACTACACATTTTGTTACCTGCATGCAAAAGGTGTTTATTTTAAAAGGGAAATGAATAGATTTTGATAGAATGGCCTTTGGAGGTAGGAATAAGCCATAATTTAGCAGCTGCCTGAAATTCCTGTTCTGGAGTGGGCTGCAGGCCCAAGAGGAGTTCAGAAATGGATATATTTAAAAGCTGTCTAGATCGGGTGCTCAAGGATATAGCATTGAAGTGAGCCTGGTAGAGATAGATAATGGTTGGACCTGATGGTCTTAAATATCTTTTCCAACAATAGTGATTCTGTGATTCTGTGAAGCTATTCCTTAGTGCAAATCATAGCACTAATGTCTTACAATATGTGATCAATTGGTGCTTAACTTTGTCTTTCCCATCCAGGTAAGTATGGTCCAGGCTATGAAGCTGGTACTGGATTTGGAGGGGAAAATAAATTTAAACAGTCTTGCAGTGGATGGCAGCTGCAATTCATGGGCACATTTCAAGTGTTTGGATTATTTGGATGAGCAAAATTATAAAGATCTCGTGCATGAGAAAATCCATGGATATACACTGCTGGAGCTTTTCGAGTTTGACGGCCTACAACATCACTCTGTACTAATGTGCAGCTGATTCTTTTGTTTGTATGTGCAATTACATACATGTCAGGTTTTCTAAACACTCATTTATTGTCCGTGTAATACAGTACATTTCTTACCTGTCAGGAGTATGTACTCAAGAGCATTTGGTTTCTGTGGTTTTTAGGTTGTCCAGCACACATATGAAAAAGCAAAAGCAGTTTCTATAATGTTTGTTAAGACAGATTTCTCACTAAAGACAACAGATGGTCACTTCCCTCTGATGCTGATACTGCTTTTTTCAGCTATGCTCACACATACATTAAAAAACCACACAACACAGACAAGTTACTCAAAGATCAGAGATGCTGCAAGGCTCCTACTGAAGTTGGGTAAGTGGTTATCGACTTCACTCCAGCTAATTCTACCTCAATTTTTTCAATTTCTTGTTTTTTTGACCTGGTCTTTTTGACGGAACTGCTCAGAGAGTGACACCATGGGAAGTTACACAGGCAGACCTGAATAATTTCTAGCAGAGGAGCAGGATGTTAAGAAAGCTGGTGTTAAGAAAGTGATATGGAAGGAGGGATACAACTTCATAACCAGGCTCAGTCAGGACAAGATGACTGATCATAGCTAATCTTCTGGCTGAGGCACACGACTCAGCTAGCAGTGTGCACCACTCTCTCCTCTTCTCTTGGAGCTCAAAGTGAATAGGACATTTAAAATTCTGGTGTCTTCACAACTCCTATGTGTCTTAATTGCTAGGACAGCTGAAGTCAAGCAGCCAGTGAAAGCCACATAAATCAGTCTCCAGATCTGTCAGACACGATGGAAAGTTTGATCTCACTGCTTTTAATTACAGTGTAGATATTTACACCTGAACCTTGATGTCTCCTCTACAGCCCATGGAATGAAACAGACCTGTTGAGCAGCAGTCGGCCTGGTCTATTTTATCTATTTTAGGATGAGATGAATCATGTCTTGAACTTCACTAAGTTGATTCCAACTGACTCTCCGTTCACTATAAAGAAAGCTTTGGAGGGACATAGTTCAGATGTAGAGACCTACACTGAAGTATCTACATTTCAGTAAATGACTCCTCCAGCTGATTATGAAACCAATAGGTAGTAGTTGCTACCTAGTGAAACATCTCTCACAGGTGTTATGACCTCTTTTTAGTTCTGCCTATATCACAAACATGGATTGGGAAAACTAAGAGTAATAAGCGCTCCACAGGACTCACTTTTCATCTGACCTCATATGAAAAGTCAATTTTCAGTCAGCACTTGGATCCTTTGCACAATCTGTGTGTGCCATTCGTCTTTAAGCTTATACCATCTTTCCCTTCAGTCACTTCTTTCCCAGGTTGAAGAAGCCCCAGTTGCTCCTCAGATCCAATTTATTCTTGAGATATTATCATCTTGTTGCTCTACTCTGAAACCTTCCTAGTTTTAATACAAATGGAATTACATACAACTCTTTCTAAAATAACTTACCTGTTGTCCCTATCTTTCTTTAGTCTGTTCTTTTGGGACTCTTCTGAAATATCTACTTGCACGTAGTCCAGGGAGCAGAAAGTGGCAAAAACCCAATATACACCAGGGATGTTGTCACACAAAGAGAAGTGTGGTTAGTAAAGCATAGTACATGGGTCCATGCCACCGCACTTGTATTATTTCTGTAGCATTGTTACCCTGTCAGAATATACACAGTCAATACAGGCTCCCAGACAGAGACCTGGATCATAAATTGGAAAGCCATTTCAGGAACAGCTTGTTTGTACTTGTTTGTTTGTCCCTGAATGTTCTCTTTCTGATCATCAGGTTAATGACTTTGGAATAAAGGTTTTTGCTACAATAATAGAGGATTAAAGGGACTTATTTAATAAAAATACATCCATGGCATCAAGCTTTTAAACTACAGTTTTGGCACCAGGCACAGGTTCTGGGATGACACCTCCAAAGCTGTTGAAATGTCTCCAGAATAAAAAAGAGCAAGGTAAGGTAAAAAAATATCAGGGAAAAAGCTCATCTAAACATCCCTGACATTTGTATCTGGAGGACCAGTAAAAGTGGAGGGGCTTGTTGTGACTGAAGATAGAATCAGCATGTATTCTAGAGAGGAGTTCCTTATGGGAAATGGCAGAAAGGGTACAGAGAGTTAGGCTATCTACTGTCATCTTTGGATCCAGGGTTCTGTGAGAGTCAGAGCCAAATTCCAGCTGACAGCCAAAACTGCAAGTTCAGTTCATTACTCTGTGTGAGACAGAAGCCCACAAATCAGCCTCCTCCACAGAGAAATCATGAAATGATAAAGAGAAGAAGTCGAAACTTCCCCAAAAGTTGTGAATTGATTATCATAGAAGAACAGGTTGAAAGGGATCTCAGAGATCATCTTGTCCAATCTTTCTTGGCAAAAGTGTGGTGTAGACAAGACGGCACAGCACCCTGTTCAGCCAAATATTAAGCGTCCAATGCTGGGGAATCCACCATTTCTCTGAGGAGATTATTCCAATGGCTGATTTTTCTCACTGTGAAAAATTTTCCTTGTCTAATGACAATTGGTTCTTGATGTTTTATTAATAACAGCAGCTGCAGCAGTAATTCACTGATACTTGATTCACAGTGTCTGAGAGTTCTGCCTTCATCTCTTGGATGATGCCAACATTGTCAGTTAACATATGCCCATTCTCATACCTTGACCCACCCCCTTTCTTGTGTCCAGACACAGAGGACAGCTCTATGCAGAGAAGTTCAAAGCCTCCTCACAACCCATTTCAGCCTCTCCTTGAAACAGTCTGGATAGGTCATCACAAGGTAGGTCTGCCATCCAGCTCTCAGAGAAGAAACTGGCTTCTCTTTGTCCCATTGAACTGGAGAGCCAGGAAGGCTGACAGCTAGCAATGAGATCTGCGCACACATGACCTCACGATGCCCAGATCTGCTCTGATACTTAATCTTCTTTCAGAAGGAATAGGTTTTCTCAATTTTCTTCAGAATAGCAGAGAGGATAACAATGACTTTCTTTCTCCATCTCCTCCGCATTTTTATAATGCTTTTGGTAGGCACAGCAACCTGAAATAGGACATAGCTACACAGCACAATGTACACGTTGGTTTTTCATCACAGATAAGTCACCTATGCTTTTCTGAAATGCACTGAAGAACAGTAGTGGTCACCTTCATGAGCTCTATGTTGGAAAGGAGGTTGTTAGCCTGCAACTGGTCCACAGAGGTGTTTTCCGTGTTAATAGAAGCGTGTATGAAAAATTTAAAAAGTACATTGCAATAGAGTCTGTTAAGCGACAGAATACGCATCAGCTCTGCATTTGCATGGAACACTTACATGTGACCCTGTCCTGAATCTTTCTTTCTCCTGAACTTTTATGAATGGGGAGAACTGCCAATGCAATTAAAACTTTGGCTTCAGTGTCATTCTTGTTCCTTTTCCAAGGGGCAAACTGCTAGCCTAATCAGAATTCTGCCTGCTACTGCTATTGAAAACGTAATTTCATAAACAAGTCTCCTTCCCAGGAGAAAGGAGAAAAGGCTGATGGGCTGCAGATATGTAAGGTCATCTCAATCAGCATTCCGGTGCATATGGGAAGCAGTGATTTTTTTCAATAAGTCAAGGACTTTGAAAACTACTTTAACATGCAGTGGGCAGAGAATAGCATTTGATGCACAGATGCCCTGGCTATTCTGAATAAAATGAAAATCTTTCCGCAAATGCATTCCAGCTAAGCTTAAAAGCTCATTTCAGAAAGTCCTGCTGGTTAAACAAAAGTGGAAATTCCTGACTTTCTGCTCCTTTGAGTTGGTACCATTTAAAACAATTGGAAAGCATGACTTTTATTTCAGACAATGGTCAGTCTCAGTGGTGCTCAGGTTGGGAGAAAGGCTTATATTTTTGATGGAAGAACATGCAAGGTTTTTTGGGCTTTCCTTAGCTGCAAAATCTCCTTGCTCATCATGCATCTTGTTATAAAGATCTTCTGAGTGGCTCTTTCATCAGTCACAAATTCTGTATATGCTAAGGATCTTCATCTTACATTGTCTCCACTCACGCAGAGGTTCAGACCTGAAAGGTAGAGCTGTAACGTTTTAGATTTTGTCTTTCTTCTTCACCATCCATCTCTCCTGTTGAGGAGGTAGAGTGATAGAGAGGCTCAGTAGTGGTGTTGCAGTCTGTGGTTAACCCACCTCAGCTTGTTTTGAGAAATAATCACTGTAATATCACTAAAGTTGCATTCATTACAAAGATATTCACGTAATTCTAGCGGGAAATAGCAGGAGTTTCGTTGCAGTTAGAGGAGACTGAGGAAGATACAGCTTTATGAAATATTTTAGTCTCATTAAGGACTAGAATGTCATTTTGTTACCACTGACACAGACATTTCCAGTTGTCAGTCCTTGGGCTAGGAGACACAAAAGGATCTGAAGTGGTCAGAGAGATGACCTAAAACCTAGAGAAGGTTGTCATTCCACTGCATTCAGTTGGTTTTAGATTAAATTCCCCTTCACATACATCTCCTCAGAGATGCCCATTGTCTTCCCAGGTTATGTGCCATATCTGGTTAAATGTTGTCTTGCTTGAGGCTCCACGACATAAATAGCAATACTGATTTCATGGCTCCTGAGAGAATTGAAGAATTATGCCAAAGTGCATCAAGGTTTGTAGGGAAAACAAGACTCAATTTTCATGATATCATTAAAAAATAATATCTTAAATTTATGTTTAGGTATATTAAACGTAATAAATGCATTTCACTGCATAATTAATACTCGCCTTGAGCAAGAAAGTTTAGGCAAATTCTGAATTTTTCTGCTATATAAAAGGTGCTGAAGCTGCAGCAGGTAGAGCTCTTCAGCTCCTACTTTCTGAGGCTAGAGAGGAATCTCAGACGTGAACCTGTTGACGTATTTCTAGCAGTTGTAACTGATGACTGTGGCTCCCTCTTCTACTCTGCTCCTTCAAAGCAATCTACTGTAATAGATGTGCTGCTGAAAGCACAGACCTCTGATGATATATTACTTACCCCCTAAAGGTTGTCACGAGGGGGCACTAGAAAATGAAATACTTTTGTAGTTCTCTAAAATAGCCGTATTCAGTTTGGGTGCAGAAGGTCATTTGATACCATTCTTTCCCCTTCTTTATATATTTTTTTTGTTTAAAAGAGACAACATCAGCAGCTGCCTTTAAAAAAAGACAAAACCAAACACAAAACTTTCCCACGAAATGGATTTTAGGACATGTTTTGCCATTTAACTATATGCTCAATGTGCTGGTTTTGCCTCCTTTGAGAACTTGGAGACTACACAGTAATATTCTAGTCACAATGAGTGGGCTAGTTTAAATGTTAAGACAGAAGCTTCTGCTATTAGACTTCAAATCCCCATCTTTGTCAAAGCAGTTCCTGGCTGAATAACATCTTGAAAAAAAAACAAAAATCAAACTAAAAAGAAACCACAGAAATCCACAAAAACCAGCCTCTAATCACAGGGATAGCAAATATCACCTTCTAGTGAAACACCTAAATGTTGGAATTCAGACGTGTCTGTCAATACTCTGTTTCAGCACTTTCTGATTTTTACAATGACAAAGGCAGGCAAATCTCAGGTCTCTTTTAGTCCTAGTTTATTCTTCTTCTCTCACACTGTAAGTCTATGTCCAGCAATTACTTCAACCCATCTTCCAGAACTGGCTATAGAAGGTGAACCTGGTCTTCTAACGGCAGGTCCAACTTTCATGAGGGTTTGGCATAACCACACATCTACGCTGTGAGATACACCAAGTTCATCTCTTTCCAAGCATGGGGAGGATGGTTATTCCTGTGGTACAGGCAATCTGAGGAACAGCAATAAGGACAGCAAGGCAGAGAGCATGGAGACACACAGCACAATGCTGTCAAACCCATCGTCAAAGCTCTGCGCCTCACCCTATGGACCTGTTCTTAGAGGTCACAAGGATGGTTTGGTTGAAAATAAAGCTTAAATTTGATAATGATGTGCCCATGTATGTGTGTGCATCCCCTCACGTGGTGGGAAGGAAGTCACAGATTTTGTCAGTTGAATATCAACTTTCTGGCAAGCTGGTGCACAAACGTACAATGTTCTCTCAGAACACTGCCGTGAATCTCAGCAGCTGTAGAACAATGTGTACGTCTCCTCTTCTTTGTGCAACTCTCACTGATTTTGTCAACTATCTAGTTATCACAGTGGTGGGCAGATATAGAGACAATTTGCTCCATTACTGAAGCAGAGCTGAACAGCTTTGTGTTCCCAAAGGATCTCCCACATAGTCTGAAACACTGAGCAATGGAAATTCCTTTGGATATAAGAGAGTAATAGTCTAACAGTTTTTATTTCTGAGAACTAACCTTCTATTCAGCCCTCAGTAATTTGTTTTCAAGTGTCTTTCTTTCAATGTGGAATGAGGACTATACTCTTCAATAAATGGTTAGATAACGTTGCAAAAAATATCAGGGCTTTTTTGTTTTGTTTTGTTTTCTAATTAAGGAATCACTAACAAGTTCATCTGTTATTAGAAGTTAGCCAGCCGGCCTGATTTTTTTTTTTTTTTCTGCAAATAATAGCATTCCAGCTCCGGAACCTTTACGAATTAGATCTTATAATTAGATTCTAAGATAATTACTTGAAAAACAATTAAGAAGTTATCCTGAGACAACTGCTGGAAATCAATGAGGTATACAGATGTCGTTATATTTTCCACGTACAGAGCTGGTGAACTCTTTGAAGGTGAATTTCTGATGTGCATAAAACCACTTAAGTCTGAGCTGAGAAAACAAAACAAAACAAAAAGATACAACACACTCACTGAGGATCAGCATTACATAAACTTAATGCATTAGTGTTAGTGCATTGTCGTAATACTCACCAAACCCTTTGCTGAACTTTCTTATGAAGTACTCCTAAAGCAGTTCAACACTGAAGAGAGTTAATAATGTTTTTACTGGAGAAAACATAAAGGGACATTTGATGATGTTAGATATTTAGGAAAATCTACAAAAAGCTCCAGTGATTAATATCAGCTGAAGAGGTAAGAAACCAGGGGGCTCAAAGTGTGGCAATTATTAATCTCAAATTCAGTATCCCTGAAATATGTTGATTCATGGGCTCAGTACCCTATGGCACAGAAGAAAACTCTGGCTTTGATATATTTGAATCAAGAATGGAAAAGTTCATTAAATGCAGGATATCTAGTGGCTACTGCTGAAAAATATAGTCTGAAACCTGTGTTTAGAAGGGCAATGATTTGGAAAGGTAAATCTGTACTACTCTGCCAAAGTAGCCATGCATGTTGTAGACATTCTTGGGAGAACTTAATGCCTCACCTTACTGAGACTTTATTTTTACCTTTGGGGATTTTTTATCTGGATATTGACTGGTGGAGTACTACAGTGGAGAATATCGATTGCACTTCAAAAGCAATGAAGAATTTTTTGCTATGCAATTGTGAAAGTTACCAAAATATCAATTATGTTTCACCTCCTTGAAATGTAGCCATATCTTGGCTGTACCTCAAACATTCTGATTCAGAGGACAGTGAAATAGCGAAGCTGCAAAGAGCTGGTGCAACACATGTGGACATGGGACTTTTCCTCTTTCTGAGAATATTCTGACAAGATATAGATAAGTTCCATACCTCTTGCAGATTTGCACTGTATCAGATATATTGTTCCTTTTTTTTTTTCCTGTACAATGGGAACAGCACAGACATGAAAGGAGTAAATTAATACTTATAAATCTTCTAATTAGCAATGAGGAAATCAAGAAGCTATAAGCTAATGTTTGGTCCCTGAGCCTGATGAGCTGAGAATATTGTTTCCTAACCAATGAAGGTGCTTTGCTAGCTAGAGAAAAAAAAACAGAAATTTCACAATTTTTCACAGTCCTTTGTTTCACAAACACAAAGTTGGGACATGTGTGACCACAAATCAAGCAGCAGCTCATAATAGCAACAGCAGCTCCTCTCTTTTGATTTCAGAGGTTATAAAATCTGAAGATTGCAAGAAATTGGGTAATTTATCCTCCTCTGCTCATTTTGATTGGGGATAAATCAATGCCCTTCATCTTGGGATCACTGAGTTGGACTAGACTTTTTCTCCTACAAAACTAAAACCAGAAAGGAGTAGAAGTTGGCGTGTAAGAGGAATCATCCACTGCCTACAGAGGAGGCTGCACAAAACAGAAGACATGGATTAAATCTACCTGTTACTGAAACGGACGTGTGCTCAGATCTCCGTGAAATTGCAAGGAAACTAGTCTGTGATCTCTATCATGTTCTCCACAGAAAAATGTTTCCCAAATTGAGATTTGAGAAATAACTCAACCCTTCCCCCTTGTCAATGCATAGTAAATGTCAATACCCTACAAAGGTGGTACAACATTACATCCCCAGCTTTCAGAACACAAGTAGCTGCTCTGAATCATGTTGGCTAAGATGGATTGTGATGATATCTTATTTTTGCCCTTTGTCTTTTGACATCAATGTTCTTTAACTGGATGAATGAAGATCACTACAATGCAAAAAAATTACTCTTTGACTAATAATACACAGCATAAGTCTCTGGGGACCAGCACTGAATGTTGGGAAAATAAGTAAAAGTACTTGAGAAAGAGAGGAGGGTGTTCCATACCAGATTTTACTTAGAAAGATGAGAAAAAAGAGAGGACAGAGTGACACGGTATCCTTGTGAATGTTATACAAAAGGCAGACAATGGTAGTTCATTGTTCCTACTTCAGCATATGTAACAGGAAAATTTCCAGGAAATGGAAAGCTGAAAAATTTAGAACTGATCAAACACGTTTTTTATCCTATGCACAACTGAGTCGTGAATTTATTGTTGGAGATACTGTCAATATAAACTGCTCATCGAGTCTCAAGAAACATCTGGGATACTCTTAGTACCAATGTATATGTTTTATTTGATAATATTGCATGTTAACAGAATGCAAACAATTTTTTTTCGTGATATAAAAGATGACGTTGAATTGTTGCTAGCGTGTTGAGCACACACAAATATGCAGGAAAATGTTCTGTCATTTACTTGGTTTGGACCAAAATTTGAGGCAAGATATTTGAACACCTAGACTAATCTAACCCTGGACAACGATCCTTATGTTTCACATAGCTCTGTATATACCATAAGGAAATTTTGCAAGGTGGTGTTCTCCTGCTTTGCATAATGTGACAGTGACTCTGACAATTCCAGAGAGTATTTCCTTGTAAGCTTTGACAAATCTAGATTTTAACATGTCTTTTTCAGCTTCAGGGAATACCAAAATGAAATCAAATTTAGACTAGACATGAACCCAATAAGAATAATATTACTTTACATTTACGAGGGAAGGCACTCGTGATAAAGGCAGCATAAAATACTAGAAGAAAGGAGGGGTGGGAGTTTCCTTCAAGACAGGAGTTGTCATTTTGCTTTGGTTTGTTTTTCATTGCTGCTTCACAGCCCTCTGCTTGAGAATATATAAGTGCCAGTGCAACGTATCAGATGTGTCCAGTTTAAACCATTCAATATAATCCTGAATTAATATTACCACTTTTCGATAGACCTTCCTTCTCTTTGGACAAGATAGTTCAGTTGTATACAGAGATCTTTAAAGTCAACCAAAGATCTAACAACTATATAATAACAGCATTCATATTTGACATAAACTTTTCAATATTTTTTGAATTGTTAGGCAAGTTCCTCTACCTCAAGTGATATCCCTTTAATCAGAACTTTGACACTTCTGTTACGTAACATCTCTGGTTGCCTAGTAATGTTCTCGATTTAAATGGTGCAAAGAAACATAGCTAAGTTTTAAAAAAATTTCTTTAGGAAAAAAAAAAAAAGATGGAATATCTTCCTAAATTGCCTATACGGCTAGAATGTTAAATGTCACTTGTCTGATGAGTTGCATTACTGTTTTTACCATTATTTGATCTAGTGTAAAGACATTGACCCTTCTGACAGGCTAGGAAAGGGAGACCTGATAGTAAAAAATGTATTTTTGCAGAGGAAGTCTATGCTCTATCCATTTAGAGTTATACATGCAGTCTAAGAAAGTTTCTAGACTCTATCTGCAGTCAATGCAGATAATGTTGAACATTTCCAGATGGCAGCTCTTTCCAGTCTCAGGCAAGGTGTCTGTTTCTCTTTACTGACTGTAAAGAGAGCTTGAAGGTAGGGTATAATGTGGGTGTTTTCTGTGTGGGCATCACCTTTTAAACAAGTTACTCTCTGTTCCTTTTTATACTTGAGGAGAAATAGTCATAGAGTTATTAAAGTGTAGATGCAATGTGTCTTATCTCACAGGGGATGCCTACATTTGGTCAGAGGAATCACAGCCTCACTCTGTAGACTACATTGATGTCCTGTGCCACCCTGCTTAGCTTCTTATCTTGTTGTTCACAAGGATGTGGATTCCCAAAGGTTCTGGTCCTATCTACTTGCTCTGTGCAGATGATTGGATACCCATGCGTTCGATAAAGCTGACCTCTTCTACTAGGATTCAGGTGGAGATTAAGGCACCTAAATTTAGGAGTCTGCTTGTGTACTATGTATTTAAGGTCCTATTACAATAAATGATGATATATCCAATAGAGTCCAGAGGGCACTTCAGCTCTGCTCAAAGTAGACGCTCACACGGTTTGCTTTCTGGGCTTGCTTGATACACTGACACATCTTTTCAGCCTCTTTTCAGTGGTTCCCAGTGATAGGATGATGGGCAACGGGCATAAACGTGAACATAGGAAGCTCCACCTCAACATGAGGAGAAACTTCTTTACTGTAAGGGTGACAGGGCACTGGAACAGGCTGCCCAGGGAAGTTGTGGAGTCTTCTCCTCTGGAGACTGTCAAAACCTGCTTGCACAAGTTCCTGTGTAACCTGCCCTGGGTGAACCTGTTTTGGCAAGGGTGTTGGACTAGATGATCTTCAGAGGTCCCTTCCAACCCCTACTATTCTGTGATTCTGTGATCTTCTGGGGCGGCAGAATGGTGCTCTGAGATGTATTTGCATTTCCCTCTTACTACTGAGGGAAGCCTCACCAGTTGAGAAGCACTCCTTAAATTATCCAAGATACACCAGCCTTTCTGAAGTTACTCCAGCCCACTTATACCAAAGGGCCTCTGGGGAAAATCATTTGCAAAATCAGAAGGTTGAAAGCGTCATCAGAGTCCCTGAGTAATTTTGACTGCAGGAGCAGCCTCAGAATATATATAAATAGGCAGCCGGCCTGTTAGTTCGAGGACGGTACTCAGGATAAAAGTCATAGGTCTTCCTAAGTGTAGACACAATCTGTGCAGAGCATACATAAATTAGAAGCATCAGATGAGCACAGAGAATTATGAGGTTTAGACAAGTTCAGTTCAGAGCTTTAGCCCAAACCTCAGGCACCAACAGGACAAGCAGCTAATCAGGTTAGCCCGAAGGCCACCAAGGAGCATTGTGAAATCAATTGGCACATCATGTTAATGCTCTCTGGGGAGAAAAGAAGTCAGTAAATTATGGATTCCTGTGCTGCCTGGGACATTGCACATTGCTGCTAATAAACACGTTATGGTGTGAAATACGGTATGGCATGTGAATAATAATAACTTGGAGCAGAAGAAAGGCTATAAAAAGAGGGAAGTTGTGGGAGAAATGGCTTAAAACCCAAAGTTTTCTTCTTTTTGCATAACTTTTCAGGTAGATAAATGGATGCCATGCATTTGAATGAGTAGACATTTATGTCTCAAAGAGAGAGCACCTTGTTGAGGCTAACAGAGACCATTATCATAAATAGCCACAATCTGGTATATCATACACAATAGAGCCCGATATTACGATTCTTGAATACAACGTACCAAGACGGGTTTAAGGTGGGAGATATATTTTTAAACAGAAAGACATACAATCTGTGTTTGAGGGCACAGAATGATAATGGAATCCACAGTCTTCGGAAATAATACTGACCAATAATACTGAAAACTAACAATGTGCATTTTACTTCCACTTGTACTGCTTCAATTTTCTTGTTGTTGATGTCCATTCATTGCACTGGCTTTTGCTGCATTCTGTTAGAATAAAGTGTGCTTTAACATTAAGTATTTTCTCTTTGTGAACATACTCAATGACCATGATTAAACCATATACTAAATCTTTTAAAGCTAAATGGAATCTTTTTAAAGATTTTTATATATATATATAAAAAAGTCTTTTTATGCCTGGAATAATACTCAGAAAGAATAAAAGAGTACCAGGTTTGTTTATTAAACTTATTCAACATGGATTTTGAGCACCACAAGGATTATGGACATTTTCAAATATGGTTTCATGCAAGTAATCTGTTGAAAAATCAAAATCCTCTAAAACCATTCCAACAACATTTTATCTGCTTTGTCCTTATGGTAACATAAATCTTAGACACATATAATTAACTTAGGTTACAGAACACCTCATGAGGTCATCGGTTCCAAACCACAAGGCAAAGCAGCGTTGGCTAATATTAAATCAGGATGCTTGACACATGTTATAGTCAAAGCAACAATCTAGACACAAAGTTTGTCAGTAAAAACCTATAACAAATAGCTAAAATGGGTACATTTCCATATACATTTTGTTGTATTGGCATTTTCAAATGGAAGATTGTTCTACCAGAAAATTTCAAACCCCTTTTATTCACTTTGTCTTTTTTAACTGAATAGACGGTGAAAGCAAAATAGAAAATTAAAAAAAGAAGAAAAAAACAATTTTGAGAAGAGGAATGGTTTGAGTGGCTAAATTTTCTTGGGAGTGAGTGAAAGTATCTGCAGAAAATTTGTCTCTTCTGGAATAGTTATCTGTTTCTATACATCTAGCTTAGGTATTCAGAGGAAGGCAAAATCCTGCTACTACAGTTCAAACTAACTAAAAAATCATATTGAATATGAGTATGCAATTAGGAAGAGCAAATGCCGGGCACTTTTCACAGCAGTATTCTTCTATGCTCTTAGTGAATATATATTAGTGATCTTATTTCGTATCTGTAGTACTCTCAGTGATGCAGTGCTACTGGCATGTGCATGTTTGCAGTAGAAACAGAACTCGTAATTGTTGCCTAAATGCAGGATAGATTTCTGCAAGAAAAAAAAAAAAAAAAGAGCAACTTTCACTTTTATGCCTGAGAGAACACACAAAATGACAGAAGGAGTCAGATGGAAAAGTCTATTATAAGAATGACGAATTCTTTCTGTAAGTATCACATGTTCCGAGCACTCAATTAAGCTATTAGCTAGCAAATGTGGAACAACTAACTGTAATTACCCTTGCTAAAGACTTAGAATCTGTTTGCAGAATTCAGTGCCATGGGCTTCACCGCACTGACGGCGGTATTTAGCCTGTTTAGAGCAAAAATGCATGCTGAAATTTAAGATCAGTACTCATATCATTTGTTTTCATATATGCCTACATGAAAAAAAAACATAAAATGCCCCAAGGAAAGTTATTCAGAATCTAATAGGCAAGCTTCCAATAAAAATATACCATGATTCTTTAAAAGAATGTATACAGGATATAGGCACATATGTAAAATACGTGTGTATATAGAATAAAATCTAAGATATATAATTATACAGCATATAATTTTCTACTATAAAAATGTGAATGTATATCTTCATATAGTACGTACACATTTTTATATATAATTATATAATATATGAAATTTATACACATACATAATATATAAAATATATACACATACACAATATATAAAATATATACATGTATATATAAAACTCACTCAAAAAACCCTGCCATTTTTTACCCCCCTGCAATAATATTTCAGAGACTGTACTGAGGTTGTATCATGCGAGACAGATACCCATTTGACCACTGAATTAAACATTCTTCTGAGTGTTCTGATTATTCGTGATAAAGGTTCTGAAAAAACTACTTCATGTACTTGAAAAAGGAATACCTTGTCTGTTTATCCAACTTAAATGATGAAGTGATTGCAATGCTTCAGAAGCCAGACTGGATTTTCCAGAGCTTCTCTGGGCATCCTGTGTCCTAAAAGTTTATTCTCAAGGTTGCTCCAAACTACAAGAGGACAATCACCACTTGCTCTCCAGCTGTCCAAGATGTTTTACTGCAGTGGCTAAGGAGGAACCGTACTTCCTACCGCAGAACAGTGCATTGAGAATGCCTTATTTAGTTATTCACCTAAATAGGAATAAAAATAATGGGAAACTTCTCAAATTGTTCAGGTTATATATTTGAACTGATACTTGTACTGAGCATAACGAGGAAGACCTATGCAGCAGGATGCATGCATTCCCTTCCACTTTTCCAGCATCGTGGAGGGACCATAAAAACAGTAAATTAAGGGAATTTTGCATTTACATAGGAAAAATTAATTTTTAATTCAAGAAGTTCCCTGTTCTGATTTATGAATGAGGATGGAGTAAGAATAGAGGGAAGGGAAAGGAATTACTGACTGACTATAAGTTTTGCATTTTCAGTCAATGCAAAAGTCTTAATCCTCACAGTATTCCCCACCAAAAGTACTTTAGAAGTATTCATTAAAAAACAAATCACCAAACAAAAAGTGATAGCTTTGGAATGTGTCTTTAAATCAATATTTCTTGCAGATAAAAAATCTGTGCATATCTGAGCATCCAGGACATTTTGAGGTGAACTGGGAACTGAAAAGAATGTTTAATTCAGTGGTCAAATGGGTATCTGAATATAAAATATATCCAAGCAGAAATCTCTGAACATTTTAACAGAAGAAGTACCAGGTACTGGCTTGCTAAAATTCGCCCTAGATCTGCAAGCTTCAAGCAGTAAAGCAGGGGTTGTTCTTCCATGATCCATAGTCTTTCTCAGCCCAGGTATTGCTGTCACCTGAAGCAAAATTGTTTGCCCACATTTTCTACAACCTTATTATCACTCTGCACATGTGTGCATTTGGACTTTGGGACAAATATTGTATTTCTCTTCACTGTTGAAATTTTAACTAGAAGAGAATAGCTGGAATTACGTCACTTGCAAAGCCAGTTGAGGAAATCTGAGGAAGAGATGCAGACATCTTCTGTGCCACTGGAAGCAATACTACTAGAACCTCCAGAGTAGAAATAGCTTACAACAAGGTCAAAGAAAGTTGTTTAAGCCACATATCCCAGTAGGAGCCTGACCAGTCCCTTCATGAGACTTGCCATGTTTTTCAGGGCTGTTGGATGAAGGACATTTAGAAGGAACATGCAAGGAAACCTTGATTTTTAAGATTGTTCTACTACCTTAGGAGGAAGAAATGGGGGTTGGACATCTCTCATACGACAGATTTCCCTACTCAAACAGACCCTTGCTAATTTTCTTTGGCACAATGGAGAGGTTTGGAAGTGGATTGTATTAATCACGGTTTTGAATCATCTGGCAATATCCATAAAATTTTATAAATAATAGCTGAACAACTGGGCCTTGATGTATTGCTTAAAATCCAGACAAAGTGACTTGTTCTCTGCTAAAATCCACACTTACTGCCTCATAAAATGGGGCATTCATCTCTTCTGTGTAATTTACTATCTAAAAATTAATAATAAAACAACACCAACTTGTGACTGCCATCTATGGACCCAGTTCTGCAGACCTTCTGATGGGAGAGCTGCCATGGAAGCCATGATTAAGTACTACAGAAGACTTCAGTACTACTAAAATGAGATTTATTTTAATACGGCTGGTTTAAAATGCATATGTTTTACAGTTCTGAAGCTATTATTTCTCCCATTAAAGGAATATCATTGTTTATAGAATGCTTAAATCCAGGGCACTATGTTTATGACATCCACCCTCCCCAGCTGCAATGAGACTGAGAGAAGAGAGAGCAAATGCATTTCTAGGGTATATCCTGGGCAGTCAACCTTTATTTCTTTGTGTGATCAGCTCAAATAAATGCCCCCCTCCCTTCAGGACCCTGAAACTGCTGCAGAGTGGAAAGAGCCAGCAATGGTTCTTTGTCCAAATGGAAGGGTGTATGCTGTAGTCCTTTCCTGGGTCTGTCAGTTAACGTTGTGTGGTTTTTCTGTTGGCTACTTAAAAAAGGAGTATAGTTACTAAGCTCACGGACAGTGCCAGGCTAGAAATACTTTGGAGACCAACATTAGAATTCAAAATCACCTTGGTGAACTTGTGCAAGAAAGAAAAAAGAACAAAACAATACAGATTAGTTTAGACTTATTCTGACCTTATCTAAACCACCAAAGCATAAAATCTCTAGTCCAATTTGGTCATCTGTATCCCTTATAATTAATGAATATTGACTCCTCAAGAAAGTGAATCAACATTCCCATTTAAGATACCGGTTGTAGGAAGGAATAGTGTTACCATCTGAGATAGTTAAGTCTTTCCAGGATGACAGCGGAGACCAACAAACATGTTACCCTGGACTAGATGCTGGATTCTAGCTAATCTAGAGCTGATGATGATAGAGTTAATCTTTTCCATTGTTTTGTAACTTAGGGGATACAAGTAAAGAAGTGGCACTCTGGGTAGCAGTTTGTCAGTGAAGAATTCAAGGATTAGAGTGGATCAAGAGCTTAAGAGGAATCAGAGTGTCATACTGTCACAAGGAAGGGAGAACATCAGAGCTAGTCCTTCCATTCCACTTAGCATTGGAAAACTGTCAGTTGGACATCTGCATTCCTTGCTGGGCACTGAATTTCAATAAAAATGTAAATCAACTGGAGAGGGTCCAGTAGACAGCACTAAGAGCCATCAGAGGTCTACAACACATGGCCTTTAAGGGAACATTGAAAGAGCCAGAATAGGTTTTGCTAAAAATGGGGAGAATTGCAATGAAAGACACAATAACAAAAATTTAGTTAGACCTAAATAGAATCTTTCAATTAGTCAGGATCAGTGGGAGCACTTCAGTGACACTATTGAGGAATTAACTTTCTGGGAGAGCGAGAAAGAGTCTGTTTTATGCTGAGTTGCTAAAGCGGTCTATTAATTTGATCAAATAAGGATGTGTTTATAACAGAAAGTTCACTCATTACTTTTAAACCCCTTGCCTTCATTCTGTTTGCTTCTTTCCTTGCATACAGAAGCGTGTGCACTAGTGTTTAAAATACTTGTGTTTGTTTTTCAGATCACCTTCCAATTAACAACATCAGTCCACAAGCTGAACAATGCTGGGTTACCTGACCTCGTGAACTGCCTTTTAGACCTGCCTTACTGCAAAGTCACATCCAGTAAAAAAGCACAAGAGTCTTTTTTAATCAGCGGCATTACACAGGTTCTTGAAGTTTGCCACATGCTTATGGACTCACTCAATAGGAGATCAAAACCACAGTAATTGAGTGGTGAATAATCAGGCTTCACATTTCATCTGTATGTATAAAAAAAGGTGAACGTAAAATTCCCCTCTCATGCCAAGAAAATGGCTATTTCTGGACCTTTATTGCATTTTTAATCCCTCTAAATATTTCATCTTTATGGATTGTATTACTTATATATTACAATCCTTGTCATCCCCTGAAGCTGTGTCAGGACACTACTTCTCCCTGTAGAAAATAAATTGCTTATAAAATTTTTCTTCAGGGGAGCTGAGACACAAATAGTAATGTGCACTCCTTCTATGTCACAGATAACAGGCTGATAAATTGTTGTTCTTAGCACCTGTTTTGAATTTCTGACCCTGAAGGATACGCGTTCCTGTGCACAATACAAGGTGGCTCATTATAAAATAAGGACTACTTTAGGAGAGAGTTGTCTCGCCTAACTTTGAACAACTAATTCTGGTATGCCTAGTCTAAATGAGTTAGCTACATTTCCCGAATACTCAGAGGAGAAAGACAAGCACTTCCAGTAGGTATTTTAGCCCAGCCGATGTGAATTATCCTCTGGAGATGCCTGGCAGAGATCACAACCAACTTAGACATTTTACTTTGTTTCCTGAAGTATGATGGGAATGTATCCCAATCTTAAAGAAAGATTCTTCCCTGGCTTTGTCAGGTGATTGGGCATGTAAGAACTAGTGGTTATATTAACATTTCGCAGATAGCTGCTCCCGGATCATTTATTTTAATGGAACCATGTCCACTGGGAATCACCTAAGGAATCCAGCTCTATCAGCTTTCTTCTTCCACGTCTTAATATTGCTGGATCTCATTCATCAGCTCATGTATCTACTCCATGAAGAAACAATTTTTCAAAGATAGATCTCCATAAGTCAGGAAATTCCAGTAATAAGGCTAGAAAATCATCATTAATTCTGCTGTTTCAGTCTTCCTGACTCATTTTCTTCCACAGTCATCAGCTTTGGCCAGGTGTATTTGAGCAAGGGGCCAAAATCACAAAGTTATGTCCTTCAAAAACCATGGGAAAAGGTGACAAAAGAGATGAGAGTTCCTATCAATGCTCCTATTCAGAGAAAGATGCAGTATCTGATTATTCTTAATTAGAGAACCCATACAGGGAAGGGGCTTTATAAACAACCTAAACATCAGAAAAAGGCTTAATCGGCCCTTATGCTTTACTAGGTAACCAAGAATCTAGAAGCCGATTCGAGCAGAAAATAGGCTTCAAGAGCTTCACTCTTCTAGGCATAGCCTGTTTGTGCATGTTTTCCATGTTCATCCATATATATAAATAACAATTCATCTTAGAGTGAACCAGGCATTGTGCACAGAGATCCAGCTTCAGGTTTCGGCATGCTTTGAGATGTGAAAATTGCCTCTCTTTGAAAAATATTTTCGAGGAATTGAGATGCTGAGGCATGTTAAATCATGAAGGACACGTTAAAGCCAAACCTGTTCCAGTGTCTCATCACCCTCATCATAAAAAATGTCTTTCTTACATCTAATCTAAATTTATGCTCTTTTACTTTAAAACTGTTACCTCTTGTCCTGTCATTAGACGTCCTGGCAAAAAGTCTCTATCTTTCCTAAAAACCCCCTTTTTATAGTGAAAACCCACAATAAAGTCTCTTTGGAGCCTTCTCTTCTCCAGTCTACAAGAGCGATTCTCTCAATTTTTCTTCGCGGGACATTTATCTGTTCCAGCTGGATGTGGCCACCCAGACAATTCCTTACCCACCAAATAGTCCATCCATCAAACCCATATCTCTCTAGTTTAGTGACAAGAATGTTGTGTGGGATAGTGTCAAAGGCCTTACAGAAGTCAAGGTAAACGAAATCAGTTGCTCTTCCGTTATCCACCAACACAGTCACTCCATTGTATAAGACCATTAGATTACTCAGGCACGATTTGTCCTTTGTGAAGCTATGTTGGCTGCCTCTAATGACCTCCCTGTTGTCTGGAAATAGCAATTCTTTCATTTTTTTGCACATTTTCTCAACAGTCATTTAAAGCCCTCTTTCAGGTATAAAGCACCTCTCTGAGGTATAAAGTTGTTATTACTTCACTCAGATATTTACATGAAAAAATGTATACGGTAGTTCCTTTGGTTTTAGTTGGGTTTTCTTATTTTCTGAAAGAAAAAATGTATTTATTTTGGGACAATGTGTGTTTTTTGGGAAACAACTGTTTCACCAGTTCATTTGATTGATTTTTTTTTTTGTCTTTAATTAGCTTCCAGCTGAAATGCGAACTTTTAGTTGCTGGAAAGCAAACAACTGAGCTCTTAATTTTCAGCTTTTTACTGGAAAACATTTCACAATTAGTTGTAGCGCTGCCATGCTGCCTCCGTTCATAAAATTGTTTCTTTCTCTTAATTTCAGGGATTAGATCTGCAAATAAAACTGTGTGAGAACTGCTCAAATGGATCAGTTGGCAGTCCCTTTTGCCCAATATTCAGCCTCTGAAAGGAGAATGTAAAAGATATTGATGAAAATAGTATCAGAAATAAGGCAAGTATAGATTCATACTACCCTAAGTCAGAGATTTAGACCTGCCCCAGAAGCTGGTTGCATCTGAATCATACTTCACAGCTGCTGATAGACCTTTTCTCTCCAAACTTGTCAAAACTCTTTTTGAATCTATGTATACATTTTCCTTCCATAACAGCCTCTGAGGATGAATTCCGTGACTGAATCACGCATTTTTTGTAATGCTGCGTAAATTATTCATTTTATGTAAAACTGTGTAAAATTCTTTCATTTCTTTCAAGCCTACTACCTGATCACTTAGGAATTTTTGCCAAAGTTACGTACAAACTTGCACAGAAAAGAAGGGGAATTATGCTCAGCTACCTGCAGAAAAGCCTGTTGATTTTTTGCCATTGCAAATTCTGCAATGGGATTACCTGTGAGCCAGTACACAGCTGCTGTGCACATGATGTGTTTAAAATCAGTCTTTTATGTCATGCTTTCTCTCCCACTCTTGTGTCATAGTGTCATTCTTCATCATTCTCAGAGTACTCCAGGAAACCTAGAAATGATCTGTTAATCTCTACAGCCTACCTTTTGGGAACAAAATACATTAGCTCCAGTAGCCAAATCTTTCTTACCTTCAACAGTCTTTTGCCCATCCGCCTTCGTTGTCCTGTGGTTCATGTTATACACCTCCATTGCATGGGCTTGGGCTAGGTTATCTTTAAGGTCTATTCCTACTCAAACCATTCTGTGATTCTGTGTCATTCTTGCAATGTCATAGTCTTATTCTTGCATATAAATGACCTCAATATTCATTCCCTTTCTCTACCTTTCAAGTTGCTATCAGTGTGAATTTTAGTCGATGTAGTTCACTCTGCCTGGACGAAGTGTCATGGATCTGCTTATGTACCTTTAAGTCATCATGGTGCAAATGCTTTAGGCTTACCATGCTCGTGGAGCAGTGCTGCTCACAGCAAGATTTCATTAGATGAAGTGGCATCCTGGGGAGTCTGGAAGAGTTTTAAATATTGGAAATGTCCTGGAGATCATTTGGCACCCCTGAGGCATTTGCTATTGGACTTTGCAATATCAAAAATTTGCAGGCAATTTTAGGCATACATTATTGGTTAACTTTATAGTTCAATTTTAATTAAACTCTTATGCAACTATGGAAAAGCAAATATGACATTCCTAACTCTCAGAATTAGCCAGTCTGTCTGCTGTATAAATAGAAGTGGTTGGGGAAACGTTTTGACTTATGCTTCTTGGTAAATGCATCATAAACCAACGAAGTGCCAAAGGTTTCTTCTGGACTTATGGATCCTGGTGGGATCCCTTGATGTTTGCTAAGAGTTCAGTTTATGGAGCAATTTCTCTCTAAGCAGAGACATTAACACATCTCTCTCTTCCATTAGGCTGTCTATTTTCACAAAGTACTTCAGAATATAATATTTCTAAATTCTGCCTCTGTGTTAAATTTGTCTGAATTTGGGCTATATTCCAAATACGACTGAAGCGGGTGTAAACAACATTACTTATAAATTACTTTGAGACTGAGCTCCTGGTCCATTTCTAGGCAGTATAAACTGGGAATCTGAGTTGATGTAGCTGGCCTAGGTTAAAATGTAATGGGAATGACCACTGTGCAAATCTTTTCTCCTATCGTGCAGTTGAAACTGTCCCCTTTGAAATCCATACCCCAGAGCTGGATAGCTTTATGTGGAAAGGATGGCTTGGGAACCTTATATACATAGGTCAAAAGGTGAAAAACAGGAGGAAAATCAGCCAGAGATAAAACTGACAAGACAATTTTTCAGAAGAAAGTGCAATTTAATCTAAACATTTCAAAGTAATATGCCCTGTTTCAATGGCATTTTTAACAAGAAAATGAGAAAATGAGCCATCATCACTTCATCTTTTAGTTTTGACAAAGTCAAAATGTTTTCTTTTCAATAAAGCAGAAACATTCCTTTTAATTTCCATTTAAACTAATATCTTAACGTCACCATTGTATGTAGTCCTTTCTATTGTGCAGAAAGTATTGAATAAAGTAGACCGTACACTAATGAAATATAGCTGATGATATTAAGCAACATTTTTTTATCTCATGGGGAAAATATGCATTTTTTGCATTTTTTAAGAAATCAGACTTTGCCATGTTGAAATTCTGGAGGAAAAAAGCCTTGGTTTTGATCTAGTCTTGGTGCTAGACAGGTGTGAAGTAGCCTGCAACTGGAGAATACCAAGCAGCAGAAGCACAACTCAGCATAATGACCATGCAGAATAAGATGCCTAACATTTGTCTGGCAAGAAATGTGGCACCCTAAAGGTATTTAAAACTTTCTCCGAGGTTATTATTTCAAGGGATATCGATACAGCCACCGAGACAGGAAAACACATTCTCTGTATCTAAGGTCATTTGAAAAGACGCCTTTGATGAGGGGTAATGGATTCAAACTGGAAGAGGGTAGATTTGATTAGATGTAAGGAAGAAATTCTTCACTATGAGGGTGGTAAGACACTGAAACCAGTTGCCCAGGGAAGTTGTGGATGCTCCGTCACTGGATGTGTTCAAGACCAGACTGGATGGGGCCACCCAGCCTAGTGGGAGGTGTCCCTGCCCATGGCAGATGATCTTTAAAGTCCCTTCCAACCCAAACCCTTTGATGATTCTATGAAATCAGGGATGCCTTTTCATTAATTTTGCTGACTTCAGCTCAGGCTCAGCCACACAGAGGAGTTTCTTCTTCCATGGAAGGAGCAGAAGGCTCAATCATTACCACTAGAAGGTTAATTCAATATGGGCTGGAATTCTTTGCTTCTTTACTGAAAGTGAGAGGGTGAAGATATTTCACCTAAGTCTTTTCAATGTGCATCCGGATTGCTCTCCAGCTCTCTTTTCCTTCTGTCCCTGTTAATCCAAACTAATTGACAACGTAATCAAAATATGACCCCTGCTAAAATGTTCCCAGCAGTTTAAGGAGGAAAATTAAGCAGCAAAGACTTGTTTTGCTGGCTGTGTTTGAACAGCAAGCTGTGTTTTTAAAAATAAAATAATTCAGCCTCAGGCTGTTTATCTGAACATGATTGGAGCCAGGGGATTTGTATGGGTACCCACAGTTATAAATAAATGCACTGAGTTTTCAACACATGTCAGATTTTATAGTCATATAACTGATCCCAGAGCTCTTAGATAAGAGGGATGTTCTGATAACCAGAGCTCTGACTGTATTTTCAATTTTACCCTCATTATTTTTAGAGAAAATCTAAAGGAGACAATTGCAATAAATGTGATGAAAAGTCCATTGAGATATAACAGTGAAACCAACCTCTGAATAGGCTGGGAATTTAACTAATGCTGCAGGATATAATTGCCAAGAGTCAACTGGGTGAGAAGTTGGGCATAATTGCTGGGAATTATGAGTATTTTCAGAGGACTGACAGTGCTGGCATGCATAGTTCTGCTTTCACAGTATGCAGACCTTGCCTTGCAGTCTCAGAGCTTTCTGGCCAGCTGCCAAAAATAAGTGTTATCATCGGAGATATTTTTTTTACATATTTTCACTTAACAAGAAGAAAAGTGAATAGCTGACTCCGCTGTTTTAAACCTAACTGTACATGTTGTACATAAATGCATATTGGAAGCAGGGAGGCAGGGCTGGGCTCACAGGACTGATGATTGTTTTGGAAATGAGCCTTTCAGAATGGTGGAAACACAGCTATGAAGTCTCATAGTGAAGTATCTAAAGGTCTTCTGCGATGGAAGATGAATATACTGCAGTAGCCACAGATAACGTTGAGTATTGTTGATTGTGTTACTCAGCTGTTCCCATCTCAGAAGAGAAATGGCTTCCAAAGCTGTGAGAACACTTCCACACATTATTTTTCAGGTGACACTGTCTGAAGGCAACAAAGGCAAGGCACAAAATTAGTACTTCAAGGCCCTTTTCTGAGGAACTTTGGACACTGGCCTTGCTCTTTGTTTATCGACTGCAGAAAGATACTTACGTGGAAGAGTAAAACAGATGAGAAAATATAATATTTATCACCCTGCTGGAAGCAGAAACATTGTAATGTAGAATCAAAACCAAAGAAGTCTTTAAGTAGTCTTCTCTGATTAAACCACTGGGTGGGCCAGTATCACACACCCCATCTATGTCAGTATGGAAGATCCTTTATGTCATATTTTAACTAACAGCCAGCCTACCTTTTCATCCAAGTCAAAGTAGTATAGAAAAAGAAGGTTCACAGGGTATTACATCCTATTAAAGAGAAATAAGAGTCATAAATCCTGTTGAGAGGCACTTAGTCCTGGGTAAGCAAACTGTGAGGGGAAGAGTGCATGGGAGAGAACAGGAGGAAAACTCTCATGTTCTCCTTGAGCAGGGAGACTGAAGACCTGCCTGCATTACCTTATGGAAGGCTGCCCTGAAGCACAAAGGAGTCCAGGTAAGCTGATCTCTTAGGACAACTCCTTCAAAGTGCAGAAGCAGTCCAAACCAATGTGAGAGAGAAGACAGACTGACATGGCAGAAATCTTGACAAGTAACTCTACAAAACACAAACAGAAAGGAAACTTCTAGGAGGTGTAAGAGGGGACATGCTACTAGGGAGGAATGCCTTACATCACCTAAGACTGGGCTGGATTAAGGAAAGCCAAAGCTTGGTGACAGCTGAGACATCCTTCAAGATTTTGAAACCTCATCAGATCTCAAAGGATTCCTGCTTTGAGCAGGAGGTTAGTTTAGAGACCTCCAGAGGTCCCTTTTCAACTCAAACTGCTCTGTGATGGTTCTGTGATGTTATCACTACATTGCTATACCCTGCTTATGAATGGAAAATCTGCAAATGGCTGTTCAGCATCTAACATTTCCTCTTGTAAGACCAAATTAGGTCTTGAAAAGTTTTTACTCCTTGTAGAAAGACTCAAAAAATGAAATTTGCATTAAAATCTCAGTCAGCAGTAGTAATAATTATAAGGAGAGGACAGCTACATCAGTAGGATACCCATCTCTCCATGATTTGCCAGTAGACAAGATATTGGCAGGAAGAATAAACATGTCAAAACCTGACCAGAGGGACAAGTCATCTGTGCTAGGTAAGCCCAGAGCAAAGCCTACTTCTGATACAGATGATACTTATACTATATGCCATTCAACGTGTGCCAAGTTCTGTGAGTAGCCAATGCCTTGATGTTGTCCTCTACACATGACTGTCAGTCCTCCAGCACTTTCTCCAACTTCAGCTCTTCCAGTCAACAGTCTAAGGGCGTGACCGTAGGTACATCCATAGGAATGGAGGGTGCACACAAGCTACGGGCCTCCTTGTGTTTGCGTCCTCTTCCAGACTTGCTCTTCAACACTAACAAGCATGTTAGTACTTGCTCTGGGTTTTGTGAGCATGTGGGAGCACAATAAAATATCTTTAAAAACCATGTGGATGTGGTGCTGAGGGACATGGTCTAGCAACAGGGTTGGTAGTGTAGGATTGTGGTTGGACTGGATGATATTAAAAGTCTTTTCCAATCTAAAGGATTCTATGATCTATGAAAATTACTTGAAATAATTCAAATTTAAATGATGCAAAGGAATGTGGATTTTTTTATATACCCTTTCTGGGGAACAGAAGAGGCACTCTGACACTCTCAATCATTTCTCTCTTCTTCCACAAAATAATCAGAAAGAATTTCCCTTTAGCATTGCATTCGTCTTATATTAGGTATCCATCTTCCAGTTCATTGGTGTACTGTGCTATTATGAGAAGGAAAAAAGGGTTTTTTTCAGTAATCAGTAGGACGGAGGAAGAAGCAGATACACAGAGACACAAACATGCAAAGCTCCGGGCAGGAGAATCAATTCACACTGAAGACCACTTGCTCATCCATCTGTGTTTGCTAGGTAATTTAGGCCTCGAAAGCAGTACAGTTAGCACACTGAAACAGCATTACTTGTTACTGTTCAAGGTGAATAATGTGGCCTTCTGAGGCCAGGGTCATTATCTCTCTGAGCCTGCTTGTGGCAAGGTAGAGGAAAGAAATATAGTGTCTATCTAAGAAGACCAATATTTTCAATTCAGAAATGCTTTGTATGAAACAGAAGCTCAGTATTTTATGGGGTATGGCACCGTTTCCAGCATGTCTTTTATAATATTTACTTGGGGCTGGTGGAAAAAACGAATACTGTTGAGCCAAAGCCCTAGAATTGGACAAGTTAATCACAGCAATGGTTATATTTTTCCATATCAATCACAGGATATCCACTAAGGATAACAAACAACAGTGAAAACAAAGGAGTCCAATATAAACAAGTCAAAGCCAGGATTATGGTGTTAGAGCTGAGCTTTATATTTGGCCACTGTGCAGAGGGACACGTTCAAACTGCTGGAAGTCTGAGCAGGATTCATCCACACTAAATTCAGATGCCTGCAGTGTAGGTGTCTACACTAAACCAGGTTATCTGACATTCTGCCGTAGCTGGAGGACATTGAGTCCACAGAACAGCAGGATTTTAGAGTACAGTTCCACTGATTCAGTAGGTAGGTACCTACATTAGGAAGACCTGAATTACACACTAAAATCTATCAATTCTATTGACTACAGACTCAATTAAGGTAGCTAAACAAGAGCATCCAGTGCTCTTGGAGAAGTACTAGCATATAGCTTTTGGAGTTCATTTGGCAGTCCAGAAGAGCTTGATTCTCCCAAAGGTCTGGTGTCCTATCTATCTGGTACTTTATGTACATTAAAGCATTTTAGAATCACTAAATACCAGAGCTTACCCAACTGATTTAAGTACCAGCTCTTCACTGACAATACAGCTTAAGGTGCTTTGTCCAGATATAGACAGCTTTCAATAGCTCTTCAGTTGGATTCCACTTTCTTACCCACCAGAGGTATTATGACATCTAATGTCATGGCATGACTGAGATATTCATATCTCCCACTTCTCACAGTGATGGCAATTTCACTTCAAGCTATGAAAGGGGAACAACACTTGAAATAGCAAAGTTAAGTGAGTCACTTAATAAGGATGATGGTTATTTTGGTATTAGCTGTAGGGCCAAGTTGACAAGGTCAGTGTTATTCTTAAATTATTTTAATAAAATGCCTACCATCCTCTTCAGGGATTCAAAGCTTTTCTACCTTAAGTAATAGGCAGCCTGGTTTACTCATTACTTTCCCATTTTGTCATTGTTGTCATCATCATTAAATTCAAAAGCTATTCACACGTGGCTCAAAGTAGTCCTGACCAACGAGACTTTGACTTTTCCCTTTGTGGGTTATAAATAGGAACTGTTTCCCTCTTCGCTGAGTTGTAAAATAGTTGGGTCCTGTGAAGGAGAAAAGAGACTCATAGTGGAATCACCATTCTTGAATGTGAGTAAAGATAAAAGATCTGGAAAAAGTCAGAGGTCCCTCTGTTCCCTACATTCCTCTTGTACTAGGAAACAATAGAGTGACTGAACCAGGATCATGACTGTGTCATGGAAGAAATCATAATACAGACCCAGAAGAGAAAAAAAAATTTACTACAGAAGCACTACTATTTTAGGTACTTTGTAACTACTGTGTTCTTTACTATTGCCCTTGACATTCCTCTACAATAGGGCTACTACAAAATTTGTTTTCATAAGTAAAAACAGCCAACAAACAAAGTAAGCGAATATTTTAAGAGGTTAACCTTTTGCAACTATTCCAAACATTGCAGGAGTCATGAGCAATCTTGAGGCACTTTGCTCCCCAGCAAAATCATATTTCCCTGGAGCCAGTGGAACAGGTTCTTTCTGTCTTCACTGACTGAATGCTACTATAAGATCATTTCACTGTAAAGTACATCAAGCTCATTTTACTCTTCTAGTTCTTTCCCTTCATCTCTTCTCCCAGGTAACTAACGAAAGGACAGGAGGTAACAGCCTCAAGTTGTGCCAGGGGAGGTATAGATTTGATATCAGGAAGAAGTTCTTCACTGAAAGAGTGATGAGCCATTGGAACATGCTGCCCAGGGAGGTGGTGGAGTTACCATCTCTGGAGATGTTAAAAAAATGGGTAGATGTGGCACTTCAAGACATGGTCTTGGGGTTGGGGAGATGTTCGAAGAAGGTTGGACTAGATGATCCTAGAGGTCTTTCTTTTCCAACCTGAATGATTCTATGATTCTATGATCAGTTCTCTTCTGCCTGTAAGTCTGTCCCTGCCTCCACGCTATATCTCCTCTATTTTTGTCCTAATGCCTAGTTCTTAACCCTCATTCCTTCATCTCCCACTACTGGAGTATAACTTCTAATTCTGTACATTTCTCTCTAAAGACTTGTAATACAACTACATATGACAATTCATCATCTGAGAACTACAGGCAAATCTCTGACAGATGTGACCAACTATATTTCAAGTCCTCTTTTGAAAGAAAAGAGAAACTTAAATGCCTAAGTCAAATCAGATCTATGCGAATCAGATCATCTTGATACTATTTGTTTCTTAGCAGAGGTGCATTAGGAGTAGTATTCCAAAATTCTGTTCTTCAGAAAAGATGATTCAAATGAGTACCAGAAATTTTTTACAGGAAGCTGAATAGAGGTTCCTAAATTGAGAAATCATAATTCTATGTGACATTACTTGTGCCCTGACTGGAATTAAATGTATTAGCACTTGAGCCATTCGAGTTCAGCTCCCGAGGCTGTCTCGTGTGCTGGCAAGGTGCCGATTCTTAATCCCAGCTGTCAGAAAAACTAAGCCAGCAAGAACCTGTTACTGTGGACAGGGTTGATTTTCTTGAGATTTAACTGCATGGTCAAATATTGCATAATCCTACAGAGGACTTCAGGGTTTACAATAAATCACTGTCATAGACCACCTTAAAACCATTCCTGTAGCTCTTTCAGCCCCGAATTCTCCTTCATGTGCAATACCTGCCGTGTGGTTTTCAGTCATATGACAATTCTGGTGTGTGGTTTCAAATGTCAGGAATATTAACTATTTTGCCCCACAATTATTTCTCCATAGAAAAGTATTTGTTATTGCAATAGAGTTAGATTCAGCTTTAAAACTGGGTAATATTGGATTTTGGGGCAAGCCAAACTATCATCCTAGCATCACGACTGCCATTTTAATGCTCTATTGGGGTGGAAAAGGGCTGAAAAAAGCCTATGTCATTTTGTGCCCCCTCCATACAGAGTGCACCACATACAGAAATTCACTTTGCATTCAGCACAAACATGTCATTCTGAAAGGACTCTGTCAGCAGCCTTAATTGCTTAGCTGGTGCCACAAGACTGATGGATTGTAGGCTCCCGCATTTATAGAGGAAGGATGAGAACAGATGGGGTTTTGCCAATTTAAACTTCTGTACATGTTAAATGTCCTATTTATCTCTTCCAGTGAGCCTGAAATGGTAATAAATGAAGTAGATTTTTACTGGAATCTCTTAATGCCATGAGAAGTGTTTGTGAAGAACAAAAAGCTCTATTAGCCTACATTGACCTGCAAATAAACAACAGGCTGTGAGGAGTGGTTACCCACTTGCTAATTTGCTTAATGGCCTTTTAATGAGTGGGCTTATGGCAATACAGTAAATACACTAGTCTAGCACCCTAGAGACCTCTATTCATGCTATTTCCTGAAACTCTGAGACACCTCCTATTATTTCAGTTCCTCTATTTTTCACTCAGATGAACCTAACAATACCTCCAGCCAATCTTAAACTATTTTAGGGGCCAGAAAATAAACAGTACTAAAATTCCGGTTACGAGTCTAAGAACATCAGGGCCCCATTCATCTACATACCAGGCTGAATTTCCTTGTCTAAATCTAAATCTAAATCTAAATCTTAATCTAAATCTAAATCTAAATCTAAATCTAAATCTCAACCTAAATCTCTAACGAGTTTCTGTACCTAAAGTGTATTTCACACTTCACAGAGAAAAGCAGCCTATTTTTGCTGCTGCAGAGATTGTGATTTACTAGATGTCTTTGAAGAGTTCAGAGCTGTAAAAACTATAACATAACAGAACCATTGTTGTCTGGGAAAACAAGCAGAGCAGACTGCACACACCAGGAAGACAAGGATGGAAACAGTTTGAGTTAATTTCAAATTTGCAAGCTGAATCTGTAATGCATTTTATGTTTAGCATGGATACCTTCTGATGCCAAGATGTTTGTTTATTCTAGCTTAAATCCCTTGAGCATGGAAATCACAACAGAATTATCTTTCTGGTACTACTGGGCAAGAAATTCATGGGAAACCACCTTCTTGTTTCGTCTATAAGGACATCTTCAAGTAACATAAACTGAAATACTTCTGAGAAGGAAAAATATCAGGAGAAAACAGCTTTACATCAGTTTTCAAAACCGAAAAAGTTTGGGTGAATTCCAGATTGAATTTTAAGCAATAGAAATATTTTCAACATTGGACATGTTAATAAGCAAAGTGTAGCATATCCCATAGGTTTTAGGGTTTTATGAAAGAATTGCTGTTAATAATGCACAGCCTTTATACACTGTAGGCAAACAAAGAGATACATGAATTACACTATTATCTGTCCTAGTGAATGTCACTCATTTTTTTCAGGATTATTTACTTTTTAGAACTTATTTTTTAGCTGAAGTAAGAGCAGCAGCTTTTGAACCTCTGAAAAAAAATCCCAACCTTTTTAGATGCCTTGATTTACTTACACAAATTAGAAAATACTGGCTCAACTAATTCGACTCAGACCATACATTCAAACAGCGACACTTACAGGAATAGGTAAATCTCATAAATCCCAGAGTTCAGTCCCATCACCTCCACACAACTAAATAGTATTAAAAAATAGCATTCAAATTACCTCAACAGGTCATTTCCCCCCCCCCCAAGCCTTACTGAGCACCATTGTTAATGATTTAGTGCCTGAACAGTAAACCTAAAACACTTACCAAGAGCAAAAAGTCTGCAAATAAATTAAGGAATAGCAAGTTCCAGTTAGATTTCTAATAGAGTATGTGATTAAATGGTTTCTATTTAAGCAGCGGCAACACCAAACACAAAATTGTAAAGGCTAATAGATTCAACAGGCTAAACTGAAGAGAGAAAAGGAAGCGTTTTCTCAGCTTAGATACAATGACTTGTATTTCAGACGTCAATGTACAAAATACACATCTTTTTTCCTTTGCTTTTAGAACAAGGCAAGTAGAAAAATGCTAGCACTTATATGCTAATGGATAAGGATCAAAATAAAAAAGAGTAGAAACAGCTAAAAGTATTACTAAGTGATAAAGAGGTAGATCTAGAGGTCACTGACTTAATCTACTAGAATGATTTTTATAAACAGAATGCCACTTTATAAGTAGGTATAATCTTTCTGGGAGAGAAAGGGCTGGAAGGAGAGGTAGAAGGATCACAGGATATTATAGTGGTATTTGAAACATCACAAAATGATATATTCACAATGAAGACTGTCAAGGAAGAAAACTGGAAGGAGGAACATAAAAGGAAGCCTTGTGCTTCTCTCATTTAAGAGCTTGGAGAAAAGAGGGTTGCCTTACGTCTATGCCAACATTTGCAAGGTCTAAAATTGATGGTGAGGTTTCAAATGAATCTGAAGTCATCAGAGTCTCAGCAGCTGCTGAGATTGGTTGGTGTTATTTTTTGTAAGATCACAAGTAGGATAAATTGATAACTATTAGATTAGACCAGTTGACAAGGTGAGATGAAGTTAAAAGTTAGAGTCTGGAAATGAATTTTGTAGGAACTGTTATTCTTAGATGTAGGACCATTTGGGCAAGTAGAACTTGTGCAATCCATGGAGCTGATACTTTAGTCAAAGCACAGCTCAGAGCAGTTGTAGTTCACGTTGTAAAGCCAAGCCACATGAGTCAGACACTGGTTTTTGGGTGTCAAAATTTATCAGAATCTTTTAAAAAATCAAAACAGACCTAATAGTCAGAGATCACATACTTAGGTTACTTATGTAATGTGGGTCTCCATCCAACAACCTGTGCTTGGAAAACTATTAGCACACAAAATTTTATTCAGACATAGATTAATCCCATTTAGCTTTCAGTACCTAACTAAATCACCTGGTGAGCAGAGAAAGTGATCTATGTGCCATCTAAATTAAAAAGAAGAGAGCCTACACTTCAGAGTGATTCATATCTTGGACAGCTTCAGTTGCCCGTTATTATTATTATTATTATTTATCCAAGTCTATTTCCACTGACTGGAGAGGAAACAAAAAGGAAGGAATCCTAAGGCTAGGCAAGATAAACCATAAAGCGCACAGAAATAAAAGCTTCAACATTTTCTTAGTAGATTGTTGTATCATGTAAAGCTCATGATTTATTTCTTTTTACGGTTTGTCTTCAAATTCCAATGTTTTCAAGATCAAGTATAATGCATTGAATGTAAACTGGGAGCTTGGAGTATGCAAGAGGACTAACTCACATGTCAGGTTAGAACCTTACGGTCAGCAATACCTTAGCCAGCAAAGTGCATAGGTTTCTAAGACAAAACCATCCAGCAGCAAAAGTAATCAGTGCAATTAGAGCCACAGCAGTGCAGAAAAGTCCATTTATGCGTGTATATATTCAGTGATCCTGACTGCTAAAAGTGGAGGGATTTTAGACATAAATCAGGAAATCCTGTCAGCTGAGGAACATCTTTGCCGTCACAGGAGCAGGGTGTGTAGTCTCAAGATATCAAGAATTAAAGTAGTAAAAAAATATATATAATATTGTCATTAACAAAAAGTGTCCACTAAAATATATTTTACATAGTTCAATGAAAATACATTGCTACTGACTTTAAACAAAAGGATAAAGCCTGAGGGTGAAATTCACCTCATATAACTTTATTTGCACTAATTATTTTCACACTTATGAAATACCTGAGGAGTTTGGCTGTAGTCTATTTGGATGACTGATAACATGTGATGACACAGACCAATCTAGATAGTGACTATAAAAACCAGTGCAAGCTCAGGTACTTTGTGAACATAAATCACTAGTGAAGGAGTGCATGTGAATAATAAAAGAACAGAAGAGGGACGAACACTCTCAAATTAATTTCTGGCTCGGCATAACCCTTTACTCTGCGGCAAATAATGAAGAATGAAAATAAATAAAAGGGAATTTTATGACCAATAGCAAGAGAGCTTTCCAATGGCTTGTTTCATTAGTTGACAGGAAAGTCTTTGCAGCAGAAAGGCTCATTTTTAAATTTTAAATTAGGACAGGATACAAAGGAACAGGTAAGTAACTGGAAGTGACAGGAAAAACAGACTAAATCTCAAACCCCCAATTTCACAATTAGTCTTTAGAGAGGTGAGAAAGTTTTCCTGATGTCAAAACTTATGGGGTCAAACTGAAATATGAAATTGTTTTTGTTTTCTTTGCCAAGTTAATTATATACTCTAACAGCCTCTAGGTAAATATATGGAAGTTGGCCGATAAAAAAGCTCTATTAGGGCATAGAAGAGAAGAGGTGGAAGAGAGTCCCACTGACGTTGTTCTTTGGAAGTTTGTAGCTCAGCTCTTCAAGTGGAGAAGTCAATATTGAAACTGTGTATCCTCGTGCAAGATTTGCTCACCTTTTGGTAGCTAATTAAGCATTGGCTGCTGAATAGTAGAGTGGGGTTTGATGTAGCAAGGTGCCTCTTGTTCCCTTACGTATGTTTTATCTCCAAAATGAAAACCTGAAGCAGCGTATGCTGTCAGTCTGTTAGCAAAGTTACGAACAGGATGGTAATGAGAAAGACTAGGCAAACCTGCAGTTCTCCTATCAAACCTTCTTATTCAGTCAGAGCAGGAAACTGTTACACCTGACCTCCTAAAAACTTGTTAGGATGCAGATTTGTTTCAAGTAACTTCAGTGGTCTGAGTTAGGCGTCTAAACTACCTACTTATTTTGGTCCTTTTGTAGCACTGAAGAGACAGAACATATCTGCTGAGTGATTCATCCCACATCTATCTTAGACTGGGATGAATCACCCTCTGGAAGTACCAGTCCCTACTGTGTGATCACTGGGAAACTTTACATAACCAGTTAAGAATTGTTGTCTACTTAGATGGGAACTTTTATGGACTGAAGGCTTATATGTGTTATCTTACTATTGACTGCAAACTTTCCAGGTTGATATGGATTACAGCAACTGCAAAATTTTATTTTTTCCCTTGTCTTGTCCCCTTCTCTCCTTAGAATTAAAATGACTGACCATGTGTGATAGCACCTGACAGCTCATCAGTAAATAAATCATCAAACTTTGTTTGCATGTTTACTCGAAGAGGTTAAAATTACCAGATGCCTTAAGTAAAGCAGAGTCTACCAGGTCTTACAGTTGATTGCAGATAATTTTCCCTTTCTGTCCTCTTGGAAGAAAATTATTATTGGAAACCCTGGGGAAAAAAGTGTCACATTAATTTCCCGTGTGAGCAGTAATTAAACCTCCCATTTATGCCCTACAGAAGTTCTTGATCCTGTTCTGAACAAAGGTGAGAAAAATTCAGTACAATTTCAATGGTTAGAATTAGGATTTCTCCTATTTGATGAGATTACCAACAAGAGGATGATTTGGTACCAATTACAGTCTCAGCTTACATGTCACAAATACATTTCTCCCATAGTTCCCAGTTATGTTTCAGGTAAAGAGTTGATGTGTGATAAAAATTCTGAGGTCTAGGCTGGGTTTGAATCACATTCACTAGTGAGAGTTCCTATCTCTCAACTAAGCTTCAGCAAATGTTGCCCCCAGCATCAATTATGAGTGCAATAAATGACTCAGACAAGCGCCCTCAACCACCACCAATAAAAAAGCAGCTGCTCCTAAAAAAAGTTCTAAAAATATTTCAGTTAATTTTAAAGACAGATAAAATTTTAAAGGAACAAGGCTGAAAAACTTTAATTTAAATTGTAAGTCATGGTAGAAAGTTTCTAACAGGTAACTCAGGAGGTTCTGTACTGAACACTAAGTTTATTAGATTGTATTCCACCTCCTCTGATTTTAGCCATTTAGTCTAAAACTGTGTAGAGAAAGCATTTCTTGGGCTTTTGTTCGATGAAGGCAACTTGGCATTGATCATGTGGTTTAACAGACTTGTATTATTTTGTCCTCTAGATATAATGGTGATGACACTCATCTCCATCCCTTAATATGCTTCTATTTCACTTTTAGTATGAAGCTCAATTAAGCATGACTAAAACAGGTATAAGAAAATATCCTGAGCCTCCATCTATCCCCTAGCTTTAAGGAGAGAATGCTAATTTAAGACTAGAAATTATTTATATATTTTACATGGTTTCCCATTAATCAGCATCAGAATGAGAGCAATTTGCAAAATTCATGTGGCATCTATTAAACATTTTATTCTAAGTAAGTAAATGAAAGAGATTTACTGATTCTGGTAGATACTTCACAAATTGGTAAGGGGTGAGAAATACTAAACACAGAGGGACATATTAAATCTTTAGAAAATGCAAAATATTTCTCAGATCTCTGCTAAACTCATTTAATCCCTTTTTGCATGTTCTAAGGCACATCAGATTTTATAAATATTGATATAGTGTAGTGAAAGGCAACTGTTTGCAAGAAAGGAAAAACATCACAGAGAAAAATCATTCAGCTCAACTCCAGTGTCTGCACTGGCGTTGGACTTTGGGGACTTTCTTTGTTTTCACTGTGACTAAACCTGTCTGAAAAGGCCGTTTCACAGAATACTCCAGGGTGGGAAGGGGTTGCCTGTTTTAGAAATACCAGGGATCCAAATAGCTTTTTTCTCCTTTTACAAGCTGTATTAGTTTGTTTATTTCCAAAGGAAATCCAGGCAAGATTTCAAAAATATTTCTGAGGTGACAAGCAGCACAGAGTAATGGTTTAAAAGACAGTTTTTCAACTTTTTGGACCACCACCATCAATGCTTAAAATTCCTACTGGATCAATATGAACTTTGGACATAAAAAGATTAGTTAATGAACTTGCTAATGATTCTACTCTATCATATCCAGTGAAGCACTCACAGAGCACACATCATGGCCTCATCTACCAGGAGTGGCCTGTGAATCACAGCGCTTGAAACATGTTCTGTCCTGTCTATGTCTTTGATGTACCCCCCATTTTCCATTTGTTTTCAGAAACACACACTCGGTTGCCAGCCTTACTTCTCTGACCCCACTCTGCTTTCTGGTCAAGGTGTTATTTTGCCAAGAAGTAAGCTCATCTACTCTTATTATATTATCGTTTGTGATGCTGTAGCACCTAGAAAAGCCATCAGAGACAGAAATTGGTAATAAGAAGCACGGTCACGGGTAGGTCAATAGCACTGAACTCTGACTGGGGCTGTGAGCACCATTGTAATATAAATTATGAACGAGCTGTACTTTAATTGTAAAGACCCAACTTGGCAATGAGGAGGAAAGGAACATGTAGGTGTGTTTATAACTGAAGAAAGCACTATGCCATGCACAAAGGCAATGCCTGGCTGTATGACGGGACAATGATGTTCACAGCATGTTCTTCAGAGAGACTGATGAAACCTTTCCATTGAAACCAAAATATTGGGAAGTGCTCACTTGAGCAACTTTTCAAACTGGCCTTGAAATGCATAAAACCAACCAAATCTGGGTTCTACCCAAGCCTGTAACACATTTTCTACAGATTTTGATCCAGTTCCAAATTCATTAGAAAACATGGCAGAGTTTTCAGTTCTTCTGACCTGAATTAAACTCTAAGTCCATTTGGGCCAACTAGTATCTCCAACATAACTCTCTGCAATTCTTGCAAAGATAGTGAGAGTTTATTCCTGCACAAAACAAACATAACAAAAGAAACATTAGCTTGTATCTTTACTAGAGGAAGGTGAGGATGTTATTGCTTCCAGCTGTCTCCCCACATTTTCCTCCATCCTATTGGATGGATAGCTGAGTTACTGGTGAGCCTGAACAGCCACAAGCTGTACAACAGTATTTCAACATCATCCAAAATCAGAGGATGTTTTCCTGGAATTCCTGTGGCATCTGAAGCAACTTCTAAATGATTGGTCTGCATTGCAGAAAGGGAGGAAAGGATGGATGACTGGAGGATTACTCCCCGTTAACCACACCATGATACACCTCCTTCCTTGTTAGATAGGACAGAACCTTCACATTGTTTTGTGGGAATGATCATATAATGCTTTAGGGAAATGCTGGCTTTGGGGAAACAAACAAGAAGCTGGTTCCCCTTTGCTTACAGTCTCCCAAACTTATTTAGCTTTAGCTGGCACGAAATGGACCAAGTGTAAAACTGAGTTTTACTTCATGATTCTCTTATTTGTTTTATTCAGCTATGCAGTGCTGTGGTGCCAAAACAACATCCCAACTTATGCATTATTTACTAGTTAATATCTCAAAACAGATGTAGCTAAATAAAATAGGTTTTTTCCTCTTGCTTGTCTGCCTGAGGGCCACATCTGAGAAACAGAACACCTCCTTGATAATGTGCAGTAGACTCAAATCATGACATTGGGATCACCAAACCCCTGTTAGAATTGGACCCTGGGTATAAGTCAGTGTCTATATTTCCCAGTTCAGGACTCTCTTATGCATCTGGCTTTTAATCAGCCACTTCAGCCCTGCACACATTCTGATTTCAAGGATTATATATTTCTTGCAGATGTGTGTAGCAGAAGGTCTGTGTGTCAAGGAATGGTCTGGCTGGGTCAGGGAAAAAATATTCCCTAGAATCAAGGAAGTACCCACAAGAGCAGGCAGAACTCTGTAACTGCAAGTGGAACATCTGTGTTTTTCAAGCTAGTGCTGAGCAGTTAATAAAATATTGGCATGGCGTCTTTATGTTTCTTTTCTTTTCCCTCCATGAGAAATTATTATTTATGACATTATATGTTCTTATATATGATCTTTCTATTAGGCACTGGTGAGATGTGTGGACTAGCAAAAAGTTTCATGGCGAGAAATTTCATGAAGTTGAAAAGCCCCTGAGAATCCTGTTTTCAATCCTCTCCCTACCATACAAATGATGTGCCTCTCAAGTCTTTTGAAAACATAGACTGTGGGGAAACCAGTCCTCATCTGGAATGGGCTAATGCTCTGGAGGACGTTGATGTTCAGGATCAAAGATGTGAATGGGGCTGGCATTTTACTGAGGCCCAAACACGTCTGAGCTGTGCCTTCATCTTGTTGATGAAGGGATGAGGAAGAGATCAATGAATTCTAATCATCGGATTTTCACCACAGGCGGAGGCTTTACCTTCAGGTTTAATGAACTGTTAGAAGCACATATGTAAGTCAGGGCTCTGTAGTTGCCTATGACTACATCCAGACTTTCTGTACAGATATTAATTAAAACGGACAGTTTTAGGGACTCTCTAAAAGGGTGCCAGAGAGAATCTAAGACTGGTCATTGGTAACTTGATTATAGATACTGATTTTCCATGTATTTGTTTAAATCTGAAAGTCAATCTGGAGGGTGAGAGAGCTAGGAGGATTTTTCTTCATATATTTCTTTTATTTATCTTTTTTTTTTTTGGTATCACTTACCTTATAGTTTCATAGGCTTCACAGATAAAGTGTTTCTTTGATAGTCTAAAATGGGTGTAGTAGGAGAAGGGTAAGTTTCTTCAGCACAGGATCATCCTTCCAAACTCTCTAATTTTATCTAAATGAAGCTTGAGAGGCATTTTCACTTAAAAAAAATTCATCTATGTGAGGCTTTTATTTATCTTATAGTAAAGAGATCTCCCACCCTGGGAAGGTTGCAATTTATGGGAAAGAAAGTCATGAGTAAACCAAAACGACTAGTCTTGTCCCTATTTTAAAGAATCTCTCCCCAAGAAAGTAGTCACAAGAAGGTTCTAGCTGCTCCCGTGGCCTTCACAGGAGCTCATGGGGTGCCTGGGAGAAAAATGATGTGCTGAGTGTCTGTAGGGAGTGTAAGAAGATTACACTGTGATTTGGGTGGTTGTAGGAGCGCAGGGCTTATATTCTGGGTACCAGAAAAAGACAAGCATCTACTGAATAAAAGAAGAGGATGAAAATAAGATGAAAGCAATGAAGACAGCCTAGAAAAATATATACTTTACAATCTACTGCCTTAGGTACAGAAGAAAGCCTGAAGTGATTAATTCATGTGCCAATAATCACAAAGCAGATAGGAAGCAAGGTTAGGAGTAATACCCTGCTGAGTCCACGGCCAGAGCTGCAACCACAAAGCCATTCTGCTCACAGCTGGGCTCTGCATCTCACAATTTGCATACCTTCCCTATAGATTTACTTGCCCCTGCAACACTTGGCAAAGCACACGTTCTGAATTTCAGGGAAATTTGCAGAAGAAGCAAAACACAGCCCTTTCAGAGCTGAATAGCAAGCTGGAAAGGGTGGAAAAAAAAAAAAACCAAACAACCCAACAACGGTCAGGGTACCTCGTCGCTAATAGCAAATTATCTAATTATAAAGGAGTCAAGACCAAAGTTAACTAACTGTTCACAGATTTCTCATCCTCACCCCTGCCAATCTCTAATATACATGCACCCCTAGCAATTACCTGGCAGTTATCCACAACATTCACAAAATTAAGCAAATTATAAATGGGTCCACTATGGGCAGCACATGCCAGGCTTGGCTCTCCAGCGAACCACATAATGCTCTGCAGCATTTGGCTTCTCTCAGCAGGTACATTAGTTAGGGTGTATGAACCTAATCAGTTGGAGTGAATGCACACGAGTGAGCATGCTTGGAAGAGTGGAGACATTTGACTTTCATGAGGGATAAGGAGAAAGAGAAACTCTGACTACTCTGCTTTGTTTTCTCTCCCTTCCAGCGGCGTCTATGCTAAATGTAACCCTGTCCTCAGTCCCACATAGAGTGATGTAGTCTCCCTAGGCTTCTATCTTTGTCTCTATCATGCATGTCCAGAGTAGGCAAAGATATCTAGAAGGGACCAGAAATAGAGTAAGGCACTTACCAAGAGTTTTATGAAAGAACTCTTGAGATTTTAGAGGACGTTGTTGTCAGTGCTCGATCAGCAGCTGGGGGTTGAACCAAATAGAAGAAAAAATGGTCATAAGTACTGGAAAACAAAAACAACCCTATTAAAACAAGATGGAGATGTCTGTGTTTCAAGGGCTGGATTTAAGTAACCAGTCTTTGCTGTGTCTGTTCAGCCTGGCCTGCCTCTAAAAATTGACAGCTATTAAAGACGTCTCTGGGAAACCTGCGTGTCCAATGTTTCTAGCCTCTTTTGAGAGTTGTGCTGCTCTTACCTGGCTTTGTTAGTGGGTTCTCTTGCCCATCCTCTTGCCTTTCTTCTTTGAAGAATGCCCAACACCACCAGGGAGGAAGACAAAGGATTAATCTCTGCCTCTAGCCCAGATAAGTGACCAATAGATATTATTTCTGATGATACCTCTGCCCTTATCACTTAGTTTCAGGTGACTGTGCTTCAACCTTCACATACCAGAGAAGTCTTCAGTTAGGGTGATGTTTCATCCACTGTGATGTTTTTATTTAACTTATATGAACATTCACCCTTCTCTGGCAAAATGATTTAGGATTAGTCTCCAGCAAGTACTGGCTTTTGCAACTGGTACAGCAGGAGACAAAAAATTAAAGATACTTGTGTCCTGGAAAATGTGAGATAATATATTTAGAACCTCAGAGAGATCAAGAGAACATATTCAGCATATGTAGAATGTTTTTACTGTATAATTCTGCAGCAATAGCTGCATTGGCATTTTATCATTAACTAAAATCAACCAGATATTAACACGAGATTTTGTAAGCTCTGAAGCTCTCTAGATCTGTTTCCCAGGAGAGCTCTAAATTGTTTAGAGAATAAAAAGGCTGCTGTTCCTCTCTGAGGATAGATAATTCAGTCACGCTGAACACCAAAATATCTGTGACTGAAGTTCAGAGGGGAACGTAAGGACTGTCAGCATCTAAAGAAATTGGTTGCAAATAACACACTCAGAACTTGCACCTGAAGGGATGCAAAATATGGAAGGAAGGAAGGACGTTCGTATGAGAAGCCCTTATACCTGCTAGGTAGAGTCCATGTCATCTATTGATTTTTTTCTATCTTAAAGTTAGGTGTTTACTGTTAGCTTGTCAACCAGAATCCTTCTACGGTCAATAGAGATGAATAGGCACCTACAGAGAGTGAGTCATCCTCTCTATCTTAGGAAGGGATGAATCACCCAGTAGAAGTGCATTTCTTTCTCTGTCTTTGGTTTCAGATCTGAAGAGAAGTGTAAGCTACTGAAAGATGTTTTCAGGTTTTTCCAACTGCATAAAATGCCCTAATATTACCTCTTCATACAAACTCTGTCTTGCTTATGTCTTCAAACCACCATGACAGCAACAATAATGTTCTCCTCTGTAGGGAGAGTTCTGTTTAACCTACAGCTTTATCTTCCTGGCAGAAGGTAGATGACACAAATCCCATGCAAACTACTCACAAACTTTTGTCTAAAGTTACTCATCGTTTTCTAAAGGCTATGAAGGATTCTTTGAACACTTGTGTTTTTCAGATGCATCAAATGTTTATTTAATTAGGAGATATGTTGTTCTCTTTCTTTGAAAGTTATCTTCTTATCAAGCTTTGCATACAATTGCCATGAGATTCAATCTAATTAAAAATAAAATGTTTTTAAATGCCTTTTCTTTGTTGTTTTTTCCTTCCCCCACAGAATGGAAACTGTTTTCTGGCCAGTTCTGAGTAAGCAGTGTAAGAAATGCAGCTTTATTGAAACATTACATAGAGAAAGAATTTGTCAAAGAACCAATATTATGTCCAGATATATCCTTTAATTAATTATCAACTCTCTCAAACAAACTGAATACTGAAAGGATATGTTTCTAGTAGAATTAATATGAAAGTTATCCTCAGCACAGGAGCTCAAATCAGATGATTGTTGTTCCTGGCCATAAAACACATGAATCGTGAAAATGGTCTCATGAGATTTCTAGCCTGAGACTCTAAATCCTGAAGGCCTTGACACGTAAATAAGCCTTCATTAAGGAAAAAAAGAAGTCTACAAATCAATGGCAATGTACATGGAATTTTGGAGAAACATCTAATTTAGCCAATCAGATTGAAATGATACAAAATTTCAGGTTGTGGATTGATATTCTCATTGTTTTTACTGAAATTCTCCCTAAATAATGTTTGCATGCATGGCCACAACAGAAACTAGCCTATACCTTCTTTTTCTTCTGTGTGACCACTTTTTCCAGTGTGGATTGAAGTTTTTATCCAATTGCCTCTGGTTATCAGTTGACCAGAAATCAGAGGCGAATGGCCAGGAAGGCAGATCAGACTAGAATGAATCCAGAAAATCCCAGCATACACATGACAGTACCAAGCCTAATGATCAAAATTTCAGACCTGCTTAGCACATCCAGAGGAACAAGTGCAAGGCAATTCACTGTAAAGTGATGAATCTGTTTCTTTAGTTCATTTTTTCTATCATAAGACAAAAATGAAGATAGTTTGAACTAGTAGTATAGCTAAGTTGTTTTAGACTTGTTAATGAGAAGCACGACAAGGTTCCGCTTGTGAAAAGTGACATATTTCAGCTGGCTCCGTGGGTGTCACGTCAACATGTACCAGCTGAAATTCGGGCATGACAAATAGAGATATTAAGATATGGCCTGTTCTTTCATGACTAAAGCCAGGATGCCAACCCCATGAAAATCTGTGGAACAGCCATTAAAAAGCGTTTTAGCACTTAGGAAACCAAGAGACCACATTAAAAAGTTTAAGTGGACTAATTACTTGAATTACATTACATTACAAACCTAAGCTTGGTTTTTACAGCCCTGCATTTCAGTCCTTGCTGTTTCTTGCTAATGAAGTTAGCTATAAAATAAACAGGATGTTGCTTTGGTTTTTACTGACCTGCCAAACATAAAGACTTTTTATGGCTCGGAGCAGGGGCAGAATGCAGGGGATGAGGACTGAGTTAGCAAGCTCTGTGAAAACTTGCGCTCTCCAAGCTGTGGGGAGAAGCAGTATATGTACATGTCACAAAAATTTGGCTCAGCTCACAGGCAAACATGCCTGTCCCCCATCCAGCAAATATGCAAGTCATGTTTTGGCACTTGTCCCAATGCCAGATGGTTCCGCACGTGACAACACTAAAAGCAGGATCAATGTGATCTCTGAACAGTTAGCATAAGGAAGGTTTTGTACAACTAGGAGGTGAGGCATTAAAGTTCACCATATTTCACAGCACAGACTATAGGAAGTTTCATTTATCTCTGATATTGATACTGTGATATTACAGTTCTCATGCAGCACTATTGATCATCGTATCTATCATTTTGATGGTCGCAGGGTCAGGCGAAAGGAGCCATGGCACTAAAATCAGTTCCCCAAAGCATGACTCCATTTCTATCCAGCAACATCCTTCCGAATTCCAGGGAGAAAAATTTTATTGAGCAAAATAAAGAGCAAAAGAGAGTCCAGAGTCCTCTTACCTGGGGACTATGGGATGAATCTCATTCCTCTGGTTTTGAGAACTTCTAAAAATACAACTACAGTAATAAAGTCCTAGCTTTAAACTGTCACATTCAAGTAGTGTAAAAATTCATGGCATCCATTAGTGGATGAAGAACTCCTTACAACAGGTTGATATTTGCCACCCACTGTGCTGAAATACACCATGCAAGAGTATCCAGAAGCTTCTTGTTCCAGTCTTCCCAGAGAAAAGGAAAACCTGTTAATTGTTGTGTAACATTTTTGTTTTACTCTGCTAAAGAGGCTTCAATTTGGTGTGCAAAATGTTTTAAAGAAAACAACATCACCTGATAGAATCTGTTTAAATGGTGGAGAAGCCGCTAACATCAGTATGTGCATGCTGAGACACAGCCAGATCATTTTACCATCATGGCATTCACTAGCAGACTTGGATCATTGCTAGGTTTGCATGGATGTTGTATCATTTATGACACATTGTGCCTGGTAACAAGAGTGCTTTTCTCTTCAGGAAACAGCAAGCTTTTCCTCTGGGCACCGCGTAACTGAGAGCAGTCTGCAGCCTGTAGTTTTTGGATGATGCTTCTGACAACCCTAGAGAAAATGCCATGAAACCTCCCCTTGATTTCTGCTGAGCTACAACTGTTGGAAGCGCTGATGTTACACAAAAGAAAGATAGTAAAATACGAATACATTTGTCTTAAAGCATCCCTAAGAGAAATTCAAAGATAATTTTGATTTCTCTGGTTGTATCATAATTATAATTTTTTATTTTTTTAATAAGCTCGTGGCATCAATTCAAGACTTTTGGTTAAGGCAGCTGAAATACTCCACTGGATGCTTCGTAGTAACCACTCAACTACAGGATGGATGCTTCAATACTGCAATTAGCAACTTGAAATCAAGTTCTTATTATATGATTTCTATTGCAGTTTCTCCACAACGTATCATATTTCATATTGATTCCTGACTATTCCTTAGTGGTTTAGCATGCATTCAAAGTTTATCCACTTAGGAACAAATAAATCTTCTACTGTTGTATAAAAAACTTCAGATCTTACTCTTATTAGGAAAGGAAATGTTACTAGTCCTTTTGTAAAGAGACAGAACTGAGGTTCAGACAGGCCCAGTACTCTTTAGAAGTCACTGCCAGTGTTTTGAATTTGATGCGAAAATCTCCTGATGCAGTCACCCAAGCACTTAGGAGAAGAAAATTGCTGAACCCGTGCTCCATGTGTTAACCATGCTTAGAGATTTCTTATGTATTGGGGTGCTTCTTAACATAGAAATATTGCTGGATAACTTTCAGAGCTTTGTTTTCAACAGCACAGCGTTAAATGAGCATTTGGTTTTATTCTCTTATTGGTGTCTCATTGTTTAATTAAGCCAATATCAGATCAGAGACACAGGAGAAATATAGAGAATGCAACAAGAGAAACAGCAGCCGAGACAGCTTGTCCTGGAGAAAGAAATGAACTTAGAAAGCAGTAGAAATTTTTCATCTTCCAAAAAGTTTTGGGAATCAAGACCATGACATTCATTCTTGAATTTATAGGCAACTCAGATGAAAGATCTAAATTGTTTATTAAAAATACAGAAAGAGAGAGAAATTTTATTTCACAGTCTCTCTGTATAGATGATTTAAGTTTGGGAAGGTATCCAAGACTTTATGTATCTTCCAGTCTTTGTGAAAAGAAATTTGCTCAAGACAGACTGCTTGTAGGATGAGAAGCAAAGCAATAGAATGGCTCTTGTAGTAAATTACAGGAATGCTGTGCAGAAATTATAGGAGAGATTAATATGTGGATGGCTGTAAAAATGCATACAAATGCTATTTTTCTTCCTTGGACTGCAATGCATAGCATAGACCAAGCCAGCCATGTTCCAGTGTTCATTATCTGCAGACAGTTAATTTAGTTCAAAAGCAGAAAGTAAAAATAACTCCAAAACTCCCCAGAAGAGAACAATGAAATGAAACAGATGTTCCCAATGAAACAGGTACTTCCTGGGCTAATGTAGTTGAGAAACGCAGAGCTGGGTGATGTTAGATGTTAGACTCTTCTATGGGTTCGCCACCTCCGGTAAGAAACATTGCCCTATGTCTTTATTTGGATTGTTATATATTCTGTCATCTTACTTCCCAGCTGTCTCGCTGAACAGGCAGCAATATGACTAAATGCCTCTTTGCCTAATGATCATGTTGGGGTTGGATTAGAAGGAGGTGTCTTTGGAAATGTGTTTGCCAATTATATAGATGGGATATGCCTAATGACATAGATATGATGATGTTGATCATCATACATATCGTAATGGAGAAAAACAGGATGGTAAGGACTGTCTTCTTGGGTTAAATGTCACTGTGTATCCCGCAGTGAATTCACAGTCCACCAGTATTCAACTGGGATGTGAGGGCACTATTCACACTGAAGTCTATCTTCTGAATTCCTGTAAGCACAAGGCTCCCAGATTGTGTGTTTTGCCTTCATGGGCTGGACAACCCTATCCAGCCATATCTGAGCTTTCAGCTGAGAGAAATTGATGTTCTTGTCTTGCCTTCAAAATTGCTGACATCCTAAAAGCAACACTATCCAAGGACAATTTCCTAGCTTTGACTTACCAGAAGAGATAGCGCCTGGGATGCCAGTCCTGGAAGTACCATGTTGATGAGTAGGTCATTTCAGGACTGGCAAAATGTAGCCTACTTGAAAAGAGGGTTGATCTAAACACACAGAGGTTTAGAAGCTTAAGTTCAATTTCTAATTTTTACATTCTTTTTTTTTTTTCCAGGAAAACAGCTGCTACTTAAACTCAGATAAGCAGCTCAACAACTCTGATGATGTGTCTGAATAGACATTTTAGAGGAATGTGAAAAAGAAATAAACACCTCACAGTGAAAATATTTGCCCTGCAGGAAAAATAATAAGAGTTTGATGAAGCATAAGCTTCAAAGTTTTGGGGCTGATGAGTTTTTTTCTCAATATTTCCAATTTAGGCACTGATTATTCTTCTCAACCATTTCATTGTTAATCTATTATTAAATGGGTTAAAAAGGCTCTGAAAAAAATTCGTGGCAGACTTTGTAACTGCCAAAATAAGACTCTCAGAAAGTCTTTTTAGAAGGAAGGAATCTAATTAGTTCATTGGTTAATGAAGTAAATCGAAGGAGATTGGCTATGGAACCAATCTCATTCATTGCTTTCACTAACTCCTAAAACAGGGTGGGATGTTTCTCTTCATAGCCTGGTTATTGTCCCTGTGCAAAGCAAGAGGAAAAATGTAATAACTGTCTGGGCTAATTGGTAACACATTTTGTGACATGCTGCCCTGGCAGATGCATTATAATATAGAATAATGCTGTATTATCACAAATGTGGTATGACATAGCCCTTTATGTTATAAGGGGTAAAAGGAGGAAATGCTCCTGTTTCCACTGCATTCCAATTATTAGAGGCTGCTGGAAGCACTATCCTATGATTACATTTTAAACTGTTTTTCTGTATCTGTGCTAAATTGATTTCTCAGTATGGATACTGTACATCAGCTGCTGTTCTGCATTTCTGATAATTAAGAATTTGAACCAACCTGCAGGCTAAATATTGTTATCATCTGAGCAGGCTTAAAGATACAATAGTTCAGTTGAGTCCAAATGAGGCTCGGGTTCAACTTCATTTGCATAAACAGTCCCTATTCAGCCAGTCATCTTCCATCCCTGGAACTTTTAACAAGCACGAGTCACACGTAGTATTCTAAATCTCGCATACATAACCTGGTGGAAAAGCTGTATAAGCTGACATCATTAATTTTATCTTCAATCTGAACTGGGCTATGGAAACGGGGTGTAAGGATTTGGCCAGATCAGCTGCACATATTTCGGTATGGATGGCAGGGGAAGCCCAAGACGATTGATACGGTGGCAACCACTTCACTATTCTTATTGTATACAGAAACAGTAGTCAGCTGTTGCATAGCCCAGCATAAACATAATACTTAAGAAGGACCTTCGATCCTTTTTTAGCGAGGGAGGCTTCCCAACCACCTGGAAGAAAATCCCATCAAACATGAACTAATGTTTACTGCTTGGGAGTGACCTTTTCTATCACAGGGTTGGAGCCAGGGTCTGATTACAGCTGCGGGTAGGATATTAGTGGTTAATTTTTTACATAAATGACATGCACACTAGAAATTTTGCAGCCTAGCCTCCAGAGGATTCATCACACATAAGTATTACTGCAGCATCGGATTTGAGTGAAAGGCCAAAGAAAGGGAGCATTTATCTTATCTCAGGATATTGACTTTCTTGCAATATTGTTGTGTTACTTTCTCGGGATGTAATAACACAATGTAGTGTTTGCATAGCAACAAGGTAAAGGCTTCTTTTTCAAATGCATGGTTCTGCCCTGAAAACGAAAACCCAACACCATGGCAACACATAGTGATTCCTCCATCAAATATACTGACAGAAAGTGCTCTGCTAGATTTAGGCATAATTACTATTAAAAAGAAGAGAGATATTAACAAGCCTGCTTCTAGGCTGGTTTGTGGTTTTGTTTTTTTTTACATTCACAAGCATTATTACCTCCACATTATTTCTTAGTTAAGTATTTATATCTGCACAGACTCCTACAATATTCTTCCTGCTAACCCTCCTGCTCTTTTACCATCTGTCACTTCAGTTGCAACAGTAAAAACCGTTGGTTTTTTTTTTTAAGCCTAATAAAATACTGCTAAAAGCAGACAAGTTCCACCCATCTGAGCTTTTAGTTAAAAAACATGTGCAAGCCTTTATGAGCCTATCTAAGAATAAGGTGGACAATCACATCTGCACCAGGAAGAGTAGTTCCTCCACTGGTTCAGTAAGTGCTTCACCTTCCCACACAATCAGTATGACTGCAGCATCTGCGCATCAGTTTGTGAAATGGAGTTAAGAGCTGCTGAGGAAAACCTGCTCTTTCAAGAGCCTGCATCTCCCTCCAAGTGACTGACTTCAGAAGCTAGCAAGACCAGTGTTTGTCAGACACTTCCACTCAAAAAACCACCCCCAAAACCTCCAAATAAACAAACAAAAAATCCAACAAGCAAATAAACCAAACTCTAGCTCTTGGTTTTTATCAATAAATGGAAAAGTCTGAAAATCATCGTATTTATTTAAACTTTAATGGCAAATTGCTTTCACATTCAACCCAAAAAGGAGGTTGTTTTTTTTTTTTATTTGGCATGCATTTCTCCCCTCTATTTGCATGCGCGGGGAGATGCTTGAACCTCTTTAATGGTTGGCTGATTTTGGCTGCTGTGGAGTCTCCTTGAATGTCACTGGTTGGACACCACTGATTTTACATTCTGGTCAGCTGTGATGGGGAATCATAGAGACAAGTGCAAAGCAGGACTGATGAAGAGAGGTTTCAGTGGTGACCTCTCTGACTAACTCTTCAAAAATGTGATCTCCCTCCAAATGATTTCCACAGTCTGCAGGTCAGAGCCTTCATGACAGTGGCAGGTCAGCCTCCATACAGGCTTTCTTGATGATCTTGCAATCAGTTCCAGCTTTAAAGTTGATGCCGCAATCAGATCCGTGGTGCCTGCTGAATTTTGATCAATTTTACTGACAAGTGATTAGGGACCGAAAACCAAAGAGAGTAAATAAGAGGTCGTTGAAAAATGCCCCTACTTATGACAACATTTCCAAGCCTTTCAAGAGGCAGTATCATGGTACTTAGCTTTCCTTTGCCGCCTTCCTCCTCCTCTGCCAGTCTCAGCTTTGAATCACTGACAAGACAGGGAGGGGAAAACCTCCATCCTTCAACCTCCAAGAAAAAAGAGAAGAGGGCACCTAAATCCACCTCCAAACCGTCATGGTTTAGAAAATCCTCTCCGAAGATATCTGAGCTAATGTGAACTCGTTCAGCCTATGGTGGAATGGGTTTTAAGCTAAAATGGGACTTCCTGATTTTGCCTGGCACTGAAACTGACTGCACAGGTGCGAGAACTTAACACTGAGTGTGAGTTTGAGTCCTTGTTCTACTTCTATCCCCTTCTGCCACCTCCCACCTCTCACATGCTTCCTTGGTGAAGAACACCTCATCCAGTAGGAAACACTGATGGAAAATTCTAGCATTCGTGTTACTACAAGTGGCAGTTCATACCTAGGACTTCACTGCCTGAAAACTGTGCAACAATTCTCTGAATTTTTTTTGATAATTTCTTCTAACATCAGAGACTGGCTTTTGGAGTGGACTTGGCCCTCAGACTCTCAGCATGGGTGCACGTGCTGCCCCACTCATGCACCTTTGCCACAGTGAACAGTCTGGTAATGAATGGGGTTTTTTACACACCCGTCACAAGAAATTTCCCTAAAATTATTGAAGGAAAATCTGCTCCAAGCCTGAACATCTTTTTTATGATCTTTCCACCAAGAAAATTTAATTTCTGTGAAGAAAAGCAAGCTGTGCAGGCAACATGACATAAGAAGTGATCATAAATAGAGTCTACTTTTTAATATAACCCCTTTAGAAAGATAATTTATGGAGCATTCATATCACTGCTTAAGGCAATCTTTCTTCTGGTAGGTATGGCTATAAAATACATACAATGGTGAACAGAAAAAGACAAAATTATCCCTAATAATGAGTAAATTAATTGGCAATTTCAGCTCTCATATATGTATATGGTTAATGCTTCCAGACAAGACTGAGAGGGCATCACCTCCAATTACATATTGTTGGTCAAGCCCTTCCAGTTTGGAGTTTGGAGCCTTGTTCTCAGCTATTGTAAGGTCAGAAGAAAATTGGTCTCCATATAAACATGTCAAGCAGGAGGCAATTCCACATCTTTAACCTAAGCTGTATTTGAATGCCGTTGTTGCAAATGTGTAATACCCCAGAATTCACAAATTCCTGTAAAATGAAAGATTTGCCAGATTTCTAGAGGGAATATTTCCATGGGGTTCAGATTAAAACACTGTTTAATATCACATCTGGCCTTTTACTGCGAAAATGTTTGCATCAAAGTACTGGGTATTCAGTACATTTGTAATTTTTAATCACTGATGTTTTTTCCTGTACTGAAGTTTTTACTCATCTAAAAGAAAAAATGAATGTGGGAGTTACAAAGATGATTTAGCCTGGATTCTGTTTCTCAGCTGGAAAATATCATTCAGAGACTTTTAGGAAAAACTGCTATTCCAGAAGGATTTTATTCTGTGATGCATTGCTTCATTTCCCTCCCTCTATCTTTAGACATCAGCCATCTTCTCCTTCACTTCACTTAAGCAAAACAGGACAGTTTTGCTTTCTCCAAATGGTGCCTGTCATCTTGGAGTACCTTCACCAACCTCTTGACCTTGCCAACTGATAACCCTTCTGAGATGGCCAATGCCCCCAGCTGCCACTGACCCAAGCAATCTGGAGAGAAGTAGATATAAGGAGAGGACACCTTGGATGGGAAAAGCTGACATTGCAAGTTAAACCATAACATAATCTCACATGTATAGGATACAGAAATTCACACAATCTAGTCATCCCAGGTTCATTTTATAAAGCAGCAGAGAGAAATATGCCCTTTCAGGGTGCAATTCAGCTGGTTTGCAGATCAACTTTAAAACAGGATGCATTGCATCTCATTACACTGTAGCTGTAAGAATTAGACCTCTCTGGCCAAAAAAGGGCATCAGATTCTAGCTCATGTGTTGAACTCCACATTTAATAGGATGAATGTGACCAGAGAGAGGAAAGGACTGATGGACAGAAAGTAATTTGCACGGTGCAGGGGTGGAATTATGACCTGTATAGGTCTGCTCCATAAAGGATTCCTGTTGCTCTACAGTAAATGAAATGGGAGATTCTAAAAACAGAGGAGAATGAGTGAAATTATGTGAGTTGGTTTACCTCACTGCTTTAACCTGTGCCACTTGAGTCAAATTAATTTCCTCTAGGGACTGGTGATTGCAGCCAGCTCATGGGACAGGGATGGACCAGGAAGGTCTCTGTGCAGTACTCCAGAAGAGTAGTCCTGGTCTACACCAAAAATAAGATCCTGGATGTTCTTTCCTGCATAGCAGTTCCATGGTAATAACCCTGACTTACTTGAATAATGAGAGAAATCACATATTTATCAGGGGGAGTGAGTGCTGAAACTGTGAGTGCATCAATATCTGAAGTTGTCACTAACCCTAAGAGATGATGACTAGGTCCATGTGCCATACCCAAAGGGAAATCACATAAGACAAGGTGAACAAATTGTTAACTAATACTGGGCAGAATGGATACATTTCTCCCTAAAACTAATACCTGGACCACCACAGCACATGGATTTCCACTCAAGAGAAGCTGTGGATTCTCTGATGCAGATCAATGCAACTTCCTCCTCTTTCTTTCCCACACAATACAGAAGGTAATTCCTTACATCATGGTTAATTTATTGGAGCTCTTTATTATTCTGCTTTGCTATGATAAATTGCACCTTTAAATCTTTTCTTCTTTTTATGTCATCAGTTGCCTATTCTCAAAATTGTATCATTCTGGGTGCCAGTGTTTAACAGAGCCGGGTGAAATATTCCTTGGCACTCCTGATAATGTGACTATGGCAGTTGCTTTAACTATTGCCATCTAGCAGCAGAATGTATATATCTATAAATATGCTAGTGGGTGCTAATAAAGCCTAGCATAAACTCAGCTTCATAAGTCTTTTGGGAAAAAAAAAGAAAAAAAAAGGAAAACAAAACAAAACTGTGCTATTCTTTCAAACCACATGCAAATATAAAATTTCTGCATTTATCTCCTGATTTCAAACACTACTGCCATCCAACATCAGTGCCTAAGTGGGGTGTAATCTGCCTGATGCTTTGTAAATAAGCAGAACACCTTTCTTCTGTCTGTCTCTCTGTGCTACCAGGTTATTCAGCTCAGCTCTGCCATGGCCTGCCTTTTAATTTCCAAACAAACAAGGTCGACAAAGCTGGCAGCTGGTAGTTAACTCGGTATAATAAGATTTTGATTACTTTCCTAGAGCAAGGAGTATACAGGGAAACAAGTACATTATACTTCTGAGTGCAAGCACAAGACCTATTTCAAGGTCTTTTAAAAATGTATTTTATCTGAAGATAGGAATATCAGGTAATGATTAAGTAAATAATGAGACCTTAACTTTGCACACTGGTCTGTAATAAACAAGCAGCCAGCAAGAGGTGTTACTGAGAAGTAAAGATTTTATTATTTTTTTTTAATAGGGAGGTTGTTTAGCATATTTATTCTGGAACAAAATATTGCAGAATAATGCCTTGCTTTGTCACTGTAATTAAAAGTCAAGGTAACATTCTGCAAGAGAGACAAGGAAGAACGTCTTCCCTGCCTGTATCTGACTCCCCACAAGGTCTTATCTAGTAACATAGTTGCTACTGAAGGAAATATTGTTCAGTATCTTCATCACTGACAAGATGAAAGCACCAGATGCAACCTCAACAAATTTATAGATGATATTAAATTGGAGGAAACGACTGACTCACCAGATAAGTTTGAGAATTGGGCCAACAGAAACTTCTTGATGCTCAGAAAGGAGAAATGCAGAGCTCTACACCTGGAAGTGAAAATCATGGTGTGGTTCAGCCACAGTAGACAGCTAAGCCCCACACAGCTGCTCACTCACTCCTCTCCAGTGGCTGGCAAAGAGAACTGGAAGGATAGAAGTGTGAGAACTTTTAGGTTGAGATAAAGACAGTTTAATAGGTAAAGCAAAAGCCACACATCCCAGCAAAGCAAAACAAGGGATTCATTCATTACTTCTAATTGACAGGCAGGTGTTCAACCATCTCCAGGAAAGCAGGGCTTCATCGTGTAACATCACTCATGGTGTCTTGGGAAGCCAAATGACAAAACACTGAACATCCCTCTACCTCCTCCTTTCCCCAGCTTTATTGCTGAGCACACTGTCATATGGTGTGGAAAATCCCTTTGGTCAATTGGGGTCACCTGTCCCAGGTGTGTCTTGTTCTTGTACATCTCCAGCCTACTCCTTGGCAGGGTGGCATGAGAAGCATGCTCTGTAAGCACTGCTCAGAAATAACAAGAACATCCCAGTCTTATCAACACTGTCTTCACCACAAATCCAAAACATAATCTCATATAAGATACCATAAAGAAAATTAACTCTATCCTAGCCAAAACCAGCACATGTGTGTACTAGAACAGGATGAGAATCAGACACTGGAGTAGCAGCCCTGCAGAGAATTACGTGGTGGTTACAGTGCCTGTGAGGCTGACTGTGAGCCAACAGTGCTCTCATTGCGAGCACATGAAAACTCGTGCTGAAGCATTTCGGGCAGCACGCATAGGTGAAAAGACAGCAAGGAAGTGTTCCCTACAAGCACTATCTTATACTAGGGCTGAGGTAGAATTATTGCATTTTAAGGTAATTAAACCTTTCTTCATCACAATGGACAAACTGAGGGCTTCATGTCAGCTGATATGAAAAAGACCCCAGCGAAAACAAATTAAGATGACACCATATACTGCTGCCAGTCACCATATACTGCTGCTAGTCACATCGATCTCACCGCAGAAAATCATCAGTTTATACCTCAAAAAGGAATTTGTATTTTACAATTAAAATTTAAAACAGTTTAACAATTTGTTTCTAACAGCTTGGTAAAAGAGGGACGTCATGATATCTAGGCACAACATCTGAGGAAAACATCAGAGACCATTCTTTCTCCACCTTACTTGATCTATTTAACACCCTCTTTTTCTAAGTGTCACTCAGCCACTGGTTAATACTTGCGGGTGTAGTTCCTATTAGTTACAGAAATCAAACCCACATCAGCACTTTGCATCATATTACCATGGTTTTATCTTTATTACACCGTAACTCTACAGTTTGCTATGACCAAAGTCAACTACGGCAAACTACTCAGACCATCTAAATAACCAGTTTTCATAACGTTTTAACCAAAAACCAGGGTTTCTGTGATCTTTGCTAATGAAGTACATACAATGCAATCCATTCCTGAATCTTTCCTTCTTACGTTGCTTCAAAATTTGAATGCAACTGCTCCATGAAGACTTGTGTTCTTGCCAGTTCCTTTCCTGCCACTGTAATATTCACTGCAGAAACACCAGACAGGGTTCGTTTGTAGCGGTGTATTATCAGCTCATATTTTCCAGAGCCTATTTCACCTGATATTTTCATTCTATGGACAACTGTGAAAAAAAATGGAGGTTTTTGAGCTGATTTGACCTGAAGGAAACCAGCAAGACAAGGAGAACTTTCAACAGGTCATCCTGTGTTTCGGATCAGTCTGCCAATGGGCACAATATCCCTCGTGGCCTTCTTTGGAATAGCCTGCACCATTACAGTTCCCAGGGGAGGCAAAAGAGAAATAAATAAAATATAAATAACATAAATGACTGATGTAGGATCTTCTAATTTCTTTCCTTCAGAATTACGTTTTGTCGTCTGAAATAGTCCTTAGGCTTTGTTTCTACATTTTGCAAGACAATGAGAACTATCAAAAACCTTACTTTGTTGGTATCTCTTAGACTTCACTTGTAACTCCCTGGAAAGCTGCAAGATGACGCAGAAATACTTAGCACTGGGCTCTGTTTTATTTTATACCGTTCAAAATCCAAACTCATTTGTTAGTCTCGTTTTCACTGAATTGCTGGTTAATGCAGAGTGGTGGATAGGTTAGAGTCCTGGAGAAGGCAGGTGGAACTATTTCTACTGTAGCTGCTGCTCCTTGGTGCATAACCTTGAGTAAAGGGTTTCAGCTCTTTTTCTGCTCTTTGTAGTGCAAGCTCTGCAAGGTAGGAACTGTCTTTTCTGTATTTCTACAGCAGACGGGGCAGCGATATCCCATTCCTTCAGATTTTACACCATGGTGAATAATAGAGGGTGTGAAAGAATTGTTTTTTTAAAAAGCTCCAATACCTCATTCTCATTTGTTTCTGCAATTTAGGGAACATACGTTCCACAGTGCGCTGAGCTATTTCTAATATGCCCAGCTGTGCAGGTTGATAGGCTAGAGATAAAATGATGCTGCTAATGAAAAACAGCTGCTCATTAGTCAGGAGAAAACTGGGTAGGATGTTTAGAGATACAATTATTTTTACTGTTCTTGTCCCTTTTACGGTTATACAGAAATTATATTATTATCAAATCATGTTATATGGTGTCTCAGGTTGAGCATTTTAAAAATGAATGTGGTTCATTAACAACATGATGAATATTTAAGCAGGATTACGGAGCATAATTAACTTCCTTTAATTTTTTTTAAATAGAAAAAGCCCAATGAATTTGCTAATATTTCACTGGTTAATGTTGCAATTAAGTGTGCAGCATCTTTTCCCAGCTTTCTGAACATCTCTCTTTTACTGCTGACTCTGAATTTAAGTCTGATGCAAAGGGCTGAAAAGCTGCATGTTTTTGTCAATGAGCATCAATCAGAAACAGGCTGATACCTTAAGTATAACCTAAGAGCTAAGCAGTGACCTCACCTACGAGGAACCCCTGGTAAAGGAAAGGAAATAGAGCCAAAGAGTCTGCTCTGATGCTCTATATCTTAAAAGTAAAACAAAACTGAAATCTCATCCTCTGAATAACCCTTGATCTCACCAAGCTCTTCACAAAATTGACTAGAATTTCACAACCGCACCAGACACTCATCTTCAAGATTCTTGCATTTGTTTGAGAAAAAAAGACAATAAAAAAAAAAGAAGCAGAAAGAAACAATTGTATATTGTTATTGCTAAAAATTCCTTTAAAATATCTAATGATTCCATTGCTAGAGCCTCATTTACTTAGGATCTGGTCCCTTGTGCTAGAAGGCTGGTTGTGGAAATTTTCTGCCAGAAGCAGAGTGGGCTTAGTGCTTTTGATTCTGCTCTGATCAGACAATATTCAGCCCAATTTACTCAGCAAGCAAAAGCAGCAAAACAGAAGAAAAGAAGAAGGAAATTGATTTAAAATCTGCCTAAGTGTCTGGAGCCAAATCCTTCCTCATGCCCTCTCCCTCTCCATACTTGTAGTTTGAAGGCAGGGATATCCCAAGATGGAATTTTAGGCAGGTTCAAAGATCCACATTGGACAGCTCAGCAGAAAGCTGTTAAAAGATATAAGCCTGGCTGAAAAGGTCCTTATAAAAAATGAGCTTTGGGTAGAAAGTTGAGCAAAGCAGATGCCTCACAGCAGGAGTTGTCTGACTGTGGTGGCAGAGGAGTGAGAGAGCTCTCCCCTGAGCTGCAGCTTCCCAGAGGTACTGCAGTTCTACTTGGAGAGACCTGCTTCTCACAGAAGGCTGACAAGTGCACTTTTTTAGGGTGTATATCATGGGAGAGGCATAGGGAAAATGTACATGTCTAAATGTACATGAGAGAAAGTATGTGCCTTCAAGTGCACATACCTTCACATACTGAAAAAACACAACATGCTTTGAAAACACTATTTAGCACTTTGCACCAGATTTTATTATTTGATGCCACAAACCCCAGGTTTTTTTTCCATAAATCAAAACTGGAGAAATTAGGGAATTATTTCACTGACACTTACTGAAATTAACTCAGGGTTATTTCCAAGTTTTCTCCAATGGCAAACCAACACATTAGTAAATATCCGCGGCTCCTCTATCTGCTGGTAAGAGCAGAACTGGAAAGAGCACCTCCATTGTAATGCTAATTCATTTATCTGGAACATTTGCAGTTTACCAGTGTATATCTGCTCTGGAGAAATAGTGAAAAACTGTATTGTAAGAAAACTTCAATATCAATAAATGCCTTGAGGCAAATCCTTTTTTATCCCTTGTATTGCAGGTAAAATAAACAAGATAAATTATCTGCACTAACTCAGAATCCCAATCTTGGGACCAAGTCTTTGTGCAGGATGTTGTACAAATATCAAATAAAAAGGAAGTTCCAGTCCTGGAAATCTAATAGTCTGAGCAGTTAATAAAAGACAAACAGGTAGAGATGGAGAGCAGGTAAGGATGAGAAGTTGTTGTTTATCTAGAGATGAAAGACTTGTAATGTGCTGACAAGCTGCCTCTTGTCAAGTTTTTTGAGCTACAGAACAACGGAGAATTTTGAAGGATAAGGAAAATGCTTTGCAAAGGCAGGGGAAGAATTATTCCCCCCAAATGAAGACCAAAACAGTAGCAGGTGCAAATGTGAGATGGAAAGTAGCATTTGCATGGCATTGTTAGATTTTGCTATAGCTGTGGCTCAGACTAGCTCTGTGTCATCAAGCTGTACAATGCACTGGTGGTGTCTTGATATGTGGCTGAAGTTCTGGTCTTTGGGACCACCTCAAATGTCTTTCTGTAAGGCCCTGGTGCTCTTCCACAAATGTCACCAGTTCACTATTTCATGATGGCTCAAGGGACAATCCAGCTGCCCTGAGAATGAAAATGCAGGTTCATGGCTCAATCCTCTCCATTACACAAGCCTGCTCAAATGATGGCCAGGTAGAAATACATGCAATAATTGTTTACGTGTAATGCATGTACATATGCAGCATACAAATGTATCCACATCAACACTCAAACACATATGTTACTAACTTCCAGCACACAGTAAAGCACATCCAAGAAAACAGCCATTGGACTCACTCTTGCCATTGCAGACCTCACCTTCACATGTCAGCTGAGAACCTGAGACATAGCACTGAGGAAACTATGCTCTTGTTGCTATTAGTTTCCTTTCTGATCATTGCCTCTGTGTCTTTCTCTGCTCCCAGATTGAGAGGACTCTGGGGGGGCTATTGCAGTGAAGACTCCATGTGCACAGCAGGTCACTAACCCAGAGTGGTCAGCCTCGTCATGAAAATTGAAAAAGAAATCCCACTGACCAACCACTCTAGTAGACTACTACCATTCTGCTGAATTAGATACCAGAGGATGCTCTGGCGTGTGGTACCCTGTCACATAATAGCTAAAACAAAAAAAAATAATTAGATGACCATAGTCTTGCGTTATATCTGCTTGAGCAGATATAGCTCACTGGAGCTACATGCTGCTCCGCTACTTACTAAAAAAAATTCATTTTATGTATGGTGATGAAGAAGTAGTAAGTACTAATAATCTACTCCAAGTTTATTCTGTCTGTTCCTCTCCAGGCAGCCTCCTCTTGTGTCACTCTGCTGTGGCCTAGAGGAGCAGCCAGTCACCAAGTTGAAAACGTAGCATGGCAATGGCCAATTAGAATAACAAACCAAATAATTTTGCTAACTTCTAGTCTCCATGAGGTATTCAGCATTCAATAAATATCGCATTCAAGGTAATAAGCAACATCTTGCTCTGATTGAACATCTTAGCATCATCTGGTGGGGGGAAGTCATTGTGAGTGGGCTTCAATATTTATTTTTGCAAATTTGTAACTTGGTAAAGTAGAGCGTTAAACTTCTCTGTATAGTTTCACTACTGTTTTGGTCCTGGAACCTTCAGGAGTTTTGCAACTCAGCTGCATTCCTCATTATCTGGCCTGCTGTTGTTCTGTCGCAGGTTTTACATCAGGCCTCTATCTTGGTACTTTGAGTTCATCTTGTAATAATAAACGGACTAACCTAGTCCTAGACCTTAGCTAGCTTTCAAATGACTCGTGTCACGTTTTGTCAGTGCTCTGAGGGTTGGAGTCAGTCCATCCCAAGCTGTAGCAAGCCCTTGGGGATGCAGGGGATGCAGACTGAGGATGAGAGAGAGGTTCCCAGGCTCTGCAATATTTCAGGGAAATCAGCAGTGAAAGATGGGACAAAAATCCTGGGGAGGAAATAAATGTGCCAGAAGTGGAAGGTGATTGTAGGAAAAATGATTAGGCCCTGGAGAGGAGCTGGCAAAGCTCTGTTATTTGCTCTCTTCTGTTTTGCCATTCCAGAGATGAATTTCCATAGGTCATGAATACTATCAGGAGGGAAAAAAAATCCAAACTTAGGCTAAAATAACCACAGAGAGTGGGTAACCTGGGTTTTCATTCCATCAAGCAGCTAAAATGCAAGCTGATGCTTCCCACAGGCAACAGCTAGAACTGTTAAATTGAATTCAGATTTACTAGATTGGTGCCAGGATCACAAGCCTTTTTTTTCCTTCCACATAGATTTATATTATTTTCCCTATTCACCCCTCCTTACAAATCACTGTCTAAAGGGGAAGGAAGCACAGTAACTTCTCCACTCTGAACATGACATTACGTGGAAGTTTCCTCTTAAGAAATAACCTTACCACTGTAAAGAAAATAATACACTTTAATAAGGCTCTTCTAGTAACCACATTTGTAGGCAAGAAAAAGTCAGAGGTGGAAAAGGAAAATATGAAGATCGTGAGATGAAGATGCTTGATTTATTTACACATCTAAAATTTTAAACATAAGAACTGGAAAATTCATGAGAGAACATAACCTGATTTGTAAAACAAGTGGGTTGTTTTCAAAAGGACTGCTAAATGAAGCTATCAGTAGAAATCTTTTTCCCAGGTGGATTATGTTCTCTGTTTGTGCTCCCGGAAAGGGAACAGAATAAACCACTCTCTACAAGAACACTTCAAATAAATGGTTTTCAATCTGTTTTTAAATACTTGCTCCTGCAGTAAAGTTAAACTGTCTTAAATCATAAAATGGGGACATTCCAAAAGAAATACAGGTTTTACTCTTTGCTGTAGTAGTGGTTTTGATAGAGTAATGTAAAAGGCCAAGAAAGAGAGGTTTGAATATAGATCCCTGGTTTGTATTTAGTGTAAAAGTCTGAAGTGCCTGTTGTGTAAACATGAGGGCTATTCATTACAGCTTCAGTCTGCAATGCAGGGTCCATGAGGCTGAAAGAGCTAAATTTTACTTTCAAAAGTGACTTAGGACCAAACCTTTAAGGGAATAGAATAGGTTTTGTCACAGTAATCCAGGCAGTTTTGATAATAATATGATTTTTTAGGCAGTGAGGCATGAAATTCTCATTGGAATATTTTTGACTATTGACACACACATAATAAGGATTCAGTGACAAGACAGGCAGGACTAGAAGAAACAGCTGATCATCTGAATTATATTATTATTAATATGATTGATATTATTTTTCCCAGGGGATACCCAGGTTGTCTTGCTAATACAAAAAGGAAGAGTGTTGCTTCTGCCAACTGCTTTAGCGAAGTAGCAGATTTTCACCCCTGAGGCTCTCCCTGGGGGTACCTCTTTGAGAAGCAGGGTCCTGCTGCTTTGCTCTCTCTCCTCTCTTTTCCCCAACTATTTTCTATGCAATTAATTCACAGTGGTCTCCAAAGAAAATGCATTTAGGTTCTTATCCCTGTCCCACCTCAAGTGCAAGCTGAGGAGCTCCTTTTTGCCATCAAAGCTCAAGAAGTGCTCCAGACTCATACTAGTGTCTTCCTTCAACATCTGCTCCACTCCATGGTGCAAGCTTCATGCAGCATTGATACAGCTCTGAGACAATTACTTTGCCCCTAACAAGAACAGAAAAGGAAATCTTGTTGGTCTTCTCTGGATTGCACTTAAGTTTTCAACCAACACAGGCATTTTGGTTACTTTAGGTCTCGTTCAATCCAGCTGAAGATGCTGCTGCGAGGACCTTCACAACCAAGATACCTGTCCCCATCTATGCAGCAACTGACCACCCTCTTTGAGAGATTAGATTTCCAACATGAGTATTATCTTAGGCCAAGATCCCCCAAATTTGTGTGTGTGTTTGCATTGTTTTATTTTTAACAAATGCTTTGTGTATGTCTGTGCAACAAACCTCTAGATAGCAACTCTCCCTATACCAGCGCCACCAAAACCTTGACTGATAGAATAATGACAGATAATAAAGGGTTAAAAAGGTCCCTAAGAAAGAAGCTCATACCAGTGCTAGTGGCATTTCCCTGTTGAAGAGTTCAGGAAGAGGCCTTCACTTTGAAACTAGATCTAATTGGAGTTTGTTTGGGATTCAGCTCTCCTACTGACTTCACAAGCTGCTGGGAAGTCTAACAAATATTGACATGATCCCTTTCCCTTCAGCAGGGCCTTGTAAGGACTCCACTTCACAGCTCAGTGATGCCTCCCTGCATTGCCCCTGTCACAATGTACTGTAAAGGAAAAAGCCATGGTCGGTACCCACTTCTACAAGGAAATGTAATGAGTGTCTTTCTAAATTTTCTCCAACCAGTTCCTCAGGAACAGTCATGAACTTGCTTTCAAGTGAAGAGAGGTTCAAGCCTCATTTCATGGTGGATGTCTGGTGCCTGCCTGGGTTTCACCCTCCCGAAAAGGGAGGACACGGTGTGAATTACAGTTATGAATTGCAATGGTTGCTCTTTGGTCTGTACCTACTTACTCAATATGCTTCTTATTTCATCAGAGGCCATCATAATTAAACATTAATTTAACTCTATTTACGGCAGATGAGAATAATACTTGCCTCTGGGTGGGTCGCAAGGAGCGGAAAGAGAGAACCAAGCAAAGGAGGGAGGAAAACACGGGAGGGAGACAGCAGAGTTTGTTTTGAAGCTTAATTGAGTTTTATTTGCTGATGTTTTGGGAGATGAAAATAAAATACAGCAGCAAATGAATCCATAGGAATAAGTTTATACTTTCAGATAAAGGCTATTCAATGTCAGTTTAAAGGAGTGATAAAAATGTGGAATATAATAAGAAAGAATAAGCAGAATGAAAGTGAGATGAGGGACAGCTTGGAAGAAAAACAGATGCTGTATAATCTTAGGTGATGATTTAGAGGGAACAAAAAGAATAATCATATACTACTTTACAAGGTCTGGGTAATTCCCCTCTTCTGCTTTCATACGTGTCCTGAGCTACACTCTCATGTTGGTTATTTCTTCACTTCTTTATCTGCCAAGGTCTCAACCAGCTCTGTGCCACCACGCCAGATTGTAGTGTCTTTGGGGTTGCAGCTGCAGAGCAAATAAGTAACTGATTCCTTGGATCTGACTGGAAGAAGATGGGGATGTGATCTGCATTTCAAACTAACCATTTCGTTTTCATATATTGCCTTTTGGCTGATTGCAAGTGGCTTTTGAGGAGTTAGTGTCTTTGCACTTAATTTGCAGAAGGGTGGAGCTGCGTTAGTGGGATGGAGGATGCCTGCCCCAACACATCTGGGCAGGAAAGGAGTTAGATTTCAAGACTTAAAGTCTGTTGTTGTGAGATGAATTCCCTGCTCTTTCATGTGCCGAAGAGCCCAGCTTTGCAGCACAAAGTCAGTAACATGTGTCTAAGTTTCCACCTATCAGAGTAACACTGAATGAAGTGATGCAGCTGAACCATCACAGTTTTTAGGTGAAATGTGAGTCCATGACACACGTAAGCATTGCTTCCTCTCCACAGTGTGTGTGAGGATGGTACAAACTCTGACAGTGGAGAATGGACATAAAGGGGTCATGCACTTTGGTCACAACAACCCCCAGCAACGCTACAGGCTTGGGGAGGAGTGGCTGGAGAGCTGCCTGGCAGAAGAGGGTCTGGGGGTGCTGGTGGACAGCCAGCTGAACATGAGCCAGCAGTGTGCCCAGGTGGCCAAGAAGGCCAACGGCATCCTGGCCTGTATCAGAAACGGTGTGACCAGCAGGAGTAGGGAGGTGATTGTGCCCCTGTACTCAGCACTCGTAAGACCGCACCTTGAGTACTGTGTCCAGTTTTGGTCACCACAGGACAAGAAGAACATTGAGGTGCTGGAGCGGGTACAGAGAAGGGCAACGAAGCTGGTGAAAGGGCTGGAGAGCATGCCCTATGAAGAGCGATTGAAGGAACTGGGTTTGTTTAGTCTAGAGAAGAGGAGACTGAGAGGAGACCTCATTGCCCTCTACAACTACCTAAAAGGAGGTTGTAGCGAGGCTGGTGTTGGTCTCTTCTCTCAAATTAGTAATGATAGGACGAGGGGAAATGGCCTCAAGTTGCGTCAGGGGAGGTTCAGATTAGATATTAGGAAGAAATTCTTCACTGAGAGGGTAGTTAGGCACTGGAATGGACTGCCCAGAGAGGTGGTGGAGTCACCATCCCTGGAGGTGTTTAAGGAACGAATAGATGCAGTGCTTGAGGATATGGTGTAGTGGTTAGAGAGGATTTGGTGTAGTGGTGTAACGGTTAGAGTGATGCTAGGAGAAGGTTGGACTTGATGACCCTGGAGGTCCTTTCCAACCATATAAATTCTGTGATTCTGTGATTCTGTAAAGCCCTTCCCCATACCATGCCTTCCCCTACCCCAAAAAGAGCAGCCTGCTTCTCATATGCACCTTGCTCACAATGTGGGCATGGCAGCATGAAGCTCTTTGGGGGTAGCAAACCAGCAGTGGACAAAAGTTAATATACATATATGACTCCAGGCTTATGCAGCTACAAAGCATGGACACCTTCTGAAGAGCTCTGGAGTTGCCCGAGGAGCACCTGCAGCTCAAGCACAAATTCAGACAGATGGTGCTCTGCTGCTGGTTCAGCCATGGTCTTGTTCTACAGTGACTTGATCTTCAGAAAAATAAATCCTCGAGGGCACATCAGTGGCACTATTCCCCCTTGACACCTAGATGGTTTCAGTGAGTGTGCTTTAGCTTGGGCAAGAGCACCTATAAGAAATGACAGAGACAAATACCAATAAGTAAAATTATATGTATAAATTATATAATAGAAATTACATACTAAAATTATATAAACAAAATAACAGTAAATAAAATTATATTATACATCATGCCTGTCAGTGTTTAAGAAACATTTGGGAAATGCCCTTAATAATGCCCTTTAACTCTTGGTCTGCCCTGACATAGTCAGGCTGTTTGCCTAGATGACCATTATAGATAACTTCCAACTGGAACTATTCTATTCTATTCTATTCTATTCTATTCTATTCTATTCTATTCTATTCTATTCTATTCTATTCTAATCCTATCCTATCCTATCTTATCCTATCCTACTCTATCCTATTCTACTCTACTTCAATTCCATTCTATATTTTAGAAGTCACACTCCATGGAAATGGTAGGAGGGCAGTTACTGGAGTAGTTTTATCTGGGACTGACCAAAATAATTTGGAAACTACTCAGACACTAGCAGGAGGATGGTTTAGATGAAGCTAATATTTCTTTTTCATCTTTTTATCTTTTTTTTTTCCTGTTCCTCTGTGTTTATGAAGTGTCATCAAGGCACTTAGTATGCTGCAGACGTGAGAAAGTAAATTTGCTCTTCAACTGGGCACGTGCAAGGAAAACTCAACCCAAAAGAAATCTACACAGCTGCCTTAGAGGGGCCTGATTATTCAGGGACAAATCCAAGCTCTTCTGCCTGTACTTCATGCCAGCCAGCTGCACAACAGCTCTGATCTCACAGCAGTGAAGTCCAACAGAGACAGTATGTTTCTGAGTCAACGGGTTCACTATTTGCCATGACTGCACGATTTCTACTCAGGTGCTGACATGTTCCCAGACAGACTGGAGTGTAAAAGGGACAGCAATAGAAGTTTTCCCTTTTAACAGAAGGTATCTTGTTGGAGAACACTTGTAGGTTATTCCCAAACCAGTGGATGTCATGCCAGGTATGACACTGGAAATCACTTTATATTTTTACACTGTGAGAGTGATCACTAGCATGCTGTTGATCTGGGCACAGTACAATACAACAATGGGCAGAAATGCAATTTTCAGCCCTCCCTACCCTCTTCCTCCCAAGCACACCAGCAACAGGGGTCATCAACCTGACTCCCAACAGCTTGCATAGTATTTCCTGACACCTCCCCCTCTTAACTAGGAAGTAGCATTAAAAACAAAACCAGAAATTCCATGTAGATCCTTCTGGGATGTCTGGCTTAAATATTTGATAAATGTTCCTAGATCCAATTTTACTGTTTATAGGACTTTTTTTGATAAAGGCAATTTAAATTCTTTTGACAGAAGGAGAATTGAATTCACTCTCAAATCTCCTGATTGGTATTCAAACAGTAATTTGGTAACAGAAGTAGGTACTAGTCACACAGGTTGTCAAACCTCTCAAGTTCTTCTGTGGGTAAAATGAGGGAAAAAATTAAATCCAGAGACTTTATTGCATAAGGTCAGAAGCCCATGTCTTCAAAGAGTTCAGAGACTGTAGGGTCAATAAAGGGAAACTGTTTAATACTCGAAAGTGCCTGCAAGCAGTACATCTTACAAAGTTACCTTGTACTGTCACAGATTTGCAACTATTTGGCCCTTTTATAAAGAAACATCCAGTTTTTGTGTTTTGATCTCATAAGTATTGACTCTTGGTCATGAGTTTCCAGCTGACAAGGTGCTTGTGATAATCCAGCCATCGAGCCCAGTGCTGCTTGCACATGCACACAGGCAGAATAGCCTCACCCATCCATGGATGTCCATCAGGATACAGTGGGTAGTTTCGCATCTGAAATACTTAGTCCTGATAACCCTTGACCATTTCCAGAATATGCAGGAGGTGGCCCAGCAGAAGCATCTCTAAGATCAGCTGATTGCTGAAGCAGTAGTGCTAAATAAAATGACTGCTGATGAGCTCAGCATTTTGCCCTCTTGTCCCCACTCAAACAGGGGACATGTTGAAGTCCCTATTCCTGACTCCACTCCCACTCCTTCCTGCCTCGCTCCCTAGCCCAGCTGTAACTAGCAGGACTCACCACTTTTCTCCTCACTATAATAATTCCCAGTCCAGCAAGTCTCTCTTTCTCTGTTCCCTGGAGATGAATGTTCAGAAAACTTACCGTGAAAGCTGGAGTCAGAGGGTACTTTCCGCTCTGCCCTGTGTGCCAGAAAAAAACGGATACCTGTGATGGATCACTTGTTTTAATGTGAGTGTGAGGCATTTTGTTTTTCAAGTCCATGAAGTTAAGAGCTATTAAAAGGCAGCTGCTTATTGACAAGCTATCAAATAAATTTGGAATGCATCCTGCTGTGTAACCATCTGATGAAGCCGAATGGGAAAGCTAATGACCCTAGCGATATACTTGCTATAAAATATGGCCTTTATTTCAGCACTTGAGGTTTATTCTGTAGTGGGGTAAGGAAGGCAAATGTAATGCCTCCCATTTTCCATCAGTGCAGAATTGTACATGTACATATTGCTTACAAACCATCCAGACGACTTGCTCTTTATAGCCTGCCATGCACTCCTCCTGCAAGCCTGATAGCAAAACTGAGCCAGCAGCCTGTAGCAAGCAAAGCAGTTTATGATTTCCTTGAATTTCTGTTACTTGGAGTTATTCCTCAAATATGGAGTGGAACATCATTTGGGGTATATCGGTTAATTAGCTCTGCCAGTTTTCTCCCGCTGAGAAGCTGACCCAGTTGTTATAAATAATTCAGAGTATTTTCATGCTCTGTGTGTTGCAGTGGTGTAACTATCTGTAGAGTTTTGCTGATAGTGACAGCTCCTATAGTCATGTGACGAGCTTGGATAAAATCAGAGATTTATTTTGATTAGCATCCCAGTTTACATGGCATTGCTTGTGTCCTCTAATTGGATGAAAATAACGGAGAACATGATTTCCAATAGCGAAAATGCATTTGGAAATAATCTTTCTGGCAGGGACTACTTTTTTCTCCATTGTCTGTGTAGCACCCAACACAATAGCAGGCTAGTCCCTGATCATGCCTTTTAGTGTTAGCAAAATTCAAACGAGAATTCCAAACAGAAATACACACAAGTACAGAGGGTAATCTGCTGTTTGAACTCTCAAAGTGAAGGAAGTAACCCGTGTGTTCTTGCAACAGGATGCATTACACATGTTGCTAACCTTCTCCACTACTTATTGTCGTTTTCTTTATTGACTGTTTTCTTTAATGTTGCTGCACAAGGAAAGAAGCAAATACAGTGAAGGCATTAGGCACATTTTACTCACAGACCCCTGACTTAAGCTGACAGCAAGAACAAACACTCCTCTATGTGTAACTGTTGTACATCTGTCTCCAATCCCATATATAGTCAATAATACTGGTACTTAAGGCCTTATGTTTCTGACTTCAGGAGTCAACTCAATGAAAGGACCAACAAATCATGCTGTCCATGTAAAATGACTCAACAAATGGACTTATTTTTATTTTTTATAAACAATGGAGCATATGTTGAAAAGGCCCCAGTGCCAGTGGAAGAGATGTCAAATTTGGAAGTGAGGTTTTGGGGAAAGGCCATTTCTGGGGAGCAGAAAGAAAGACAGGGTAGAGATAAAATCCAAAATCTTTATCGGTCCAAAATCCCACTCATTCTTCTTAACCACCAACCCTCAGATTGCCCCAAATCCATCCCAACTTCTCTCATTCACATGCCTTCACCTTGAATCTACCTGTTGCTTTGTCAGTACACAGCATTACTAACCCCTGAATGAAGATGCAATATACGTTACTGTGCACCTTTTGGATGACAATAACCAGTTTACATCCATGTCTGGATGCAGAAGAGCAAGCATGGTGAAAGGCAAGCTCATTAGACTCTATAAAACACAGAGGTCTGAAGGAAATTAAACCTCAACGAATCTCCTAGTTGTTTGCATGAAGGAGCTGGGAGGCTTTATACCAGGGAAGGAATATTATACTCAAAACATGCCTTGCTTCCTACACATTTTTCCCTAAGTATCTATTACCAGCCACAGACAGGGATTGGCTGACTGAGTACTGCACCTCGTATGGCCATCCTGGTGTCTTACATTCTCACATTATGCAAAGTCAAGTCGGTGCTGAATTAAGTGGTATTTCAGCCTCTAAAATTCATCTCAGTTAGCTATGGCCACCTAAGCAGACCTTTAGGACCTTGCCTGTTTCTGACATGGCTACATGTGGTGTCTACAGCATAGACATCAACATCCACTAAGGCACCTTAGGATCTTCCTACAGCCATTTGGAAACTACTCCCTATGTCAGCAGAGACTAGGGAGAGATTCCTGATTTCACTAAGTAGTTCTGCGTGCTTTAATCAAATGCAAAAGCACACTGACTGTGACTAAATCTCTCATAACTATAAAGGCAGTTTAGATTAAGACACCTAAAATCAGGTGACGTGTTACCCTTAATCTAATACAATGAATAGATTGAAAGAAATATTTCTAGAGATAAATACATCCCATCTTTGATGCCTTGTGAAGGATGAAATGTAGATGACATATTTCTTTGGTATCCTAGAATCTAGACTGATTTCTAATGATTAATTATATTCTTTTTTAATGATCAGTTGTATACTCTTTGTTTAAAATAAAGACCATTTTGAGTCTTCCAGCCAGATATATCACTATAAAAGTGGGGGAAAAAAAGGAGGTTAAGAAAAGAAGTGCGCTTTAAAACCTGGTCTTTTGGGTAACAGGATGAACTGATGAATCCTGTTTCCTGCACACTGAACATTCTACATCACATCTAAAATGAGATGCATAACCTTTACTGTAAAAGTCTAGTTTTGGGCTAATTTAGGATTCCACTTCTTGGGAACTGAGCATCTGTTTTGAGTTCACCACAGGCTGGTCAAACACAAGGCAGCCCTTTTCTGGGTTCCCTCTATGTTGCCATTACTAAGTCCAAGGTAAAAAGCCTGACTCATTTCTCCTGGGTAACACCTAAGGGTGACAAGGGTGTGTGCAGGCTCCAACGGGTGTCTACACCGTGTCACTGGCCATCTCACCCCTGGAGGCAAGATGGGATGAAAAAGGCTCTGTCATTCTTTGTTTGAATGCTGTCCTCTGGGTTCACTGTTCAGTGTTCCAGCAGTAAATCTCAGCGCTGAAAATACGTACACCCCTTCACTTGGTTTTTATCTCCCAGCAGGCAGCTGCAGAACAGCAGCCCCTGAAGGAAGAGCACTTTCTAGCATCCATCACCAGAGGTTGACTTTTGCCATGAAGCAGGCACTTTACAGCCCCTCCCGGTCACTGGGGGAGTATTTTGTGTCTCTGCTTTGTGCCCGTTCCAGCTGTAATGACTTTGCATACTCCAGTGCCAAGGACTGTAGCTAAAACTGTGTCCTGCACGCATCCACATTAGTAACAATATTTTTTCTGATGAGGCAACATCTCTGCAAGTAAGATCAGGAAGGCTGAGAGGACTTTCCAGCACTGAGGCTGGCAATGACCTGCATTTATACAATTAAATTCTTTTCATCTGTAAAACGGTGTTTCTGAGTCCCAACTGCCTATTTGGAATGGTTTTGGGGATGTGCCAGCTATCAGTCGGTGTCCAGGAGTTGTAAGGACAATGCCCTGGCTAAAACCACACCAGGGATCATTGTAAAAATAGTTTATCAGCAAATTCTGGTGCCCGGCAATGTTTTCTAGGATAGGAGTAGTCCACTTACAGCCTCGTTGTATGAGGACCTGTGTTCTGGACACCCTAGTGACAGCTGACCTGCAACACTCGACATTTGTTTGAAAATAGATGTTACTTACAGTAGGTGCAACAACAAGCTGAGTTGGCACAAGGGCTGGTGGCTGCCTATGAATCTTGCAGAACTCTGGGCTTCAGGAACACCTGGTGACTGTAAACTGCTGGGTAAGTGGAGAAATTCTGAGGAGTGAGGGAGTCGATTTTCTTTCAAAGATCTTTCATATACTGAGTGTTGCCTTCATAAAACACTCCTTTTTCCATGCAGAATATTAAGTGATCAAGGCATCTCAAAGCAAATGGCTTTGCAAGTACACCGGGTATGTTGCTATGCTATTAACATGCTGAAAGCCCTTTCTATCATCAGCTTTTGTTGTAGCTGATTGGAATTAAAGCTCTATGGGGTCAAACTTTAAAAGAAGGTGACTGTTTATTTTATTTCCATTTTTTTCCGCAAACTTTTGTTCTAGAAACTCTCACAGTGGTAATTGTGAAATAATGAAAATATATAACAATAATTCTGCTCTCTGCTGTGTCTTGAGCTTTATATAGCGCAATATTATGAATATTCTATGTGATTTTTTTTTCAGCGTGATGGAAATGTGAAGTTCTCTTTACAAAGCACAAGGAGTCACACATTGTTATTTTTAACCTTTATGGGGAGATGGAGCAAATAGCCCACCCACTCAGAAGGAAATAACAATACTTCTTATTAAACATAATTGTTTCCATGGGATTGTAGGGCTGAGATTATAGAGACAATAAAGCTCCTAGCCAAAACGTCACTTCATCTTCTTGCTTTATAATCGCCTATTGTACAGCTGTTTCCCTTACAATGCGGGTGGCAGATCTCTATAATAGGGCTTTAGAATCTCTAAATTTACTAATGAAAAGTATTTAATCCCTGCTCGCCAAGACAAATCTTTAATTGGTAAGTCTGTTGGTGTTGCTGTGCTGCAAGCATTATGTAAGAAGCCAGGCTCTGTTCGCACACATTCGGACACCATGGTTACCAGCAATGCTATGCATGAGGGTGGGGAGCACAAACTCTGAGCTTTCATCATCACCAGAGCCGGTGGGATAATCAATGATTTGTATCCCTGCTCCAGAAGTAGGCTTCCATCTCCTCGGTGAGGCAATTACTAAAATACCAACACAGCTCTTAGAAGTGGAGCTGGTTCACTCCTGATTTAGGGGCTCATCATTACCCATGCCATCTCCCAACTCCTCTTCTGCACATCACAGAAAGGAGACAGGATGTTTAGATCATGCTGAAAGTTAAAAATCCTGCCTGTGAAACAGCAATTATCATGTGTTAGATTAGAAGGATCACGAATTTCTATCAGCAGGATGAATTGGATGGTGCAAGTCTTCCACTGAGCATTTTATGGAGGAAAACTGAGGAAATAGAGGCTTTGTACAGTTTAATCTAGTGTGGTATCTTTCTGAGAGGTGTTGTGCATCCTACACCATCCATCCAGGGCTTTTTTAGTTAATGAAATGACATAGGACATCCAGAGGAGGGGGAAGAAATCTTTAACTTATTGTCCTGGTTTGAGTTATGCCTCTGTGAGTTGTTGTTTCCTTCTGACTGCTCAAAGAGGTCAACTGACTGGTAGTGACTGGATGCTGCTGCTGAAAGCCAACAGATCTTTATGAACTCTGGATAGGAGACAGCTGCTAAGCAGTTAACCCTGGTGTTTCTTAAGACATCATCTTGCTGCCAGAACTGGTGGTGTACTCAAGCACACGCTGAACTCAGATCTCAATGGGGTTTTGGGCTACTCCTCACCAAATATGGGATCTTGCCTCAGAACTCTGTGAGAAGCAGTCTCTTCAGGCTGCCTTCTCTACCGAGTTCAGTAATAGCCCAGCACCCAAGCCCAGCTCCAGTTTTAAGTTTTCCTCATTTCAATTGCCACATATAACATAAAAATATCTCTTTGCATTCTGTTTGAGGATTAAAAGCATCATTGAGGCGTAGAAGCTCAAAATGAGAGGTGGAAAATAGAAGAGATGTGTCCCTTTGCTCTGAATGCAAAGGTCTACTATAGCATGAGCTGAATTGTAGTCCCTCAAGTCTATGGATGAGATTTCTATTGCTTATAATGGCAGCCTGGACAAATTAATCCAGATGGGGACGTTTGCTTTATAGACACCCAAAAACAAGGGAGGTGAATCCCACCCCTCGTGTCTTCACTGCCAAAGAAAGGTATTAATTCCTTAAAAGCGACTCCCTCTCTCTCCAGTGAGGCTCTGAGTAACCTGACCTAGGTAGATGTCCCTACTTGTGTAGGGAGGTTGGAGTAGATGACCTCTAGAGGTCCCTTCCAGCCTGAAACATTCTATGATTCTGTTCTGTGATTCTCTCACTCTTTTTCTTTTAGACTTGCTACCTATTTAAATATCCTAAACAACACGAAGCAGCTCAGCCAGGAAGGACTATGAGAGCAGTAGCATAAGCTATTCAACAGCTTTGTGTGGACAAGGCTCTTTTCAGAGATGGATGTGAATTCAAGTAGAAAACTGTCTGAACCGACACTGCACAATTCATGAACGTCCAGATTAGTAAATTAGTAGACATAAGAATCTTCAGACTTTACTGCTATCAAATGAAGTCTGCCATAGTTGCAGTAATTAATTTAACCGTTATTTATTTCACATTTATTTATTTAAGTATTGAACATTTTATTTAGTATTTGCAGATATTTACCCAAATATAGATGATCAAACAGTTAAACCCAGCTTTACGTAATCTTGATGAAATGTAAAAACAAAGTGATAAAAATGCAATGGATTCAGAAAAGTTATGCTAGATTGACTAGCTAGGAATAATCAGTGTGCTATGTATAGAGATGCATAGATACGGATGCAGCTACATTCATTCCCTTACCAAAAATGATCAAGTGGAAAATAAGGCACACTCACTCTTCTATCGCACATAATATTTTCTTTTTTTTTCCTTCAGAGCTCAAGAGAGTATTTCTGTGAATAAACTGGAAATGATAAAAAGTCCCTTTCACTCTCTGATTACTCTTTACTGACACTGCATCTAACATAAAAATAGCCCATAGCCGTTATAAAATTCAACAAAGTGCAGAATTTTGACAGCAATCATTTCTGAATTTAGTAATATTTTCTTTTGTTTACAGTCAGGAGCGAAACAAAGCAGAAAAAAAACCCACCAGTCCCTTTCATAAAACCCACAAGTTCACTGCAACAAAATTAAATGATACAGATTTGACACAGGAGCAAAAGACGTGATAACAATATATGTGCATTTTTTGAGATGGGGGGAAATGAAAGAATGAACTAATTGCATTTTTATCTTAAAAAGAAGTTAATAAATTACCATTTCAAAGTGGGATTTACATATTCCATCACTTTGCAAAGATTAGCTTTTTCTTTGATAGTTTTTTCTCTCTCATTTTATTATTCTGCTTTTTGGATGACATACTCAACCAACAACAAAAAAATTTTAAAAATGCCAAAGCCCATTCCTCTGCAGCCATTAAAAGATCCTGTGGTACTTTCCACAAGAGCTGAAACTGTTTTAAACGTCAGTGTCCTGGCAAAAGTCCAACTTGGGTAATTACATTCCGTCCTGCCTCAAAGAAATCCTTTCCTCAAGCTATAATTTCATTTGGAGACATTGTTCCACACTTCTCTGCCTGGAAACGATTGCTCCGTGATCTCAGCTGCCACATTGCAGAGAGGAAATAGCTGCATTTTAGTGCAAGTAAGTGTTTTCTGTAGACTCACTGTCATTCAGACTTCCACACTGTGTACCTGAGTCCAATCCACACTCCACAAGCTGCCTGCTCACAGTATGCACCAGGGTGAAGCCCTCAATATGCTATATACAGTTGGCTTCTGTAGGAAGCATACAGAATGTTGCACTATAGCTCACAAAACTGCAACTGCAGCCATTTGTCATTTGCTGTATATGGGCACCTTACCGTTGCCGTGGTTTGTAGTGAGAAAGTTAGAGATGAACGGAGTTGACAGATTATATCAGTAATTTCCTGTCTGATAAAAGGTTATAATGAATGACTCAGACATGCAAAATGGCCATAGAGACTTCAGAGAAAAATATTTTCCTATAAACACAAGGTGTATCTATAATACTGTTATTGACTCCTATGGTAAGGTCAGAGACCTCTTCACATTGCCCATGATGAGAGGAACTCTCCCATTGTCTTTTCAGATTGTCTCCATGGAATTCAAGGTGGAGGTTATGTTCCTTATCTGCATCATTTATTCTCTCATGGAATGGGAGCATCTTTTCTCGATGTAGACGATTAAAACATCTACATCTTCAAGACACACTCTGCCATCACTGGCGAGCACGTGTCCCATAGGTAAACCATCCCTTGTTCAGATGGGTATTTAAGAATATAAATATACTGTCCAATCCTTTTAGTCACCATAGACAAATTATGCAAGATACTGGACTCCTCTTTACTGATGTTGAGTGAGATGAGTTGTAGCCAGAATGGAGAAAATTTGAACTTGAATCGAAACACAAGGTGTTAAAATGAAAAAAAAAGAGCCTGCTGTTGCACAGCACGAGTAAATGGTGAAAGCTGTCTTTACCCCTGAAGATAAAAAACCACAGGAGAGCGCAGTCCTGCCCTCTCCAAGTGGCTGAACCATCGAGCATTTTTATGACTCTAAAGGAAAAGCATTTTTATGACTCACTGATTCAGCAGCAGAGCTTGTGCCTTCTGATGCCAAGGCCCTACATCTCAGCAGAACACCTCTCGCTATGTCAGTCCTCAGCTTCCAGAGGTTTCAATAGGGGACTGAGATATTCACAGGGAAAGGGATTCAGCATCTAAAGCAACATATATAAACAGAAAAAAAAATATTTTGACAGTCTTCAACAGGTGCTACATCAGGACCTAACTCAGCTTCATATATTAAGAGGGAATTTTCTTTTTCCTGGATGGGACTATGCCAGGAGGATTAGACTCCTACTTTGCTGGTTTGGAAAGGGAATATGTCCTTGACTTGATGTCACTATTTTCTTTCCCCCTAATTAAACAGAAAACTCAGCACAGAGGTAAGAATGAGAGAGAAGCAAGAGAGAGAGAGAAAAGAATTAAGGGGAAGCTGACCGGAAAAGCCAAATAGTTCAAGTCTTTTAATTTAGTATTTAAAAGCTTTTCTGTGAGTCTGCTTCTCAGAGATATGACTGTTAAAGAAAATGGAATTTTCTACTTCCAGACAACCACAATATATGTACATACTTATACACACCCACAAGCGCACACAGAGAAATGTACAGCGAGGAGGAGGAGAAAAATTTGTTCTGAAAAAGATGTTGAAGTTCTATCAAAGGAATAAGACGCAGGAGGAATCTTTTCTGAGAAAATCCATTTTGTGAATCCATGACTAATCCCTGCAGAACACACAAACACACATACAAGCAGAGAAAGGTAAAGAATGAAACAACATAGCTATACTTAAAAATATACTCTGCTCTTAGCATGTATACTCAGGATTGCAGCTACCCCCTCTAGTCTGTAAATTGTCCATCATTTTTTTAAGCACATTTTAAAATAATGTATTTTACCAATCTGTGGGAAAATAGATAAATGCACATCCAAGCCCCACCAAAAACCAACACAGGTGTCTTGTGGAGGGGAGGTGTCAGTTAAAAGACCAGACCCAGCTAGAATAGGGAAAGAGAGCTCATTGTAGAGGTTGATCAGACATTCATGGTGCCATTTTCAGCTTGAATCTAAATACAGCCTTAGGACCTTCCTCTCACACTCTGTAGGAGGCATCATTGAAGGAAGGAAAGATGTGCTGAAGGGGCAAAGAGTGGGGAGGTGTCAAAAGAAAACAAATTTGGGGGTGATGATTTGGCTGAGGTTGGGATGCTCAGGCCATGAACATGGTTGTTCTCCACGACAGCCCAGAGTTATCTGACAGTCTCTCCAGCCCATGCAGACTTGCGAAGGTTGCCCTTGTCATTAATACAAATTTCATTGATCAAAAAACAACTAGAGAATCACATTGCTTGGGTTGTAAGGGGTTTCTGGTCATCTCTGACGCATGTCATGTGAAGTAGGGCCAGCCTCAAAGTCGTATGCAGCTCACATCCCTCCCTAGTGTACCTTGGTTCCATGAGAAGTCCTAAATAGAGGCAAGAGGGAATAATCTCTCCCTTTGCCCTAAGGCACTGGGCTATTTAATGCAGCTAGTTGATTGTGACTTTTCCAGTAGAGCTTTTAAACAAACACATACTTTCACACATCAATGTACATACACCCAGTTGGATTTTTCTATACAAAAGAAGCCCAGCGCCCAGCTCAAAGAGAGACTGTGGGACTGGCTGCAGTCCAGGGTCACCAACAGACCAAGACCCCACGGACTGATCAGGTTCACATTGGTATGTTGGGGAAGGCAGCTCTGAGCATGATGAGGTCAGATGATGAAGTCACTGCCATTGCTCACAAACATGGCAAAAGATCGCTGCCCAATTTTTTCACCATTTGCAAAATTCACTCAGCTGTGGCCATCTTGCTCCTGCTCTGGGAGGGATCAGTCCCCAAATCTGTATTTTGTTAACTCATCAAAACCAACATGATTTCCAGAAGAACTGAGAAGCAGAGAGTAAAACAACACAGCACCTTCAGGAAAGAGGGACACCAAGATCTTGAAAATGCGGCTTTTTCAAACAGGTCTGGAAATGTAGGTCACCTGTTGATGGGCTTGGATGGCTTCCATCCCAGCCCTTTTTCTGCTAACTTTTTAGCTAGCCCCTTTCTTTCTCCTTTTAGATCTTGCTTTTTCAAGCTCCAGCCCGCCTCTTCCCAGCCAGCTGTGTATATGAAATGACTTTGGGACATGCTGGCAGGGAGTAGGTTTAAAAATAAACATGGTGATATTCACCAGGAAGACACTGCAGGCTGCAGGCTCCTCTCTGGGTGATAAAGATTTAATTATTGCATGCTGGCCTTCCTTACCATCTTCCCAGCTGTAACAGGTGCCTGAGTTTCATCTTTCCTCTAGCTTTTTCTCAAGGTAATTAAATCTTTGTCCTGGAGATAGGTATATGCAAGTATGTGAGTCTCGTTCTGCTTTAAAGGGAGATATTTTTATTTTTTATTAACTCCACTGATCAGCAGAGGAATTATACATAAACTAAGCTAGGGAGGCTATAGGGAATTTTAGGTTTTATGTGGTACTGTGTTTGCTTGTAAAATAATCCCATTCTGGGGAAACCTGCTATGGTTTTGATTTTAAGCATAGGTTGTGTTCATTTTGTGATCTTGATAGCTTTATTCCACACAACCCTGGGATTTATTTCTAATCCTGAGCAAAAGGATTCTTCATGGGAGAGAAAGAGGCTGCAGCACTGAGGACAAAGCGCCGGCCTGCCGCAGGATTTTTCCTCAGGCTCATTAAGTGACTTGGGGCATGACCCTCCATGGTACATTTTATAATGGATCTCAAGTCACTTTGATCGCAGTGTGATCAGATGCTCCTAAACTCTCTCTGTACCTTCTACCACCAGACGTTGCCCTACGTGGTTTGTGAAGGCATACAGAATGTAAAATAGTGCCATTAAGGCATCTAGACTCCAGAAATATGAATGTCACATGCAACACTTTGAAGATAAAAGTGAATGTTTCTAGACTTTCTAATGGTGAATAACCGGAAAAAAAAATGTTTGTTGGGAGATTCATGCTGAGAAACTCAGGGCAAAGACTGAGGTTGGGGTCTGGGTACGGCGTTACTTTAATCATGCTCTCCCTTTTTTACATATGTGCATTGTTCTTTCAAGGAGTGCCTTGATAAAGGATGCCATTGCAGAACGGTATGTGGGCTTAAGGGGAGACAGAATATATGTATGAAAGAAAAATCAATCTTAAATACATTACAGAAATCACACTCAATCCAGAAAGTCCAAGAGACACGAATGACTTTTCCCCCAGAAAACAGAGGTGGGCTGATTTTTGACAGGTCATTAAGCATGCCTCCAACCCCAGTATTTTATCTTTATGCTTTGAAAATCCATGTTCAAGTCTTTAAGGCATACGATAAATGAAGGCAAATGACACTTACTTTTCCTCTACTGTCCCATGCTTGGGAAAAGAAGTCATTGGTAAAAAAAAAAATTAAATATTGACTTCAGAGGCAATCAGCCTGGGTAGGTAAATTATGGGATTCAAAAGTTTCACACACAGAGTTGAGAAAGTTAATTTATTTTCTGCACCAAGCCTCCTTTGGTGTCTTCCGTATCTGTCAGTAAGGTGCCATTTGTACCGGCTACTCAATTAGGACAAGGCTGCAGATCAATAAGGCTTCAAGGAAATATGCTCCATATTTTTATTCTTCAATGCAGTTGTTACCGGGTCTGTAAGCTCTTAAGTTATAGAATCAGATCCTCAGCTGTTGTAAACGGGCTTATGTGGCTTGTTACCACTTACAGCTGCACTGAAATTCAGTTCAGCGGATGCACATTCAAAAGCTAGGTACCATATTGTACCACCTTGATTTACTTCAAGAGATGCTTCTGTGTGAAGTTTGTGGCAATTTCTTGAGACCCTCAGGGGAAGAGAATTTAGTTCTATTACTGCAAGCCTTTATCACCTGACTCTTTGCAGACATTTATCAAGCTCCATGAAGCCCCATTTTGGCTTCTTTTTGCCCCATTGTTCCTACTGAAAATCTGTTTCCAAAACATGAGTGTGTTAATGATTAGGAACATTCTTCTAATTGCCAGACTAAATTTATTCATAGGCAGTTTATTCCTCATTTGCTTTTTCTACAAACATTGTCTCTGCACTTATTTTCTTACTATTACCCCTTCTTGACTTTGTATGTAGTTCAGACCTTGTAATGAACACTACCTCTGTTACTCACATCAGTTACGGAAACTTCCTTTGAGCAGGAGCTCCACTTTGAGCATGCAACTGGGACTTCAGTAGGTGCTTAGGCACTTTCTGAATTGGAGCTTTAAATGGTGGAGTTGTACCAATAAAGGTAAGAAATGTTCTCCACTAACTGTTTCACCCTGAAAGGGGGAAGAAGGTGAAACAAAACAATGTGAGCTTGGGGAAATGAAGGAGATACTGGATTTTTTGCTGCTCTTTCTTCCCACTTTCTCTTAGTTTAGCTGTGGTGTAAGTCACTGATTGCCAGAAAGTTAAATAGCTTGAGATCTTCTATCTTTATCATGTCTTCTGAAGCCACTGTTACCAGTCCCGTTCAGAGGAAAGGTACCAGACCAGATGAACATTTGATATGTTCTAAATGTGGCCACTTTTGTATTATTCACTTATATCAACCTCACACAGTTAAACTAAACATAGGGAAATTATAATTCAATGCACAGCAGAGAAGGGATTTTCTTTAAAAAAGAAATACTAATTAAAAAAAAATCAATTGGAAGTAAGTTGTCCACTTTTAAGGAAAAAATAGACTTTGTTTGTTTGATGCTATTTATGCTTCCCAAAACAATCATAGTTTGTAGCCTTGGTCATAAATAGCACTCAGTTGAGACAATGCTTTATTACAGTGCAGGGAAAGTTGTCGTTTTCACATGAGTTTTCCTGCAGAGGTGGCTGGGAAATAGAATTTCTGTCCTCTGGGAAATTTCAGCCTCTCAGAAAGCAGTTTTCATTTGTCAAAGAAAATTTTAAAATTTACCATGTAGCATAAATTGCCCATCAAAACTGAGTCAACCATCAAACATTTTAAGTCAGTGAAGTAGAATATTACAGCTAATCTAGAAAAAGGAATGATGTTAAACATAATTTTGAGGCAAAATTAGAATGATTAAAATAATTCAACAAAGTGAGACACCCTTTATGAAAATAAATAGTATAGGGTTTTGATCTGTTTTTACAGTTCAGAATTGCAGAACTTCAACAAAAATGCTTTTATATGTCAGAAAAAATGCTTGATCAAAAACTTTTCAGGAAGCTTTTTTTATACCTATGGAGACCACGAGACATATATATATGTCAAAATGGGATAGGACTAGGGATGGTCACTTACAGAGGGCTACAAAATATCTTTGGCTTTGGCTAGGTCCTCATTTACAGTTTAACTTCAACCACACCAGGGATGACTGATAACCCTCAAGTCCAGCAGTGGAGCATGATCATGTCCTTATTGCTCAGGGGCAGATTTTTACAGGGCGCATTGGCTACTCCATGGTAGCTGATGCTTGACTTCCTCTGAGTCCTTCGATAGACCTCTTTGATATTAAGATCTATTCGCATATTTGATGTGTTTTTACTTTCAGTTCAGAGTAAAAAAAATTAAGAGTAGTGTTATAGCACACCACAATCATATTGCTAGCATGAAGCTGAAAGCATGTGTCAGGCTGTATGTCAGGAACTTGTCCCAGGACAGTGTTAAGTGACTATATCTGACTGGCTCCTACAACATCCTACTTCATCCTCTCCCTAGCCTAATCCCCAGATTTTTCCTGCATCCCTACAGGCCTCTACTCAGCCTCCATCAGCCTCACACAGGTAGCATCCTCAGGCAAATGTGCTTCATCTTCCAGCTGCACCATTGTGAATAAATCATTATGTGAGGAATCCTTCCCAGATAAACCTTTGTAACCTTTTTTTCTGACTTTCTTTTTCTTTCACAAAGCCTACACTGTATTTCTTTGCACTTGAATCCAGCAAATCCCTGAGAGACTACAGTTAGCTCTGAGTGCTTTTTTTTTTTATCTTTGGGGGAGTTCACCTTTCTCCATGGTCTGCTGCTTAAACAGAAGCTGGGCTGCTCAAGGCAAAAATGATTTCTGGCCTGAGGAGTAATATTGCTGAATGGCAGAATAATAGAAGGGTAGCACTAGCCCTCCAGCACCGACTGATGCTGATGAAAGAAGAGAGGCATGCACAGAGCCTTCTTGCAAATTAACATCTCCCAGACACGTACCTGTAGTGTCTCATTGTAAATAATAAAATCTACCTTAATAAAACATGGCAGACATTTAAGAAAGACATTGGCATTTTGGTATTAAATCTGATCTCTAAATCAAACCCAGAGCAAGCATTTTACATCCAGCAAACGCCATGTGGAAAAACTTTAGGGAAGGCGACTTCTAAGCAACATTTCTGTAATTTTTATCCTCATTTCTGAAATTCATCTTCAAGCTATGTACAAATGCATGAGTTCCTGAGTTCATAGAAGCCTAAGGAAAAAAAACAGATTTCTTAATTACTATTTTTAAGTTCACTGTACAACATGACTACTAACTCTGATATAAAGAATATAATTTTTACCAAAGTCTGCAGAAAACATGCGGTCAAGCAGGTGGCAGGAGTCCCTCCAGATCTTTTAATATGATCATCTCTTGCTTTTCCAGGTTGCTGCTCATTTCTTCTGAGCCCATCTCTTGCCTGTGTGTCCTCTTGTGGCTACACTCAACTCTTCTCTTAGAACGATGGCTCCAGAGCACATCTGGTCTTCCCCTGGTTTGATTTTAGATGTTCCTGATCCTACTGGTGAAAATGCACTGACTTTGAGCCAGTCCAACATTTCCTCCTTCTAAGAAATCTACTTTAATCTTCACCCCTGTAATTTCAGGAGCTAACCTTCTTTTCATTCTGCCATCTCATCCTCCATGGCTGTTGCCTGGGCTGGGAATTTGGGTGTCAATTTGGAAAAAGGCACTTTTTTCTCTCACTTTTACATTCTGGAATTCTAAATATTGGGGTCAGTTAACTTACTCTCTAGGCTACCAATGAAAGCCGTCAGTTGGATCTGGAGAAATCCCATACACACCAATCTGTGTTCTGGTGTATCTACTCCCCTCAAAAACAGCCAGCACAGAAAATGATCCTCAGAACTGAATATGTCCAGAAGCCTCTGAAATTCAGAAACCTACTGGAAGCCTGCTCTGAACATCACCCACTAGGGAACAAGCCTATTGTCAGGTGTTTATCAGGAGCTGACCTAGATATTATCTACATAATATCTACATATATATATATATAAAATCTATATCAATATTGATATCTCTATATATATAACTTTATGTTATAATTACTTAATATCCCTTATGTTTGGGAAAGTGGCAAAGAGCTAGAAAGCAGTTTTTAAATACAAGAAATAAAATAAGAACATAAACCCACAACCCATTCCGTTTAACTCTCAGCAGAGGCCAGTCTGTGGTAGAGTGACAGTGATGCTGCAAGGTGATGATCCCTGCCTGTGAAAGCAGAGCAGATATCAGTGGCATTTCCTCAGGTGACATCAAACATGGAGATTTCATTAGACCACTTTTGCCACCCTCCTCCTTCAAGGAGAAGGTCTTCAGCTGTCACTTTGATGCCTCTGTCACAGCATTTTTTCTTTTACAAGCCCTTTTATTCTCTTGCACAGAAACATCCCATTCGTACAGGTGGTTCAGGCTTCCTCAACAGAAAATGGATGGGATGCAGCTCATTTGCCTTTCGTGCAAATATTGGAGGCTGTTTGATGAGAGGCAGTGTAGGATTGCTGCACGCCACCTTTGAACATATCTTGAAGTAGCAGCTTCAGGTGCTCCACTACCTGCCTTGCAAGATGAACTGACAAGTCTTTGAACAGTTCAAATAATGTCATGAAAATGAAAATGGATCTGTATTCCACACAGGTCCAACTAACGAGAGGCTGGCCTAAGATACCTTAGCATTGATTTAGGGAGTTTAGGGGGTAATAAGTAATTACACCAGCCGCTTGCACTGCAGGCTATGAAGAAGTAAGAAACTTTTTACAGTGAGGGTGGTGAAACACTGGAACGCTCCCCATAGTGGTGGTAGAAGCCTCATTCCTGGAAACATTCAAGGTCAGGCTGGAAGAGGCTCTGAGTAATCTAATCTAGTGGAAGATGTTCCTGCTCATTGCAGGGAGATTTGACTAGACAACCTTTAAAGATCCCTTCTAACCAAACCATTCTATGATTCTGTGACAAATGAGGACAAGATGCCACATCTTGTGGTAGCCTGAGCCACCAGTCCTGGGAGGACTTATAGATGAGTGGGGGTAGCCCAGCTCTGTCTTACTTTTCTGGCAGATTTGCATGCAGTGTCAACATCATGCTTACAAACAAGCTGGTTAGAGTTGAAGCTACAGTTTAAAAATGTAATTCAGCAAGTGGAAGAGGTAGACAAAATAACTTCAACCTTAGCCATGCTGCGCTGTAAAGACTGATTCTGCAGACTCCTGCGTTCCTGGGGAACTTGAGATGCTACATGTAATTTCATGCACATTTTAATATTGAAAGGGAAGCTTTCCTTCAAAAACGTGTATCACAAGCTTCAGCACTTTTGCCTATCTGGAGAGTGTTGAAAGTACTCTTTGGACTCACTCCTCAGTCAAGACCATTTCTGGTGAACTTTCTAGGGAAAAGGATTTTTTTCTGGCTCTAATTAACTTTCTGTCAAGCACTAGCAAGGCAAAAGGATAAGTACATTTTCTTTCACCATAGATAAGGCTGAGAACGCAGCTTATGCTGGCAGGCATTGGGCAGTTTTAGACTGATCTATCAGCCTGAGTGATGATGGCCCCATGGAAGCATTGAACACATCACCATTTAAAGCATTTAAAACTGATCTAGACACAGCACCGGGGAATATTCTGCCAGAAAGAATCCCAGAATTAACGGAAGAATAAAGTAGGTGGTCTACTGATGCTGGTGTGGGGGTCTTTTGCTTTGGAGTGTTTCTTGTTTCATTTTTTCTTTCATGTGCTCTATGTACCAGGAGCTACATCAGGAGAAGTACTGAGCTCCTGCACCTTTCACAGAAAAGACAGGGACCACCATGACTTTGCAACAAGTCCGTGAGCTAAGGAAACCCTCTAACATGGGGTTAACTTCAAGCATGTCAGACATCCCAGTGGAGGATATTTTATTACCAGATTTAACTGAGTGTATCACAGAGCATTTACTAAAGAAACTGAGAAGAACAGACAGGTTAATCACTCTGATTATATTTGGAGCCAGTTTTCAAAAAAATACTTTTCACACATAAAAGCCCTGCATGCACACTTTCTGAGCATGAACATCTTCGCATCATGTCATTCCCAGGCACAAAAATCATTACCTGCAGTGCAACTGGAATGCAAATTTTGGGTTTAGCGTAGATAAAAAAGATACAGATACACGGGAATAACTACCACTAGTGCGTGAAAACTCCATAGGCAAAACCAGCTACCAGGAGCGGTATATTTCTCAAGAATATTATGATTATTTTATAGGGAGTCCTAGAAAAACAACTGCCCCAAATTCAGCTGTAACAAGATCAACTTCGCAATCTCATTTTGTTGAGCTCTATACTGTTGTCTGAAAGAAAGTGAAAAAGAAGCAGGCAAAAAGGTTTATCCAGTGAGGGGTTTTGCTTATGAAAGCAGGCTGAGTTAGCCTGAGGGCACCTCAATACAACCCTGTATAACATGATAGATGTTATTAAGGCAAGAAGATTTCTCCCTCTAGTATTCACAGGTTTCTTCTGCTCATCAGGACAGTGACGAGACTGGAAAAATAGTTCATACATTTTATGTCCTCTGACTGTATGGTGGTAGCTTTGGAAGAGGCTTCCTAAACAGAAGCCTTGGCTGCCTTTCAGTCAGACGAGAAGAAAAATCAAGGTATATGCTGACGTTTAATGTGTGTGCTCTCCAGGGCCAGAGGAGATACAAGCTTGCTTTGTATTATTTATACAGAAACACCTGAGGAACCTGAAGTTGAGTGTGTATCTTCCACCATCAGGGAGTGAACACTCTGAGAAAAGTGGCAGCACTCTGCTGGGAGACATGGAAAATTTAATTACACCTCTCAGTCAGGAAAAGAATCTGACCTGTCTGCTGTCTGCAGGAGAAACTCAAGTCCAATAAAGCTTCTGACAGTAGAGAAGATAGTTTACATGTCCATTTGATGCTGATCATGTTTTTCCAATTTTTAGATTAATTTAATAGGCCCTAATTTAGATCTTCCTGCAGTAGCTGCACACCTTTAGGCATTTTGGCATGGCTGTTGTCACACAAGTATATAAATGCTTTCCTACATCAGGATTATAATTTAATTTAGTATTGATGTATCATACTCTTGTGCTTTTTTTGCTTTTTCTTTTTTTAAAGCCTGTGGTCACTGCCAGTCAGAATAGTTTTAATGCCAGCCATGTAAAGTCTAAAACCCCAGTCAGGTTTCTGCTGTTGTAATTCAAGAGGAAGACGTGAACCACAACCAACCGTAGGTACTTCCTCTGCATGAGGGTGTAGGACTGAACAAGATAAATTTATCACTCCTAAGTTCACAAAATTTTATGTTATTTCCACTAAAGACAGCACACTGGGTCCATCACACACATGATTGCACTGGATTTTGGATGTCAACAAGTTCCTCGTCAAGTTATTTTAGTTATTTTAAAGAAGCTGGTGCAAAGAACCCACTGTAGGTGTACAACATGGCACAAAATTACTTCTCTGTTGGTTTTAGTCCCTTCTGAGTGTGATTCTTATACCTAGACACTGCAGCTCTCTGGAGCCATTGGAGGTGCTCAAGGTTATCTTTCCTGACTCACCTCCCACTGTTGCTCCAGAAAGATTTTTCCCCTTTACATCCTCTGTTCTACCTGCCAGCCCTGCAGAGAAGTCTAAGACACCCTGAAGTGATTCAAACTAAATGCTGACTTTCAGAGAGATGATTAAAGCTCCCCAAGGGAAGTGTTAGTGGGTCCCGACTTTATGTGAGTGTCTTGTGAATCAAAGGCACTGAGATTCCTATATAGGGAACCGTAAAAACATCCATCAGAAACAAATTCCCACCTTCTTCTCAGGGCTGTGTGCTGATAGCAACACCTGGAAGGATCACAACTCAGATGCTACGTACAGTGGCAAGGGTGAATGCTTGTCTACACCCATTACCCAGCTCACCGAGAGACATTGTGTTTTTTGCATGCTCAGCAATTCAAAGAAATCAATCTTTCCACCTCCTCTGTTAATACTGAGATACTAAATGCAAAGGTAAAACTCCTCTTACATGACACTGGGGGGAACTCCATTCACTTCAGCAGTGCTTCTGGCAGTGGTTCCTGGTCCTGAGCTCACAGATTGAGGCTGCTCCATCTGTCAGAGAGAGGAGGCCATATATCCAAAGCCTCCATTTATTCACTTTCTGCCCATGCTTTTGCCAACACTAAAGCAATGGAGTATTGCTAAGCATGGTGTCAGCAAAAAATGGATTTGCTGGCAAAGAAGAGACACATTTGGAACTGCCACAGACAAAAAACCCCAAACTTGGTATATTTAGAAGATGCAGGGCACAATTATGGCTTAGATTTTTTCATGCCCTCAAGAGGGTCTAAGTTTTTGTCCTGTCCTTTGCCATCTCCTGAGAGGAATTTATAAGCTTGAAGGAAATTAAGGGGTGATGGAAAGGAACATCTGAAATAGTCTTTCCTTTTACTTGCTCTGATGTTTTGAGAGAGTGCCTGGTACTGCTCATTTAGCATATAATTTACCTTTATCACTGAAAGAAGCCTTAAGTATAGATCCACATCTGACTAACTCTCATATTAAAAGACCTGTGTCAGCTCCAGTCAAAGTCATCTGTAGTTAAAGGCAGATAATAACAAGATTATAAATCTATGGAAAAGAATTTCTATCAATTTAATGTTAGTTTGTAATGTGAGAAAACTAATAGAGCTTAATCTGAAATATGTGTTTAAATAGCCTCTGCCACTTTCTCTGTTAAAGACAGACTCCTGGGCCAAATGTACTACTTGTACCATCCCATGGGATTTTTTTTTCACATCTCCTACCTAAGTCCTGTATGACATTTCAGTGTAACTTTTGAGTAAAAAAGTGGAAAATTCAGAAAGCAACACGGCACAGATCAGACGGAGCAATTGTTGGTCAGTGGATAGTTCTTATATTGCAATTATAATACAAAACTATTTTTAGCATGGTATGCTTCTAGTGGAGTCTTAAAGACTGTCTTTCATGCTCATTGTGCAGTGACCTGGAAGAAAATCTTACTGATAAGTCTGTCAGAAGACCCATGAAGAGGAAAGGATGAATAATGTGGACTCTCCCTAGGGAAGATGTGACTGTGAAAAAGATTTGTTCCTACCTCAGACAGACTGAGGAAATAGTAGTGGGGTCAAACCCTTGCCTGGCTTTTCCTTCAGAGAGGGATATTTCAGACTACAGTTTATTCCACCAAACAGCTAGGATATGTTCAGAGTTTCTACCCCCTTTCCAAACACAAGTATGATGGCTAAAAGGGCAAAGGGTTCCTTGAGTGCTCAAAGGGGATTTTTAGGGTTAGAAAAGGTCTATAACCTATTATTTTTTACCTACTGTGGCTGTAACTGGAAAATCTTTTGCATTTACTAATATTTATGCTTCAGGGATGTTGCCCGGTTGAAGTGACATAAAATATTCTGTGATTCTGTATTTGAAACAAAAAAAATTCAATGAGGAGTTTGATCTCTTTGGTTTGTCAAGACAAGGTCAAGGAATGGCATAACAAGGCTGTGCAAAAATTCAAATAGGGACAGAAGTTATAATAGTCTTCTACAGGAAGGATAACACAACAGAATCCAATGCCTGAAAATGTAGACAAGGTTAATATGACCTTAAAATATTTGGCCACTGGAACAATGTACCAAATGTTCCTCTCATTGTTAGATATTTTCATCTCTAAATCAGTTTCTTGGTGTGTTGCTGAGTTGCGGGGTGTTTTTTGTTTGTTTGTTTGTTTTCCTAAAAAATTCTACTACAGGCAAAATTAATACACTTAAATCAAGGTTAAGTCCAGGGAAGTCAAGTGCTATGGATGTGGTCAGAATAAATAGTCACAGAAGTTGCTCTTGGCTTCTAAATAAAGTTGTATTCTAATTATCTTCTCAACAGCTGCACCTCAAAGCACTCTGGGAAGGAGCCTTGTGGCATTAGAAATGGAGACACCCAGAGGAAAGGAGTTTGTTGCACAACACTCATGAGTCTGGAAGAAGAACTGGACATGTGCCTTCATCTTGTGCATCCTGGATGGAATCTTACTCTACTCTGTCTCCAGACTCCAGGCTGCTCATAGAAAGCCCTAGTTATGGATATCTCATGCCCGTCCTAGTCTTGGACATTATTAACAAAGGAAAATGTCTCTGCTCCAGCTGCTGACAGCTGAACTGTTGGGACGGGGGTAAGGAAATCACACCAGAAATATCAACACTGCTTTGACAGATCCTTGTAACCCTAGGGAAAGCACATCTTCATATGCTTTTCTGGCTTGCAACAGCTTTTTGTTTATTTTTTTAAAACCACAATTACCATCAAACAGGTTCAGGAGTTCAGTTTGGATGCTTAGAAAGCTGAATCTCATTCCAGAGCTAAAACGAGAGACTGGTCATGGAGCCCCAAAGGAGATTCATTTGCACAGGACTAGCACAACTTCATAATAGTAAAAGCTAAGATTTTGCAGAACAGAGTAAAACATAGAAATAAAAAACTCAAATTCTTAGGAAGTGGTCAAATCAGAAGCAGATTATTTTTTTTCTCTCCTGGGACTGGAAATAGCCATTACTGTTACGCAGTGCTCAGACCAAAAATAAGATGTGACATTCTGAAGTGCACACAATCTAGTAAAATACTAAATATTTAATAAATATGTAAATTGGTCAAGCTGCTTCCCCAAGGAGGAGAGCTTCAGTTGTGCTTTACAGCCCTTATTCACATACGCAAATACTTTAAGAGGATCAAGGATGGATTTTAAATGAAGTTAAAGTTTAACGAGAAATATATAATCCTTCAAGGAACAGATTTTGTCATCATCACTTATAATTTCTTGCAAGTTTCAAAAGTAAGAAGTTGAGGGAGTAGCTTTCTGAGGCGTTGTGCTTGCAAACTAAGAGAACTGACACAGTCTACCTGAATCCTGCAGTCAAAGATGTAGCAAAATGTAGAAATATTATGATATTTTCCATTGCTCAGGGAGTTCTGGATTTTCCGAAGGATATATAGAATTTCGCTGTTAAACTCATTCCTATAGGATCCAGATACAGTCTTCTAACATTTCTTCTTTGGATAGACTAGCAGCCTGAAGGGACATCCTAAGTCACCAAGGCCTAAGTCACATATCATACATCCCCTTTTGAAATCACTTCAAGTTCCATTTTATAGTATTTATGTGTTCTGTTTTCCAGAGAAGCTGAATGTTATTCCTCTTAAACCTCATGTCTTTAGCAGTTAGGAACCGTATTTAAATTTCCAGGTCAAACTGCTTCATATTTAAAATACATCCATACACACATACACCCTCCTTAAAAAGTTCTGTGACAGACAGAACGTAAGAGGGTTTAGAGAAAGTTTTCCAAACCAGCCCTGACATCAGTCCTACTTTTATGGTATGTTCAGTTTCTGGGAACTGCTTGAGAGTTAAAGATCATTTCGTACAACATGTACAGTAGCAAGTTCTCATGATACCAGTTTTTTAAATGCCAGAAACAGTCCTGAAAAAGCTGTGAATACTAACAAAGCTATTGAAAGGAAAAGAAATGGCTAGGTAAAGAAAATAACCCAGAAAGTGCCTTCACACTGGGGAAGACCCCAGCAAAGGGATGGTCTACATTTATATTTTGTAACCTAGTTCTGGGTTACAAGGAAAGATGAAAAAAATAAATACAGATAGAGAACTGTTGAAGCTGAAGAGCATTTAGAACTAATGAAAGGGTTGTTTGGGGGTTAGTATCAAAAGGCAGAAATTACCCCAGGCACATGCTTTGCTCTTCACTCTTGTGCACTGCTCTGTTAATTTTCACCCTGTTTCTTGGAGTAATTTCATGCTAGAGATAATTGTTCCTCCTACTTCATGTGCTCACACTTTGCATGATGGAAAGTTTGAAACAAGTTCATAAAGCACTCAAGAGTTCAAAATTTACTTTTCTCCCTGCTGGGAAGATCATTATCTCATGCTTCAGTGATACCTGCTCAGAGACCAGCATTCTGCTACAGGTGCCTGTCAATATGATAAAGGTCCAAAGAGGTGTTGTGTTCATGAGGAAAGTGGGACAGAGTGAGAATAGTTTCTTGTATTTGAAAACCAAACTAAATATACATTAACATCACACCATTCCCATGGCACTGTAGTCAGATTTTCTTATCTCTGACTTCACCTTTGCTACCCGTGCAGGGAGAAGAGAAGGAGGAAGAGAGGGACTGTGAGAGGAGAAGATCTGAGTGATTTCAAGTCCATGAGGATTTTTATTTTGCTCCTCAAAATAGTTCCATAGAATCCATTTTGTTATTGTCTTGATCAGGCTACTGTGATATTGTGTAAGGTTTTCTGGAGTGTGGCACACATCCCATGGCAATACACTGAATACCAGTTTCTTAACGTATCCACCACAGCCAGAATCACTGCTTCACCACCATGTAGACATGTTGCTCATCTGTCACTCTGAACTTGGTGGGCAGACAGAATTTCTACATCCCAACAGTGAGGATGAAGTTTTATTCTCCTCCAGGTGTAGACTAGGCTGTTTCTGCCAAATTCCCTCTTCCTACACAGGTACGTGAGATTGATGTAGATACTTATGGAAAGTCTCATATCTCTTCAGTTTAGCAGTTCAGAAGTAATTTACACAATGTGTTTGGACAACAAACCCCCACAAGTGTCAGTGGAGAGACACAGTCACTTCTGGAGCAGGATGTCAGCGCTAAGGAAATCATTTGCCTTGTGGACAGCCTTCTCAACCTGCAGTGAGCTGCTGCTGAGGACTAAATTAATGTCTAGGTTAGACCAACGCCTATCTTCTACCTGGGTAAAGTTCAGTGCAATTAATCTAAATGCAAGAGGTTTGCATGAAATTCAAAACACTTCTTGTTTAGAACTAGCATTCACCTTCCCCAGCTCCTTCAGTCAACAGGGATGTGTGAGCAATTAAGATGACTACAGATTCCCGTTTTGTTTTGGTTTCTATTTATCATTGTTTTGTTCAAATTAATATCTTTTCATACTTTTTTTTCTCATAGGGAGTGCAGGAACCTTCATCTCTGCAGTCACTCACCATCTCCTGTGTCTCATCTGTCTGTGCAGAGCAGCATGCAAGACTTTTCCTTTGATGTTGTTGTAGCCCAACAGCAATGTGAAATTAGAGAGAGCTGTATATGTAAGTAAATGCTTACTGAAAATTAGTTACACAGGCTGGCAGTCAAGCAGTTAAACCAGGCATGGAAATGGTTTGCAATCTGTTCCGCTAGTCTCTCGTGTTTCCATTGTCAAAGTGGGATTATTTTTCAGCAAAACGGCCACCCTCCAGTACCAGCCCCGGGAACCAATGTAATTAAAAGCACCAAAAATAAGTTTTATTGTTTTTTAATATATCTCTGAGCTACGGGGGAAAGGGAAGGAGAAATCTATTGCAAATTAGAATATTTGTCCTTACTATTCATGCTTCTTAGTCTATATCCAGTCATGAGCCAAAGAAGGGTTTGATCTCTTGTACTTGAAACAGTCTTTGCTGTTTAAAAAGGAATACATCCCTGGTGTTCATTCATAGCGACAACAAAATGTTCCTCACCACTGGGAATTTCTGGGCCACTGGGAAGAACAGAGAGGGTGCAGCTTTCCTCAGCTGCAGGAGCAGCCTGTGTTTGGTGATGCTTGTGCACAAATGTCACAGCTTTTAACGAGTGTCTCCCATGACCTTCCTCAAGGACACCTCCTTGCAGAAAGGAGCAGGGATGCTGTTTTCCTGGTCTGCTGTTTATAGGGTGCCTCTTAATGGGATTTCATGTTAGATCTAGAAGTCTGGAGGAGGTTTAATATAACTAAAAGCCTAACCTTCCCCCACACACACACTTTACCCTGAAATCCACTTTCTTGGGAGAAGGGCAAACTGAGCTTTTGCTCTGTTAGCCTGAACACTCAGAACAATCAGGATGATGCCTGTGTGACAGTTAAGCCCTGTCTTTGAAGGGGAATTGGCAAGCAAATGACGTGTAGTGAAGATAGAGAAAAACTCAGGAAAAAAAAATTTCAGAATTCAAATTTTACTTCTGTCACCTTTCACCATATGAAAGCTTCTGCTGTATACACAGTTGAATGTCTTTTTAATCAACTTTAATGTCTGGCCTCATAAAACACGACAAATTAAGAGAAAGAATAATCCACCAAGATCCACAGGAGGCCTCTGCTCAGGCAATCTAAGAGCTACAAGTCACCAGAGCCTGGGACAGAACAAGATCCAATGGTCTCAAACCATTGTTATGTTTCAACACCATCAGCTTCAGTGTGATGTCAATTTTTCTATTCATTCTGCAGAAATGCAGCTACTTCCAGGAGGATGTTTTAGGGCAGCCAGTAATGTCACAGCACAGCCTGAATAGGAACAGAGGAATGTTTTTATGCTGTTGCAACAATGGACGAGAAATCAGATAGAGATAATCAAATCAAGCAAAGTGGATTTAGTGAGGGTATGAAGGCTGCAGCTTCTGATTCCAGCAAGAACAGATCGTCACTACTGAATTTGAATGGCCAGGGTTATTGGGGTAGGTCTTTCTGTAGCTGGGACTAAACTGTGAATTTTGTCCAAAAAGTCAAAGCAAACAGCAGAAAGGAGATGCGAGCAATGTCTGAAAACAAAAACAAAAAACAAAACAACAAATCCCGTGTCTCTACACAAGAGAGCAGGGAAAGATAATTCGTCTGGTGGGGCCAGAAACACCCTGTAAGTGGAGCTGGCAGTTACTAGGCCTGCCTTAAAGGTTATTGTCATCAGTCCATACCCAGTTAGCCATTGTTCCCTGACTGCCAGCCAACGTCTGCATCTGTGTGCATAGCGAGGTAAGTCTCCCAACCACGGAGTCATGGGCAAGCTGATGTTTCCCGTACCCCATCCCTGCAGGGCTGAGAGCACTGTCCATATTAGCACTTTTGGCAGCACAATCGGTGTCAAAAACTCCCATCTCCCTTCAGACAGCAGGCAGCAGCTTCATTCCCATCTCTTCATGGAGCTATATTGCAAACCGAATTAACTGAACATCTGCAAGGGAGGAAAACCAAACAAAAACCCACGCACAAATCCCCTAAAATGCATCAATCTCTCATTTCTGGAGCCATCTTATTTCATTGACCTGTTTTATAGCTTTATTGGCATAAATAAGGAGTTAGTAAAATACAGTCTCGGACAGGAATAAATGATTGGGAGCAGGGAAAGATGGAAACCACTTAAATCCACTTTGCCACAGAAAACTTGCAGGTGTGGAAGAAAACCTAATGACACATGCATGCCTTGAGAATTAAGTCCTTACACGTATACAACATTACCCGTAGCAAAGTGCTACTCTGGCTTTACTCATGACAAAATAAACTTTTGAGACGAGCATTTTCAAAGAATTTGAGGAGACAACAGCCACCCCCTCTGCCAACTTCTTCATATAGGCAAGTTTTGGTAATGTGTGTGCAAGCACATAATCACAGCTGGGGCTATTTAGTCTGAACAAAAGGAGGCTGAGGAGAGACCTTATTGTGCTCTACAGCTATCTGACAGGAGGTTGTAAAGAGGCTGGTGCTGGTCTCAGGTAACATGTGACAAGACAAGAGGAAATGGTCTTAAGTTGCACCAGGAGAGGTTTAGGATGGATGTTAGGAAAAATTTCTTCACTGAAAGAGTTATCAAGCACTGGCCCAGGCTGCCCCGGGAAGTGGTGCAGTCCCCATCCCTGGAGGGATTTAAAAGTCATGGAGATGTGGTGCTGAAGGACATGGTTTAATGGTGACCTGACCGTATTGGTTTAAAGGTTGGATTCGATGATCTTAAAGGCCTTTTCCAACCTAAATAATTCTATTACTCTAACCCTACTTCCCATGAAATTTAAAGATTTATTAATTATGACACTGCCTTGCAGTCTCCTAGTCTGCATCATACTGCCCAAAGTGGGGAAGAGTGGCTGGAAGCTGCCCAGCAGAAAAGGACCTGGAGATGTTGTTTGACAGCCAGCTGAATATGAGCTGGCAGTGTGCTCAGGCAGCTAAGGTGGCCAACAGCATCCTGGCTTGGATCAGAAATAGTGTGGCCAGCAGGACTAGGGAAGAGATCATCCCCCTGTACTCGGCACTGGTGAGGCCACATCTCAAATCCTTGGTTCAGTTTTGGGTCTCTCACTACAAGACAAACATGGTGGTGCTGGGGTGTGTCCAAAGAAAAGCAACGAAGCTGGTGAAGAATCTAGAGAACAAGTCCTCTGAGGAGCAGCTGAAGGAACTGGGATTGTTTAGCCTAGAGAAAAGAAGGCCCAGGGGAGACCTTCTTACTCTCTACAACTACCTTGAAAAGGGGGTGTAGCTAGGTGGGGGTTGGTCTCTTCCCAAGTAACAAGCAATAGGACAAGGGGAAATGGCCTCAAGTTGTGCCAGGGGAGGTTTAGGTTGGACATTAGGGAAAATTTCTTCCCCCAAAGGGTTGTCAAGCTCTGGATCAGGCTCCCCAGGGCAGTGGTGGAGTCACCATCCCTGGAGAGATGTAAAAGACATGCAGATGTGGTGCTGAGGGACATGGTTTAGTGTTGGACTTGGCAGTTCTGGGTTAACAGTTGGATTCAATGATCTTATAAATCTTTTCCAACCTAAGTAACTCTATTATCCTAACCTTACTTCCCATGTAATTTAAAGATCTATTAATTGTGACACTGCCTTGCAGTCTTCCAGCCTGCATCATCCTGCCCAATTTAGTCATGTTTATGGAAGGAAAATAACAGCGTCTAGATCCTTCTGGATAATCCCCTCCAAGATTCCATTCCACTCCCCAGCTGGTGTTGCTGTTGTAGAATGTTTGTGAAACAAATGCTCCTATTCTTGTCAGGATCTGAGCAGCCCAGGCAATAAGTATTAATATATATATACACATCATAGTACAATATATACTACATGCATAATTACATACAATATTACAGTATATGTAACATATATAGTGTCCCTGTGTATGTATGCCCATTTATGTATTGTAGATCAGTACATAAAACTTCAAGAAAATAAGGAATTCTCTGGGAGAATTACCACTATTTTCTCATCACAGTGGCTTTTTATCAATAGTATTTTATAAACCCTTCTCTTGACCTGTTTCAATGTTTCTGTCTTGGAGAAACTGAAGAACACTCTCAGTCTGAAAGCTGAGTAGTGCATTACTGACAACTACATATCAGGGATTTACGTATGGTTGCCCTAAGTTTTAATTCTCAAAAATTAGGAATCTATAAATTTCACATTTATAGAAATCTTAAAAATTTCTTACATATTTCTCAATATTTCTGGGTTCTGGTAATTGACCCGGGTCTTTGGTTCAAAGCAAAGGCAGAAGGAGGCATGCTGCCAGTCGGGCTTATGCCAGAGGACCTCAGCCCCAGGCCCTATAGTCTAAAAAGAGGTGACATGGCTGTAAGAGCTTTTCAGCAAGACAACGCCCAAGATCAGTCATCCAGCAGGTGTAAATCACCAGCTGGGAATTAGGCCCAGCATGTGCAAGTGAATATGTAGTGCCAATATATGAAAGTATTTCATGACTTCCTCAACTAATTGCTAAATGAAATTCAAATGACAAATTGAAAGCAAAAGGAAAAACCACTATAAAGCTTTTTTATCTGTCTTCTTTTATCTATCTATTGATTTATTTATTTTATTTCTGAGCTGCTATGCAGGTGTTCCACTCTCCAGAGGAGAAAAATGTTTGACAGCAAAGGGTATTTGTGTTGGCAGTATCACTTGATCCATGTTTCAGGAGCCAAATTGAATACACATTTTCACAAGGTGCAGCCGTAGATCATTAGAAGGAGCCAACTTCTGTGGGTTGCACAAGCACATCTGAGAGAGTGCAGATGAGTAAATTAAAATATACCCCAAAAGCCTGACAGAAATATATTTGGGGATGGGAAAATTCAGTAAGGGCAGCAGATTTTTGTGTTGCCATTTCTGCTAACAGGCTTAGTTCTATGTGCTGTGGTACATTACAGTATGCTTGACCTTTCCTGTTCCTTCTGCAATTAAAGCTCTACACTGCCTTTCCCAGCACTTCTTGGTTTCCTGCTGTTTTAATAACAGCAGAGAATCTCATCTCTCAGTGGCTGCACTCCAGACTACATCACATGGTGCTCCCTGGGGATCTACAGAAACATGGACCCAAAATGACACAACCCTCAGAGAGAATGCTGACATTTGAGTCACCCATGGGTTTCCCCAGGGAACCCACAAAATGGGACTACAAATTTCTGTTTGTTGTTATTGTGAGTAAACCCACCATGCTACATCATTGTAAACACCAAGCAGAATGGTGCAGCTAATTTGCTGGAGGGAAGGGATGCCATCAAGAGGGACCTGGCCAGGCTTGTAGGAGTGGACCAATGTGAACCCTATGAAGTTCAACAAGGCCAATTTCAAGGTCCTGCACGTGGCTTGGGACAATCCCAAGCACAAATACAGACTGAGCAGAGAATGGATTTGAGAGCAGCCCTGTGGAGAAAGGGGTGTTGGTCAATTAGAAGCTCAATATGACCTGGCAAAGTGATCTTGCAGCCCAGAAGGTCAACCATATCCTGGGCTACACCAAAAGAAGCATGGCAGCAGGACAAGGAAGGGGATTCTCCCCTGCTAGTCCACTCTCATGAGACCATGCCTGTAGTACTGCATGCAGCTCTGGGGCTCCCAATATGAGAAGGACATAGATGTATTGGATAGAGTCCAGAACAGTGCCACCAAGATGATTAGAGGGCTGAAGCACCTCTCCTATGAAGACAGGCTGAGAGGGTTGTGTCTGTTTAGCCTGGAGAAGAGAAAGCTCTTATTGCAGCTTTTCAATACTTAAAGGAGGCTTATAAGAAAGATGAGGACAGACTTTTTAGTAGGGCCTGTAGTGATAGGACAAGGGGTTATGGCTTTGGACTAAAAGAGGGTAGATTTAGATCAGATATAAGGAAGAAATTATTCACTATGAGGGTGGTGAGATACTGAAACAGGTTGCCCAGAGAGGTTATGGATGCTCCATTCCTGGAAGTGTTCAAGGCCAGGCTGGATGGGACTTCGAGTAACTTGGTCTAGTGAAGGTGCCCTGGCCCATGGCAGGCCGTTGGAACTAGATGATCTTTGAGATCACTTCCAACCCAAACCCTTCCATGATTCTACGAAACACAAGCAGAACAGATTAAGCATAGACACTTGGTCTGTTAGAAAAATTGTGGTTTTAGCTAAACCATGTAAAACAAAGCTTCAGGCAGGTCAAAAAAATTTCAGGCAGAGCAACTTGACGAGGCCCTGCAATCTTAGTAAAAAGTTTATGTTTTCTGACTACAATTCCATATTGCTAGGCTACATACTTGCACAGATGCTTTCTTCTGTCCTGCATGACCTATGATGAACATTACGGTGACACCTGTAGCCCAGAAGATGATTCAGGTACCATAATTTTTGTCCCACTACATGGTGATGATGGCAGAGCCACACCTGGCAGCAGGCACTGATTTTTTTCCACAAAGCAAACATTCTTATTAAGGGAAATCTGACCTTCTCACTTTCTAGCACCATGTAGAAAGACACCTTGTTTCATTTTTTAACCGTATTATCCATTTAGAGTAATTCTCAAGGATTCCACTCTATATGTCAGGAACAGATCTCTGAAGAGAAAGATATTAAAATACATTGAATGAAGGATTCTTGTCATGTCAAGAAAATAGAAAAGTAACTCAAGCATTACTGACATTGTACAGTTGAAGCCATCCTTGACGTGAGAACGTGAACCTCCCTGAAATTACTTCCATTTGGTTTGGAGGCTGGACATTTAATTTTTTGCTTTGAACATTCCTTTTATCTTGCTTTGTTTTATTTTTTCCTAAAAAGAAACAAGTAATTTGTACTTCTTTTGCAAGTTTTTCTACATTTCTTTTTCTTACAGAGCATTTTCTTTATTATATTTCTTATTTATTTATTGACCTATCATGTATCTAATGTAATAGTCAGAATCAAATTCACCTTGCCACAACTTTTAAAGTGCTTATCATAAGCCTTTAATACTATCAAGTCTTAAAGAGTCTGATCAGGACAATAATCCCAAGTACACTGATTAAACATATGCTTGACAGTAGTTTGAGTTTCGGACAACCCTTGTTAGTTTTTAAAAACTAGATGGATTTTTCACACTGTTTCCAAATGCAGCAAAATTCTGTTAAATCTATGAGAAAGTTGCTTGTAAAATATCATTGTTGGCATTAATGATGGTAGAAGAAATTAGGAAAAAATTCTTCACTGTGAGGATGGTGAGACACTGGAACAGGTTGCCAAGGGATGTTGTGTGGATGCTTCATCACCAGAAGTGTCCAAGACCAGGTTGGATGGGGCTCTAAGCAACCTGGTCTAGTGGGAGGTAGCCCTGCCCATGGCAGGGGGGGTTGGAACTAGGCGATCTTTAAGGTCCCTTCCAATCCAAAGCATTCTATGATTCTAAAGTTACTGGATGCTGGAATTTGCTAGAAAAGAAGCATCCACTCCTAAATCAGACAACTGCATTGATGAAAAGTAACATTTATTTTTAATTCTTTATAAAAATATTTCACTGTCTTAATAAAATATGTAGCATCGAAATAAAAATACTAAGAGAGTTTTATCATTACTTTTCCAGCTTAGTTTTTTCTTCATAGTCATCTACCTCTCTGGAATCTCCCACGTTTCTCAGTTGCTTTGTAGGGCTCTTGCAAACAGTGGTGCATAAGTGGTGGAGATTTCCAGCAGTGCAGGAGAGCTGATAAAACTGCCCGGTGTCCCACTGAGCCTTTTCAACTCATGATGGTGCAGCCTCAGAAAAGATTCCTTCCTCAAGAAACTAATGAGGCCCAGATTTAAAGGAAATTTGAACATCTGAATTTCATCAGAATAAAATGCCATGATAGTTCAAGCAGTCCTAGTTGCAGCTGTCAAGAAACCGCATGAGTATGGAGGGAAATGTAACTTTATGACTGCTGTATTTATATATTTCTCTGTAAGCATCTACTATTTGACACGACTAGGAACTAAATAGTGCACTCAGTAGCACCTTAGCCTGACCCAGAGACAAGTTTTCACAGAGCGATAGAATTGTTGACTTTGGAAGGAACCTCTGGGTGTCATCATGTCCCACACCCTTGCTCAAGCAGGGCCCCTTTAAAGCCACTTGCCAAAGACCTTGTCTCGATGTTTTTAATATCTCCAAGGATCTCCACAGCATCGCTGGGAAATCTCCACAAGTGCTCAGTCACTCTCACAGTAAAAAATGTTTCCTGTTTAGGTGGAACTTCCTGTGTTCCAGTTTCCGCCCATTGCCTCCAGTCCCAACACTGGGCACCATAGAAAAGGCTGACTAGATCCTCTTTGCACCCTCCCTTCAAGAGGAGGGTGCAAAATGTATTTATATACCTTAATAAGTTCCTTTTTGAGCCTCCTCTTCTCCAGACTAAACAGTCCCATCTCTCTGTCTTTCCTTAATTGTCAGATGATCCAGTCCCTTAATCATCCTTGTGGCCCTTCATTGAAATCTCTCTATTATGCTCATGTCTAAGTCTTGTACAGAGGAGCCCAGAACTGGACATAGGACTCCAGATGTGACCTCATCAGTGCTGAACAGAGGGGAGGGATCACCTCTGTAAACTGCTGGAAGTACTGCTTAACGCAGCTGAGGATACCATTTGCCTTCTTTACAGCACAGGCACGTTGCTGTCCCATGCTCAACTTTCTGTCCACCAGGACCTCCAGGTCCTTTTCTATCAAGCTGCTTTCCAGCTGGGTGGCCCCCAGCATATATTGGTGCATGGGGTTCTTCTTCTCCAAGTGCAGGACTTGCACTTTCCCTTATTGAACTTCATGATGTTTCTGTTAACCTGTTCCCCCAGCCTGTTGAGGTGCCTCTGGATGGCAGCAAAACCCTCTGGCATATCAGCCACTCTTCCCAGTTTGGTGTCATCTGCTAACATGTTGAAGGTGTACTCTTTCCCATCATACAGTCATTAATGAAGACATTAAACAGGATCAGACCCAGTACTGGCCCTGGTGTACACAACCAGTCACTGGCCTCTAACAAGACTTTGTGCCTCTGATTACCACCCTCTGGGCCATGTCCATTCCACCTCACTATCTGCTCATCCAGCCCATGCATCAACAACTTTACTATGAGGATCTTATGTGAGACAGTATCAATGGTCTTCCTGAAGTTCAAGTAAGCAATATCGACTTTTCTTCCCTCATTTACCTGGCCAGTCACTTCATCATGGAAATTTATCAAGTTGTTCAAGCAAGACTTCTCCTTGGTGAAGTCATGCTGACTACTCCTGATGTTTTCCTTGTCATAATGAGCCTGAAAAGGATTTCCTGGATTTGCTGCTCCACCATCTTCCCAGGAATCACAGTGAGGCTGACCAGCCTGTAGTACCCTGTGTCCTTTTTCTTGCCCTTCTTGAAGGTGGGTATGATATTTGCTTTCCTCCAGTGTTCAGGCACTTCTCTCAATCACCATGATCAATCAAAGATGCCCTTTTCTTTATGTCCTTCTGCACAAACTCCTGCACAGCCTACTGTGTCTCTTTGCTATCTCTACTAAATGGGCTAGTGCATCAAACCCTTAAGTTCTCTATCTCAGTTTCTTTTTTGAGTGTTGTTTTAATTTGTTGTAGAGATGTCTATTCTTTGGGAAACAGTCTGTGTCTTGCTATATCTGCTATACCTATATTATGACCATAATTTGGTATAGATAATGTGCACATCAAATAACCTGCACCCAAATTAGCTTAAAGACAGGTGAGGGATCACCATGAGAGAGTCTAAAGGAGCTCATGGGAAGTAGGACTTTTGGAGGAGACAAAGGAGATTAGGAGGAACAATGATTCTAAGAAAAATTTCCAGTTTCCAACCATGTCTGTGAGCCATGTTGCTGTTTGTATTTTTCTACATGCAAATGAAATGCTATTAATCAGTATTGCAAAAGTGGTGGTGCAAAGTCTGCAAAGTGGTTATCGTCCAAAATCTCATCTCTGGGTTAGGAAGTTGCCTCTTTTAACAGAGCAAAGGGTTCTACCGCCGAATTACTTTCACACAAGAGACTACAGCTGACAGGAAAGCAAAGAAACAGTGGCACAAGAAAAGGATATGCAATGCATAGCCTGGAGTCCTGAGTTACTATTGTAATTTAAGGACTAATTAATCTAAACTGTTATCCTCCCATTCTGTTTTCAAAAATCAAGTCCAAAGCAGCCTGAAATAAAATCTGTCCATCATTTTGCAATACTCTGTTTTCAATTCTTTAGCTATATAGTACCAGATTTCAAACCTCTGTTCTCTGTCTTGCTTTCCTTCTCTGCAGGAGCTCCAGAGTGAATGTGCATTTATTTCCGTGTTTGGAACCTAATCTCCCTGCCTGGCTGTGATTTATCACTACAGCTGGTCCAGCAATAATTGTTCTATTTCTTTTAAGCATACTTTTATCTCCAGTAGCATTCACTTAATGAAAGCAGAGACTTTGGGTTTTAAATATGTATGGGGGATGGATACATAATGAATATTTATAGATATTTAAAATATTTAGAATGTTCAGAAATATGTTTATATTTTTTTCTCCTCAGCACAATTGGATCTTTATAGTGTTTTCAATACTAAAGCGTTTTTGCTCTTCTTTGGCATTCATCTTGCTCTGTTGTTGTTTTTTCTTGTATCTGTTTGACTAGACCTTTTAATAGTTCAAGTCTAAGATTTCTAAACAAAGCAGAAATGTTTCTCAGCTCACAGGCACTCCAGGAAGTAATAAGGTCAGATGGATATTGAGGTTCTTTTTTTCTCTTTCTTACAAAAGCTGTTATTTATTCTTAAGAAAAAACCTCCACATGTTTCCATAAATGGCCATGGAAACTTGTAGTTCTCAAAACTGCAGCAGATACATAATAAATATAGACTAAGTTCAGTACTGAGGAAACTGAACTCCAGTTGCCTAAATTCAACAAGTTTATTAACAGCAATTGGCGATTATTTTAAAGAATTTTTTTCCTTAGAAGTTAAAACATGTGAGGGTTTGGGGTTAATTTTTTTCCTGCTTTATGGGCAGGATTTTTCCAACCTCAGTTTAGCTCTCTGAAAATGAGATACCTCGTCTAATGTAGCCCTGCAAGCTAACCTTTAAATTTTCAGCACAAAAGGATGCAGCAGAACATGGTCTGGTGAAGTCTGCATCTCTTTAGTGAAGGTGTGTGGACAAGTAGCTGCAAGGAGACTTAACTTTTCAATAGCCAAAGTGAGGTAATATGAGTCCTGGTGAGAGTTCTGATCCAGAATTAATGTTTTCGGGGACCTTAAATATTCTGTTGATTTTAGTGAAAAGTTTTATTTCTAAACATTATCCTGACTTGCTTTTAACTATTTTTTTTTATGATCTACAATACCACAAATGTAATAAAGTTATAGCTATAATGACTGCTCTCTGATAAGCAGTCCCTTACTCAGTATCAGTCGAACTGCTTTATAGATTGAAAAGCACATTACATTCTAGCTAAACCAAAGCGAAATGCATTGTGGGTGCAGCATCTCAAGAATAAGGAACTTCTTTATATATTAAGATATTTATTAATATAAATTTTTACAGCTGCATTAGGTATATATTGCTTGTACCCTCTACATTATATAGTGTATTACACATGATTGTATCACTTATCAGTATCTAATGTATTTATGAGTATAAACAATAACATGCATATATCTGATGCTGGCAGAGATACGTGTCTGGTTACTGTAAGATTAGGCACTGAGCTTTTACTCCAATGGCACTGTGTGGCCCTCAGTTCTCAAAGGGCAAGTCTAGAGTCTCACTCCTTTATAAAATGCATTTTATAAAATGTTATACTCCCAGCTTTGAAAAGATGTGAGTTTTGCAGACTGAAAATCCAATTTTAAACTATTCTAACCATCAGTGGAATGTTTCATGGGGTTTAAATACAACACTTGAGTCCTACTGTAGGAGTAAAACATGAGCTTTCAGGTTTTGTTGGACTGGGGTCTTCATGCCTTCGATTTGTCCTCTCAAGGCTCAAGTTTTTTTTCCTATCTATAGGCTGCCCAGCACTGTTTAGCAAAGAATTCTTTCAAGACTAATTGGTTTTTCTTGAAGTGAACTACATTGCTATTCAGCCAGTAGTTTCTCCATGATTATCACCAAGAAAAGCATATTGAAGAAAAGTGTAAATAGATTAACGTCAGACTGTAGATCCAGCTTATACATGACTCTCACCATCCTTAACACCAGATCCCTGCCCATCCAGCAAAACAGGCATTAACCAAAATGAGTTTTCACTTCCACATATCCATGGAAATGTGCGCATGAGGACTTGGTGTGCCTGAGCTGAGGAGACATACTGCAGAGATAAACAGTGGAGTTTCACAGCCCTACATGCAACTGTCATACTCATCAAGACAGAACACTTCAGGTTAGGGAAGGAGTAGAAGAAACTCACGGTTTCAGCCAGAGCAGACTGTGTAAGACAAGGGATCAGAGACCTTTCCACCTTGCAGTTGGCTGAGGAACTGAAGAGACCTCTAATTGCTACAGCCTTTTGTTTGAAGCAATTTCTTCCCTTTTTTTTTGGGTCATGCCACTGCGTCCTAATTGAGAAAATAAGCCAAAATCACAATGCAGCAGAAGGGGATTTGGACTAGAGGGACACTGGAAGCTCCTATGTGATCTTTTATATCTGTGACTTTGTTTACCATCTTCCACCTCTCCTTTGGACATGGTGATGGTTGTGCTGGGGAAAGGAAAGAGATCACCAACTAGAGGTGTGGCTGAATGAACATGGCCCTCTCATCTCTGCCCACATTCATCACATTCTGCTCATCACTTCAGCTGACAAAGGAGGCAAAGAGCCACCAGGCAGAAGTAGTGACATCTCTGCACTGTGCAGCAGAGGAACAGTGAAAGCACAGAGGAGAGAATTTAGCCTGTGAGCTGTTTGTTGTCATTGCCATTAATCAATCCATGCTTAATGCCATTTCTTTTGATTCACTAGTTCTCTGCTGCCAAGTCAGTATAACTCTGTTCTCCTCATTGTCTGTCTGTCTCCCATCTTCACCTCCTTCCTGTCATCTATTCTTCCCCAGCCCCCTACTTGTCTCCGAAAAGCCATGTAGCTTAAGTTAATGAAAAGCCAAATATTTTATATAAGATTTTAAGGCATTTGTCTGGATGTTAAACTGGAGGCTTCTTCAGGCACGGAGCACACCTTCTTTTGTTATCATCATCACAAAATCACCTTTATATTTATACTATCCTGAACTTGAGGCACTGGCCATCACTGTGGTAGTCACTACAGCCTGTTGGAAAATGTCAGAAATCTCCCATTGAAAAAACTGTTGTAATAGAAACGCTCTAGAAGGAAAGAGTGTTTTTTGCCAAAATGTTCTATTGGGAAAGCCGAAATGTCTCCTCAAATGTTCGACAAAGGTTTTTGGGGAGGCCATTGAAGAAAATGATTCGTGGAGTTCTATTCTGGCCAGGATGTAAGGCTTGAAAGGATAATGACTGACCAGGACTACAGCTTCTTATGAAGTTTATAGTAGAGAGAAAATGTCTCTGAGACATTGTACTGTAGAGCATGACTCCTCTATCCATTGATGACATTCATAAATGTTTGCTTTGTATTGCAGCATTCCATTTACCGTAAAGCTGAGTTGAACTCAAGCTGCAGAGCCATAATAGCATTATCTAGGGAGGTACCAGGATGAGCTATCTCTGTTTGCAATGGCACTTCAATAATTGCTTGTCATATTTAATCAAGGAGTCTAAACTGGTGATATGACTGTTACTGTGGGTAGAGAGAAGGAACATTTATTTACAGAAGAGTAGAAAATGACTGACCATGATAAACCAGTGTCATGGCTCAACCCTAGCCAGAAATTAAGCCCCACACGGCTGCTTGCTCACTCCCTCTCTGGCGGGACTGGGGAGAAAGTAGGAAGGGTAAAAACTCATGGGTTGAGACAAAGACAGTGTAATAATTACAGCAAAAGCTGTGCGCACAAGAAAGCAAACCAAGCAATTCATTGACCATTTCCCATTGTCAGGCAGGTGTCCAGCCACCTCCAGGACAGCTGGGCTCCATCACACATAATGTTTTTTTCAGAAGACAAATGCCATCAATTCAGTTATCCCGCCCTTCCTTCTTCTTCAGCCCATGATGTCATATGGTATGGAATATCATTGTGGTCATTCAGGGTCAGCTGTCCCATCTGTGTCCACTCCTAGCTTCTTGTGCACCCCCAGCCTACTCGCTGGTGGAATGGTGTGAGGAGCTGTAAAGGACTTGACTCTGTGTCAGCACTGCTCAGTAGTAATTAAAACATCCCTATGTTATCAACAGCGTTTTCAGCACAAATTCCAGATGCTGCCTCATACCAGCACCTATAAAGAAAATTAACTCTATCCCAGCCAAAACCAGCACAACCAGTCGGATTTATGTGGAGTCCTTGGAAGTGCACTGTGTGCTGTTGTAAAGAAATTTATAAAACTGCTTAATTAATACTCAAGACCAAAATGTGTCTGAGTGAGCAAGTACTGATGAAAGTGAATTGTTTGTCACATGGAAAAGATAAATATGTCTGATCTTAAAGAATTCCCCTTCTATTTATTTATCTGTCTCACATATTATTATTTTTCCCTAAAGCTGCCCAAAATATTTAAGTTTTTATTTTGAGGTTTTACTTTTGACAAATAATTCAAAAGAAATTGGTGATAATTTCCTACCAACTTGTAGAAAATGTCATCTTTGTTTTCAAACCCAATTTAACCAGTTCTTTCCTTAGAGAAGAGTCCAACATCCAACATATTGGAATTAAATTTGCAGATAATGATGGGAGATGTAAAAAAAAAACTAAGAAAATCAGTCAGTCTTTGTAGAGGGTTCTTCTTGTTTCAAGTAAAGATGGCCATTGTTTTAAATTATATAAATTTCTTCCTTAAAAAAAGTAAAGGGAATTATTTTCCTCTGGGATCATTACAGGAATGTCATGAGGACACAAACCACTGACAATGCTGAAGTAATTAAACAAAAGGCACAAAGAAAGAAAAGCAAAACTTCTCTCTTCCTACATATTTACTAGAAAAAAAAGAGATAGTACAGTAGTGATATACAATGAATAAACAAAATTCAAATTTCAGTGTTCCTCTGTTCCCTTATCTGCGAAGACATAGACAAAGAATTGAAGAAGTTAGAAGTAGAATTGAAATAGGTTTTAAAAGAACACTGAAGCTCATAAAAATTTTTACGTCCTTGAAGTTGCAGTATCAAATTTATACTGTGAAGATAAGAAAACATAGAAACCTCCTAAATAGAAGACTTATTCTAAAAAAGAGGAAAGCTAATCTTTGCAAATAACAGTAGTAGTGCCTGGAAGAAAATTCCTTTAGAAGTTTATATGGAAGTGAGATGACAGGTGACCTTCACAAAGGTAAAACCTCTTAGTCTGAAATTACAGCATCAGCACATTTTGCAAAAATATACAGAGAAAGTGCAGCAGAGCTTCAGATCATCTTCCAGCTTTCCTGTTAGGTATCTATAACAACAGAAAATTTTGACAAGCAAGTTGCTTTTATGACATTTGTGATGACTGCACTAAGGACCTACTACTTATTTGTCCCCATGATATTAACTTTTCCAAAATCTCACTCTTAGGGGATTATAGCCTTTGTTCCCTTTCCAGCTTAGTTTGTTGGTTTTACACCACCTAGTTCTTGATGTCCTGTGGCCTTCCCATGAGTAGCTGTCCCTGTATAGTTCACCGCTCAGCAGAAGGAGAAGGAGGATGGCCTTTTCTCCAAAGCAATGTCACCTCATCAGGATAGGGATGAGAAGAAAACCCAGCAGGAAGGAGATTCTTCCAATTTCTCTCTCATTTCTATCTCTGGTTGAGTTTTGATGGTGCGTTGGTTGAATTTTGTACCCCAGTGTCTTATCTCTGACAGTTTGCTATGCATCAATCACAGGCTTGCAATCCCCAGGACACCGTAAGTCTGGTGGAGACTGCTCAGTGGAAGAGAAGTTGCCTTCTGCAGTAAGAAAAGCCCTGCAGAAGCACATGTCTACAGAGGAAGGGGTTGAAGGCAAACCACCTCAGTTCCCCCAGTGAGGCTGTGGTAACACTGACTTGTGTCTTACTTTCTTCACCTGTAAATTGGAAATGAGAATTTGGTGTGTCAGGTTAATAATAACTGTTTAATTAATCCTGTCCATTAATCCCCTGTCAAAGGGTGCTATGTCTAGTTACCGTATTTTCTTTTTTCTTCCTTTTTATTTTTTTTGCCTTATTCATTTGCATGTGTTTATTGACTGTTGACAGCATCCAGCTTGCCTGCTTTTAGGAACACGTCGCTTCAAGTCAGCATCTGCTCAGTGTTTCATTTTTAGCTCAAGAACATATCACTCTTCAGACACAAACAAGTGATACCCCAACATCTGAATCTATTTGTGGAAAAGCACGCTGAGGGATGAAGCTGTAAGACCATCTTTCACATGGCTTATTAAAAAATGAACTGTTGTGGTTTTTTTTTCTCTTTCCTTTAAAATCACCCAAGTTAGAGGCTATTTTTGTTCCTCCAGGCTAGTAGGATGTGTGGTACGTATCTCTGCTCATCTCCACCCTGATTAAATAGCTGCTTTCACACACACATCTTCCCCCTGAGCTGTTTTGATTTTATATCTTTGTCAGATTTCTGTGGACTAATTTCTCTAAATGTTGGAAGTTGTCCCTTGACCAATGCCTAAATGAATTACAGCCTGATAATATGTGGCAATTTCAACTAAGCACGCTGTATATGAGCAGGAGAGAGTGAAGCTGCTTCTGATGGTCTCATTAGAGTTCACCGTGTCAGCTTTGAAAGGTTTCTCTGCTGACTTCAGCACCCACGCTGCTGGCACACATGTGGATGCTTAAAATAGACTGAAGCAAAGTCCATGTGCAATTTTTAAAAGAAATAAAAATAAAAACCAAAAAAAAGAGATGTATCAGGATAAAGCAAATAGAAATGTTACTACAATTCTAATTTCTCTGCTTCAGTCACTCTCTAGTCTTTTCTGGCCTGGTATTTTTAGGTTGAGACCAGTGCCTTGACTTAACAGGTTAACAGGGATTTAAAAGGTCCAGTTTCAACTTCACAGGTTGTGCTCCAGATTCTTAGATAACTTTGGTTGTCACGTAACTGCTGAGTCTAGGAACTTCCACACGCAAAATGAGGACAACTCTGTCCCCAAATGGCAGAATATAAACTTATCAACGAGCAAGTGATGCCCAGACATGGAGGAACATGCAGGGACCATGGCAGCATTGCCTTCCCACTAATCAAGGCCTGTCAGTGGGTGATGAGAATGTGCTTCTGTTGCACTGATTTTGCAAAAAAAAAAAGAAAAAAAAGCCTCAATTCAAGATAGAAACTTTCCAAATGCAGGAGCAGAGTCCAGCCTGTGTCTTGTCATGTTGACCAAGAAAGGCCTCACAACATCTACTTCATGCTGCTGTGCTCTACTGTCCATCAATCCTCAATTGCTGTTGCTGTACTCCACCCCATTAATCAAATGAATCCAGGTCACGTGAGATAAACAGCCTCCAACCCTCATCACCACAGAGGACAGTCAGCATCACTTAATTCATGCGCTCCACTATCATGTCGGCTTTTGTATGTTCTCCAGACTCCTAGTCATGCCTGGAAATTGAACAAAGTCTCTCAGGCTTTAAGGAAACATACGAGGGGAAGGAAACTGTGGTGGTAAAGAAAGCTTACATTTTTTTAGGTGAACTTCCCACATGGGTTTATATAATTTCTTCTGATAGCAAAGGGAAGGATATAATGACCTTTCTAGTTCTTAGTTCCTGAAATGTTTGACAAGGGAACTGAATCTATTCTAGCAACAGGAGTTTAAGATAAAAATAGAAAGTAGTCTTCTCTCTAGCTTTAGCTGTGAGGTGCTGAGGCATTTTCCCAGCATTGTAAATAGGATTTCTATCAATGATATATGATTTGTGTCCACCTTGCTCCTTCTCCCTTTAAAGCTGATTTAGAAGGAATGCTCAGACAGGTGATATTTCCAGAAGAGGTTCAAATTGCAAAATACTCAGTGGTTAAATGGGTGTATTCTGCTTTTGCATCTCTCTTCCTATCAATTGGCAGTCACCTCTAGATACACTGATCTTTCTGCTTCCCACTATGAATCCCCAGAAAACTGCTGTGAGCTTCCTAACTGCACTAACCTATTGTGGAAGGACAGAAGAAGAGATCTTCAATCTGAATGAAACAGAAAGAATGTAAAATGTGTCTGTTAGTGGCGGATTTCAGCCGTGTAGAAAGATGGGAAAGAAAATCCCCACTCAAGACGTATAGCCCATTAAAAGTTTGGAAATCAAGGCAAGCTATTTTGCTATCCAGCGTTGATGTTAATTTAGTGATGACACACTTTTCTTTCCTGGTTACTTATCTTTATGCAGGTGGATGGATAGATAAGACAGTCAGCTCCTTGGGGATACTGCATGGAAGTAATCAACCCAATTCTTGCACAATTTGTCCATGTTTCTCTCTATATCCTATTAAAACAGGTTCTTCCTGTATATGTAGATACCTGTTTTGTTCCCTAACACCAGGTGAAGTCTATGAGTGCATGAAACCATTATATCTCTTTAAGAATTTCTCTCAGCTTTTGCTGCCCTCACTGTGCTGCTGATTAACTTCAATTAGCATAATCCAAGATGGTGAAACGTTTAGCAGATACAAGTGGCACATCATTGTTATTAATGCTGTCGAGGCTAATTGGAGTGATCTTGCATTCTAATTTTGCCTTGAATTTGTCAGCTTCTTTCAAATCCAGATAAATAAGTAGATGAACTGGATTACAATACAGGTAATGAAATAGCTTTTCAAACCATATCTCCAAGCACTTTTTTATCCTACTAACATGAATACTCTAAAAGGAGATCTTTATTTTCCTTTTTTTATTCTTTCCACTTCTGTTGTTTTTAAAACAGGCTTTTGCCTTTTTAGATTCTTAGAAATATAGAAGCTGGAAATGCCTTAGAGTCCAATGCTGTAAAGCAATGTGTTTTCTTACATACTGATAATATATAACAGATCCCCTCTCCAGCCTTTACTCTTCCCCCAGTTGTTAATCATTTTGCACTCTGTAAAAAAATGACATTTTTACTTTACACTTCTGTGTGGATAGTCAAAGATCCAATTCACCACAGCATGTGAACACAAGCTTATTTCACCTCCTCTGAGCACAACTACATTTAAGACACACTTAACTTTAAGAATATACTTAAGTCTCACACAGTTCCTTGTGACATGGGCACCAGAGTACAAACCAACTTAAAAAGCAAACTTACCAGCAGAAAGGTTTTTGAGAATGTTGATCTGGGCATACTTACAGCTCAATTTCCTTTTAATAAAAGGAGGGTGAAAAACAAGGGGAAATAATTTTCATGTTAGAAATTATGCAGCTAAGGCTCAGGCTATTTGAATGCTTGTATTTTTTTTTTTTCCAGTGGGCATGGCGCACAGCTGTTAGATGGGAAGGTTTGATTTTCTTTGTTTACTTACTATTACTGTAGCAGTTTTTTATGTTGTTTCTGTGAAGTTTTCTCAAAGACCACAAAAGCATAAGGGTTTTTTACTACTTACAAAGACAATGCTGGAAGGAGAAGACTGGAATCCAATTACCGTCTCTGAGCCATAATAATCATACATGTTACAAACAACAAAGTCTGTCTTTAAATCACCTAACCTATGAGTCACAGTTTAAAGTAGAGTACATTTTTCACAGTTTGACTAAATAAAGAGATTAAAAAAAAAAAAAAAAAAAAGTTAAATCAAGGAATACCAGATTTGCCGAAGGAGAAACAAGGTAAGTCCAAGGTGTGGATCTCAGACAAGAACGCAACTCACCTGGACACCAAATAAACACTCATTCCCAAAGCCCTTTTGTTACAACCCATTGCATATCCATTTTCCATTCAGTTATCTATTTTGGTGGGATGCAAAATATGATGAGAACATATCAGTTTATTTTGAGCTGTAAGAATTAACTCCTTCTCCATAAACGTATGTTTTTCACTTGAGGTAGGAAATGGAATGCAGTGTGTTTCCTTTGAAAGAAGAGCTGCTTGCTCTTGAGGATTTTATCAAACTTTGTCTCAAATATGTTATGTCTGCCCCAATGAAACCATTTGCAATGGCTAATGTTTTACGGTAGTAGGCCATGGGAATGGAAATAATTTTTCTCCTCTTTGTTTATCAAAGCAAGACACTTGAATGTACTTTGTCAGCTGGATGCACTTCTTGCATGATTAGTTCAATTCTAGACTTTCAAAGAAATCATCCTTTTTCTGCAGGAAGGAGGAGAAGCACATTACCAGGGAATAACTCACAAATCTGAAGAAAGATCTTTGTTTCTATCATTTATATCTATCACAGCAATGCTTGGAACAAGAAAAGATTCCTCAGTACGCAAGATTAGTCCAAATAGCAGTTGCCTCGGTGAGTACCCATGTTAGTTACTATTTCTTTTGGGGATTCTGTTAGGTTGCAGCTTGCATCCACCCCCTGACTCCAAGTTATGAAAGCTAGAGCCAGTGTCCTGCTGTACATGGACAAATTTTAAATGCAAATAACCAAGCTTAGATCTGTAATATCTTCACAAGGCATCCAAGAAAGGCAGCAGCTAGTAACTCCTGCCCTTCCATGAGTTTTTAACTCAAAAGAAGCTTTTGCTCACTCAGGGATGAGTTGTCATCAATTAGTTGTTTGGAAAATCCCACATTTTAGGGAGTCACCATCTCTTTTTTTTCCCACCAAGCATGTAATTCATAAAAGAGAAACACACCGTGACAAAGAAACCTTGAAAGTTTTCCAGAATTTGATTAGAAGTCCTACATACAGCTTTCTGAGGAGTGTCACAAAGCCATAAATTCTTGATTTATAAAAATGTGGGAGTTTATATTGTGACAGTTTGTATAACTTTTTCTTCATCTGGTCTTTTTCACATGAGAACCACCAACCCTAGTTAAACACTGCTCAGAAAGATGGGTTTCTCCCTTTGATAGACAAGGCCAGGCGACACAAGAGCTGGGCCTATGTTTGATTTCAACAACCAAGAACATGGTTGGCCTATTTGGCACAATAACAGAAATCACAGGAATGGATCAATTAAGATGTTGCCTTTAACACCTCTGTGGGCTGCCTGCTTTCTTACCATCACTGCCTCATTACTGTTGTACCAGCCCACCTAAATCCTTCTAAGGAAGTGCCAGGTGATTACATTTGAACCTGCATTGCTGCTTTAATTACCACATACCATTAATTTATTTTATTTCCAAATTTTGCAAGTGACGGGGGTACATTCTTAAACCATTTTCTCTAGCAAAACTGATCTTCCCCTTTCCAGGTCTTTAAATTTTTCTCATGCAGTTCTGAAGGGAGAAGGCTTGTTAAACACATTAGTTGGTCTCAAGATATATGAAATCCCAAAGGACTTTTGCCTAATTTATTTATTTTAAAGGCATAAGGGACCAAATGTGTCTGAGATAATTGAAACATAAATTCAATGATAATTGCTTTGCACTTAAGAACGTATCCCAGACATTTTGCTTGTGCCTTCAGTGATACTCTAGGCAATGCTCATTCCAGCACATCTCTTCTTCCAGCTCTTTCAACGTGCTTGTAAAACTTATTTACAGAGTTGACTTTGTTCTTTTTTGTGGCACCAGATCCCACTTCTTAATCACCTTCCTTAAGTTTGTCTACTCAAAAAACAGTAATTATATCCAGAGGGAAACCCTTATCCTTTCCCAACAACCAGAAAAACTAAAATGCTTTATAATCGCATGTACTACCTCTTTTTCTTCGCCGGTGGTGAAGTTAATCCATCCGCTTTCTTCTTAGTTCTGAAACTGCTGTGATTTTTTTGACCCCTAATTAGACTTACGTGCTCTTTATACCAGCTGTTCTTCAGTATAACATACAGGGGTAGCAGGGCTCATGTGAACATGAGTTTTGACAGCTGGGGTAGCTGCAATGCAGCATAATCCATAGCTCGAAGGGGTGCTTATTTCAGCACAAATCAAAGGGCCCTTCCACCTCTTATCTGCAGCAGAAATCAGCTCCTGTACCATCACAGTATGAAAAATCATTACCAATCATGGTTTACAATAAATTCACCTAGCTGCTAAACCAGAGTAGTGCCCAAGCAGCTTCCCAACTGTTCTGGGCACTCTGCTCCTTCTGAGGAATGACTGCAATACTGCAAACACAGTCCTCCTCACATGGAGACAGGCAATTGCCATGATATTCCCCAGCTGCGTTTGTCATCTCTGCTGAACCAATTCCTAAAGGAGAATCAGCTCTTCAGAACAATGATAGTTAAAGATTAGAGTTACTGAAGACTTGCCCATCATCTCTGTTTTATCAAATATAATGTTTCGGAAGGCAAGAGGATTTTGTCTTGTAAAGCATTTGAGCTCAATAAAGCGTTTATATGGCTCCACTTTCTACAAATGGGGATGGACACAGTAACAGTGATGCTGAGGTCTCAAGCTGATTGAGGACATCCATATAAGCTCACATAGTCCTCTCAAGTGTATATACTAGCAGCCAACCTAAAACTGATATTTAACACATCATCCAAATCCATTGCTCTATCTTAATTTATTTGTTTAGTACTTCAGTAGTTCCCTTGGAAAATTGCATGTTTAATGTCCCCTGCTCAATTCTACTTATACAGGAGAGAAAAATCTGACACAGACACCAGCTTCAGTTCATCAGCTCACACTAAGAAGACATGAGTTTTCCACCCTGGAGATTGTTTCTGCCACAGTTGCTCCATCTGTTCTCATTTCTCACCCTAAAACCAGCTGTGGAGGAACTGTCATAAGCAGCATTTCACTGGCACTGCCTTCTAGCAACTGAAAGATTTTGGGGACGGAGACAGCTTCTGCTGGAAACCTTTCTAAACTGAAATCTTTGTGAAGTCAGGGCTGAGAGCTACCACCCTGGAGTAAATCCCCCAATAGTGTCTTGATTTATGAAAAAAACGCCATCAGATTTTACATTTAGGAGAGAATTAATCTGCTGCCTGGGTTGAGTGATAAAGGGAGCCTCAAGGGAGAAGCTGCAGCAGGCAATAATAACAACAATAAACCTTTTATAAGGAATCCTTAGCCCTTAGGCCTAATCCTTTGGTTAGCTTTGGAGACACAGATGCACAAAACTGTTATTTTGAATGTTGATGCTGTAGCTTGCCGTAGTGAGGCACAGTGATCTAAGGAGCTCATGTCACCTTATATAGTAGTTTTTCTGCTACAAAATACCTTTGAGATACCTGTTGGCTTCATCTACTCACCTCATTCACCAAACAGTACAACCTCTTCAGTTGCTACTTACTTAAACAAATAGACATAGCAAAGAGATTCCTCTCCTCCTTGTGCTGTACTTGTGAGGGGTAAAAGGATGCTTTCTGTAGTGGAAAAGAGTGATTTAAACAAAAGAAAAATAAGATTACAAGAAAATGAAGATAGAGAGCTAGCCTGAGGACAGGACACATTTCTGATTATTAAAACAAAGATTTCCCACGGGTTTCCAGCCCCAAGCTCCCAGTTTTCTGTTGATGCTTGTTCAGTTTTGGATGGGTTCCTGTGTTGTATGTTTCTGACATAGGAAGGACTGAACCCAGTGACCAGGGTTCACAACCTCTTTTCATTCTGTGGATTCTAAGTGTAAAAAACTCTCAGAGCTTCCTCTACAAGATTCACCTCCATTGGCACCATAGAAACGTGGAATGTTTTGGGTTGTAAGGGGCCCTTAAAGGTCATCTAGTCCAAGCCCCTTCAGTGAGCAGGGACATCTTAAACTAGAGCGGGTTGCTCAGAGCTCTGTCCAACCTCACCTGGAATGTTTTCAGGGATGGCACATCTACCACCTCTCTGGGCTACCTGTTCTAGTGTTTCACCACCCACACTGTAAAGAATGTCTTCTTTATGTGTAGTATAAACCTGCCATGGATCTTTACCTCCCAGCCATTGCTTCCAGAGCTCTTCTTGTACAGTACGATCCCAAAACAAGAAGCTGAGCACTCAGATCACAGGATGCCACATGCTTTAGAAACACTATGGAGAGTGATATATGTATTAATAAGAAGGCAAATAAGAAGATAAATTCAAGCAGGTAGATAATGACAGGGATATAGCTCTGCTTAAGTGCATAGATTGAGATGGATTGAATTGTTTATCCTGTTAACCGTTGCCTCCACAGTAACAGATATTCAGGTCTCTGAAAAGGCTATTTTATTAAATATCGTCTGTCTGTATTTTCCATACGGTTTTCTGTATTTATCTTTCAACAACAGTGAAAGAATATTTCATAAATCTAGCAGAAGTTCTGCCTTCTGTTTCCATCAAGCATCTGCAGCAGTAACCCATGATAATTAACCAGCTCCACTGTTGACACCATGTTGGCAGCACCAAAATCCTATCAAAAGTTGTAGAACAAACTAAAAGCTTCCATCAGTATTACTTTGATTAGCCTTTAATTAGATGGCTTTTGGAACTGGTCAGAATGCAATCTTTCCAATATTATGCAAGGTCAGACACTAGACCTTGGCATGGTCTCAGTTAGAGAAATGACCAAATTGCTTAATGGATTAAAGTTGTCCAAAACTGTCAGGGTTTGGATACTGGCATATGATTTGAAGCTTACTTGCAGTTGTAACTGTCTGTAGGTGACCCCATGGCTGGGTTTTATTCAAATTCTTCCTCAGAGGAGCAGGGAAAAAGAACTGATAATGCTTTCTCTCAATCTATTTGATTTCATGTTTAGAATATGGGAATTCCAATTTTCACATGATTTTTTTCTTTACATTTCCCATTCCAGATGAAATCTGAAAGCCAGCACCTCGTGTCTCAGCTAAACCTCCTTGAAACAACCCCACAAAACCCACACTCTCAGACCCCTGGTTTCTCTAGTACCTGGCTCCTAGACTGCTCTCTCCATTGACTGGCTCTCATATATACAAGTTCACACAGGAAGAGACTTTGATAGACAATAGGACAAATGACGTTGGTCAGTTGGTGGACTTGGCTAGATAGGAATATTGAACGACTTCCATGTAATCAGGCCTTTACCCTCACCTCCTCTATTCTCCCATCCATCTTGACCCCTCCTTCTCTCCAATCTTGTGCCCCCCAAGATAAACAGCTCACCTTGAATTATTTTTTCTCCACTTGACCCAGTTTTGCTATAGCAATACCCAAATTCAGTATTTCTGATACCATTACCTATGTAATCCAACCTTATTTGGTATTACTGATACGGTTATCGAGGCACTCTCGGCCTTGTAAGACCCAAACGTCTGCAGTACTCCCCTCCATTTAGTGGTGTAGTTTGGTTGTCTTTCATGTAACTCGACCTGTGAAACTTGGCCATTTCTCATGGTTCTACCTGTACCTTTTATCATCTTCTCAGTCTATTATACATTATGTTTTCCAATTGCTCATGTCATGTCCAAATTTTTGCACAACCTCTTCAGTTAGCTGAACCTCAGACCAGAGCCTGGCTGTCTGCTTACACACCTTAACATCTACCATCTCTGTTGCCTATATCCAACAGAGAAATAAATTTTAAAACATTTTTTTAAGAAAAAGTAAAAATATCTTTTTTCTAAAAAAAAAGGAAGACATAAAAGAAAAAGTGAGTAAATCCTGGAAAATAAAACTGTATAATCTCCCGCCAAGGTGATAACATGGGGGAGACTAGGCATTGCTTTAGACGAGATTAGCTTCTGGGGATGTTTCCTTCAGCTGCACTGCTCTCCATAGGATGTAGAGTTTGTAGCTCTGGATCAGAGACTGACTTTTAGATGCAGGGATTGTAATGCCAAGAGTACACTGGCAACATAATCTGACCTCACATATCATACAATACAGAGCTTTTTACTGAGTTTCTCCTACAGAAAAGCAGCCGTAGGTGTTTGGCTCTACACTTTCTGGAAACATATCAGGAAATGGAAATTTCATTACTTTCTGTGATGGTTTAACCACTGGAACAAATCCTTCTCGCTTTTTAAAGAGAAGTCTATCCTTCTGTTGAACTTGTCTGACATGAAAACTGTTTTGGATTTTTCCACTGGTTTAAATAGCCCTGTAGAGCCCACTGTTTTCTCCCCAGTACCACCAAGTCTGTTCTCACCATCTTTGCAATAAGCTAACTGGAACTTAAAGACCTTTGCTTTGAGACAAATACTATGTGACCCTTCCATGCACCTTCTCCATGATTTGCACATCCATTATAAAGGGCTGGCACTCCAGAACTGTTGTAGCATCCCAGTGTCTGCAGTTTCATAAAGTATAAGTAGAATCCTCTGTCTACTCTGGCTCAGCAAACATTTTTTATTAAACCCATGGGCAATGTTATCTTTTGGCCACAAAACCTGGGAACCCAATTTTGTTCCAGGTTTTTGTTTATAACACATCATCTCTTTTTTTCAGGAATACTGCTTCAGCCTTTCTAGGGAAATTGTACTGTCCCCTGTCTGGTCAGTAACGGTTACATTTGTTGTGCCCACATACAGTATTTTGCATCTGATGGCCTTAAAGCACATCTTTATATGTACTCCACCGACCAAAGGATCCAGACTACATAGCATGATTCCTATCCTGATCTTTATTTTCCTCTTACAACTCTTTTGGTTGACCACACACATCATCAGCAATAGCTTTATAAGACCTTGTCGAAGTCTACAGCCTTGCTGACACCAATGGTAAAATAATCTATACAAAGACAGTAAATAAATCCAAGCATTAGATTAAATGTTCAGCAGAAATACCATGCTGTGAGCTTTTCTTCTTTTTAACCTTGAGTTCCCCATAAATCTCTCTTGAGACAAGGCTTTCCTTTCTTGTTAAGAAGGCCAACCATTTCATGTCCTGGGAATGCATATCCCTTCATATTTGGCAATAAAAAGCCTGTCCTTGTCTAATGGTTTCCACATTAAAGAGATCCCATATTCTATGAACAAATGACCTAGTATTTTGCACCCCATAAATCCATGTATCATATCTAAACTATTATCAGGAACAAGGTTGTAGTTTATTAGCAGCACGAAAATTGGATGACACACTGGATCAATAGCACTGGGGCTGCATTAGAAACCCACTGCTGGTTTTAAGGCCAGCTCCTGGCTTCTAAGTCAAGAGACGAAATGGAAGTCCACTACCCAAACCAGAAGATGTCAGTTAAGTATTCCCATTTCTTCTCTAAGCAATCTTTATGCCTTTATCAAGACCAGAGTAAAAATAATATTTGCCCTTAGTCCCTCTCTCTCAAAAAAAAGTATGCTTCCTATTGGTTTATTTTTCACAATTAGAAAAGTAAACAGCTTCCCAAGACTACATTTCTCTCTCACATTGGGCTGCACAGGCAAAAAGTTAAATTTTTGGAAATAGCACAATTTCACACTAATGGGGATCCATGCACTGGAAAAACTTATCCACCTTTTTCCTAAACAAGTCTTACACTATGTGTGTCTGTTTTATCTGTTTTAAGTGATCACTAGGCCAAACTCATCAGCAATACACGGCAGAATTAAAAGGGGGAATAGAAGAAGAATATTAGGTGAGGCTGACCCAGCTTTATTGCATGAAGAAAAACAGAGTTTAGACTACCAGGTGTGGTGCTACCTCTCAGGGCTTGAGTTTGGACAGATACGTCTGAGTAGACATTAATCAGAAGGACTTTGTGTGAAGCAGAATAAGAAGATGGATGGGCTGTTCCATGGGTATTGCCAGGGGAACTGTGAGCTCTGGCACATGGACCAGGCACTCTTAGGTATAGTTACTGAGAGGTTTTCAAAGCAAACATTTATTTGCATATTGAGTTTGGAGACCACTGTATTGGAGGGTGGCAGCAATTTTAAAAACTCCTTTTCTTCAGAATTTTGTTCCAGTCCTTCCTTTTCTGAAGGCCGTTGGTTCACTGCATCCCCAGGACCGTGTGGAAAAGGGGTAGAATGTTTGCATGACTACATTTTGAGGAGAGACTGGTATAACTTTATGCAGACAAAAAGGGAAAAGAGATGCAAGTCAGTTGCTAACTGTCACAAGAGGGAAAGGCCTTACCCTATCCTCAACAAGGTGGTTTCTCCAGCTTGATGGTGGAAGCGGAAGTAAGCTGCCGTGTCAGAAGTTTCTATTGCTGCTGCTGCCACCACACCTCTCAGGGAAAAAAGGGCCATAACTTGCCCTCATTTTTCATCAGGACGCTTAGTGCACTAGTCTAAATTCACCCTGGTGAGGCTAAAAGATGGAAGACAGCTTGAGACAGGCAGAGGCATGGAAATCCCTATGCTTCTGAGAACTGCAGGCAGGCAAATCTCAGCGATACCAAGCCTTCACATCTTTGTACAAAAAATTATTCTGTCCAAACCATTTCCTTGTCACTCTTTTCCCCCACCACAGAAACAGATTTGCAGCATGATACATTGAAATCAATGTCTCGTTGGCACACGTCACTCATTGCTCTGCTCCTACTCAGAAGACTGTCATTTCTGGGCCATAAATACTTCTCGTGAAGAGACAATGCTCTGGGTTTCTTCTCTTTTCAGCCAGTGAGGTCACTAAGAGCTACCCTATTTATAATCAGTATTTCATCTGCCATCCCTTTTGTTTACTGACCTTGAAACTATTTCACATGAATTCATCAGGAAGGCGTGTCCTTTGCTACTTTGGCATTTACTGTTAATTGGGTAAATGTGTGATAAGTATTTTTAAAGAATCCATCCCCTTTCATACACTCCTGGATAATAATTTTATTACAGGACTCCCTCTTTCATCTGTGTTATCTATTTTCCATGGACAGAGGCCCTTCATCAGACCAGATAATTTTATTTGCTGAGAGACACTTTTGTGCAAAACCTGATGCCTAATTTATGAGATAAGCTGGACTGACAACAAAATGACCTTCTCCCTCTATCTGGTTATTAAATTGTTTGTGATCTAATAAAATGCTGGTAATACACTCCATTTCAGCAGGGCTTTAATTTCCTACCTGACATTTAGATTAAAAAGTGTATGGATTCAGGGAACAAATTTGTCACGGTCTGAAATGGGTTTGAGCTCAAAAGCTGAGCACTGCCACCCCCCAAACACCTCAGAGAGAAGAGTGGCTTGTAGCCTATGCATTCAACTCTGAAAAGGCAACAGATGATGGCATAGAGTCAGCAAGGCAGGATTTCCCTGGATCTTCGCTGGAGTGTTACTCACACTCAGCTAGCTGTTGGATATCTAAGCACACAGTAAGGATGCACATGGACACACACCATCCTGAGATCTGCCCTGGTCCTGGCTATAATCTTGACCACAGCTATACATGAGACTGCATAAAAGCAAATTATATTTCTTCAGCGCAATACAGATTTTCATGCAGTAAGAGGAAAACAAGACGCGTCTTCATACCACAATACTTCTCTCTATAATACCAAGTCTTGCCATAATTAAATAAATGCAAAAATCCCTTCACTGCTCTTCCCAATGTACTGAACATTCTTCCTAGAAGAGCCAGATTTTCCTACAGAATGCAAGTACAGAATGAATATAGCTGATTTTCAAGGATTGTAATGTCATAAAATACTATTTGAAGCAAGCAGAGCTCTCCACCACGCAACACTGTAGCCTGGCTCTGTAATGTACACTGAATCAAAAGATGTAAGACAGTCTGGTAGTCTCAGTTTCTTAAGGAAGACTGAAAATACCCCCTTTTAGTAAATGTAGAGGAAAATTGGATGGGAAAAACTGAGAGGGAAGGAACCTCACTAACACAAAAATACTATAATGTACCTCAGTAACTGCAGAAACTCTTTTCAGTGAAACCTTACATTTCTCTGGCTCTTCAGTCTTCACTCAGTCACCTGTTTTATATCACTCAATTTTGGTATGCAGTGCTTTCTGGCTGAAAAAAAAAAAAAAAAAGGAAAAAATGTTTAGGAGTATGTAACAAAGGTATTGTATAGGAGAAAATGAAAGGGAAAGGAGAGCTGGGTCCTACCTTAGAAAGTTTATAAAGTCTTGATTAGTGTGGGAACACACAATGGCGTAACTAAGCTGAGAGCTGTTTGAGGTTCACTTCTAAGATTATTCTACTCGGAGGTCAGGGAAATAGAAGGAAAAACCTTCCTAAGGTACATCTTAGTGTTGTCTTTTATAAAACTTTGATAAGGGATCTTCTCCCTTCCAAGACTCTGGCTCCCTTTTTCAGGTCTGATTGATTGTTGAACCTGTGTGTTCTGGTTTTGTTTTACATCGGTCCTGCTTTCATCCCTTGTTGCTGCCAGAATATCTAATTTGTCTAATCTTGTTTATTTATCTGCTAGGATCTCTTATAATATTTTGCTCCCCTGCCCTATTTTGGGTGTGTGAATTCTCTGCTTTCAAAACAAAAAAAAAAATAAAGTTCTGTCTGTAGCAGAGAGCAGGAGGATTGGTTTTTCTCTTTAAAGGAGAGGTAACACCATTCAAACTTAATGTTCAAGTGTAAATCCAGAATTACAATACTGGTGAAAATAAGGAAGAAGCATATGTGACAGAGATATGATTCCATCAATGATAAAAGGTAAAAAGGGTCTCAGAAAAGCAGAAGTCTGGCAGGCATGAGAGACAGGACTCCTTTGTGTTACTCATTTCTTTCATGGCCACTCAGATGTACCCTATATCTGTGACCCTATAACACAGAAGAACTTTATTGAAGCAAACACTGCATATTCTTTCTTTTTGTAGACAATCAAAAGGAGAATTATCTTACAGACATCAGCAGAGCTAGGATTAGACTTCCATCTACACTTTTAAATAGAATTATTTTGGAGCCATTCTCTGGTCCAATGACAATTTTCTCATTCCAAGGTCAGCAGTGCTGTTGTGTCCAGAGATCTAAGAAACATTTGTCATATTTGAAACTCATGTCTGGTAGAAGTATATGTGGCCAGTGTCAACCTCTGGGCTCTTCTCAGAAATTCTTGGAGACTGTTATAGTCAGCTAGAGTACGTGGCACAGTTTTGGGTTCACAGTAGGGTTTCACTGTGACTTGGTGTCTGACCACATCTTCTGCCTGGCTCTGTGTGGTTTATCACCATACTGCATTTGTGCTGTTTGATCATGGTATGAACCCTTCTGGTGGACAGCCAGAACCAATCTGATTTCAACGGAACTTCCAAAACTACGAGAAGAGTTATGGACAAAAAGCTCTCAGAAACTACAGATTAAGCTGCCTTAGAGTGGAAAGGAAGTATTCACTAAGCTTCATTTTTCTTCCGGATTGTACATTTTTGCCTCCCTCACCTAACATCTGAAATTTAACTGAGGTATATGAAGTGACCATGTAATTCACACAACAGTTTTACCAAGCTGAGGTCTCAGTTCCCCCGCATCCTGTAATTGTCCAGATAATGCAATGTCCATTACCCGACTCTTTGAAACATGACACACATTGCAGCATTATGAATGCAAGGCTAGGAGCTCAGCAGCTCTGACATAGCTTTTGACAACATCAGAACGTTTCTGAAATAATTTTATTTTGGTAAAATAGGGAAGCTGAGGCACATATTAGACCGTCACCTGACATCTGTTGGATGCAGAAATAGAAGACTGGTCTCCTGACTTATGCTCAGAAACAAACTTTATACCCCCACTCACAGTAACTGTGCAGTTGTTCTACAGAAATAGGTATGTTCGCATGGTACATGAGCATCCAGACTCTGGCAGGGACAGATGAATGAAGGGGTAATACCTGTAGCTAGAAAAACAAGAGGCAAAAAAAGGCTGATGAAAGAATCGTTGATTAATTCCTTGAAGGCTGCTTTGTGCCTTTAGTTTCATCTTTTGGCAGTACTCTTAATCTCAATGAAACTGGAGGGTAAACAGCACTGCAGGTGGAGAGCCCTGGAGCCACGCAGGTGCTGATGTGCTGGCTCTGCATCTTTCATCCAGAAAAGGGACTAAGATATGCATTTCTGGTGAAGACAACTCTTCCATCTCCTGTTTTATTACTACTACCCTCTGCCTGCAGCTCTGCTACCTGTGTCAGGGAATGTCTGAAGCAAAGGAAGACAAAACTATAAGGACTAAAACTAAGGACTGATATTTCATGCAAGCTTACCTAGGAAGGCTACGCTCACACATAGCAGGATGTCACAATAAGCCCCAGTCAGATCTTCAGAGGGCTGGAAAGCTTCTAGAATGGATCAGGATGATGAAGGAAGCATTGCAAGTATAAGCATGGCTTTGTGGGTTTTTACCTCTGCTTCACCTAAGTGTGAAGTGACACTGTTATGCCATTTGTTCAGGTCTTGACAGCATTGGGTCAGCTGAGGGAGTTAAAACAAGAATGATGGAAGTATGAAGAATGTGTGTAAGGCTCATATAATGCCAACATACTGCTTCACCTGCTTTGATAATGTAATAAAAATCAGAGATCAAGGAAACTTAATAGATGGTACAGTAGATGTCTGTAGCTTTATTGCCTGTAGGATATTGTATCCATTCTTGCTTAAAGGCATCAAGCAATGGGCAGGTTTCTCCTCCTTTCCATGGTCATTTATTCCATGTAAGAATAATGAACGTCCTCACTGTTAGAACATTTATTGTATGATTCATCTCACTTAAGTTTAGATGCCTGTAATATAAAATCTACTGCAGAGCTTGTCACCCTTGACTTCTTCTATAGTAAATGGACAAAAATAGGTGTTTTAAGGGCCTCATTCATCTGCCCTATGACCTATGTTAGACCTTAAAAAGACATGACTCTCATCCCTAGCTCTAGGGATTATATTAATTATCCTTCCACTGACTGTCAGGCAAGCTTAGGTTAATGGGGATGTCAACATTTAATGATTTGAAGAATATTCTTTTCTATCTAAAAATGTCCTTTATTCCTCTCATCATATTATTACAACCTCAAATCCATATCATACACCAAAGAACACTGAAGTTTGAGGAACAGATGGAAAGGAGGGGTCACCTTCTTCCTCAGGTCAAGAGCCACATGCTAGGACCATCTGGCCATTTTCCCCCTTACAAATCTACGGTTATTGAAAATGAAGGTCCAAAAGCAATGTCCTCAGTCTCTCCTGCTTGCTGCCTTAAGCATCTTGTTAATTATGTGTAGATTTTACCCCAGGCACCTGAGAACCAAAATTGTCCACACTAGGGATCCCACTTGTTCCAGCACTGGTGACAGCTAGGCTCTGACTGGAAACATCTCTCCAGCCTCCTTCAAGCCAAGATATATTGCCTTACCAAACCGAGCCCAGATACCTCTAAAGTCATCCTAATTTGTGGCCTTTTTGAAATCAATGAGGAAACCAGCACTATTTCCATAGGAAATTTAATCTGATGTCAGTGCACAGGGAATTTATTCTTTTGTCAGTTTTATTCCTTTCAGCCATTAAAGTGTAAGTGGTTTTCATAGGGTTATGGCATGTTTAGCAGTTTGGTGTGCTATTAAATATCATTTCCTTACGCTCTAATTCCTTAAACAATTCAAATTTATTTGTGTGTGTACATGTGTGTTTGTGAATTTTTCCACTTGTGACTGCACATTCACAAAGCCTCCTCTTTCCGAACTTAATCAGATCAACCCCAAACATTGATTTCCCCTGTGTTATTTTTTATTATTTAGTTTGTAGACTTTTTAAATTATTATTTAAAATTAACGCAACGCTGCTTAAAAGACCAGGGATTGATGGCCTTGAAGGGAGAATGCTGCTGTTTATCCACAGCAGAGGTACACTGCCAGGAGCCGCAGCCTGGTCTAATCTGGAAGAAACGACTGCGGAACAGGTGGAGATGCTCAGTTTTAAGATCTGTTGCCATTCAACCCACTAAAGCTCCTGACAAGATGATTCATTACTAAGGCTCTTAAGAATTGCTAATTAATGATAATGATTATGATTTAGCTTCCAGTGACTGAGGAACTAGGGTTTCATTTTCCTCAGCCTCATTTCTTTCTCATTCTTTTATGCAATGGAATATTTTTCATGCATTTTGCAGTCAGAGTTATGACTCTCAAAAGTTTCTTTTCAGTGATGCCCAGTGACAGGACAAGGGCAACACGCACAAACTAGAACACAGGAAGTTCCGCCTAAACATGAGGAAGAACTTCTTTACTTTGAAGGTGACAGAGCACTGGAACTGAGCATGTCTGAGTTGGATATGCATCCCTCTCAGGCTGAAATTCATCCCATCGCCCAGTTAAGCCTCTATTTAAGCTATTACGTAGAGCTGATGAGAGGTAAGAAGATTCATCGATGCTTACAAAGTGAAAGCTGTGATCACGTTTTTCATGCTGTTAGTGGTGCTAGAGTAAAACACTCCAAAATGTGAATTTAGAAATGATAACATTAAGATCCTAGTTAACAAGCTTCATAACAGAAAAGCAGAGCTAGAGTCAAAGCTTTAATTTCAAGAGAAGATCATTGCTAACTAGGTTCTTAATGTTGCTACTTCTAAATTCAAAGGTAAACACTCACAGGTTTAACGGGATGGATGTCTTTAGAGTGCAGATGATCAGAGTAAATAGCATGTTTACTTGTGATGATCAATATGCTATGATATAACAGCCTATCAGCTACACAAGCAAAGTAGCTCTGTTGTATGTCCGTGACTCAGTAGAGAAGCATCCAGGTTCAAACCCAGATGAAAACACAAATCTGAGATCAGACATGCCTGAAAGCAATCACTGCTGCCTGAAAAACTGGAAATCAGTTGGGGTATGTTTTGAAAACAGTCTCACAAATTTAAAACAGTAGGAAATTATTTTTCTCTCCTGCGAAATAAATGACTTCCCATGACTTTTCCCTACTGGCTGAAATGTCAATCCAAGTCTCTGAGATGGGAGAACACACACCCAAGGTCTATAAAGAGGGGGAAAAATTCATATACAAGATATCCTAGTATATTAAAAACCTAAAAGGAAATATTTGCAATATCCTGTAGAGAATATCAAGAGGTAAGATCAGTATGTGTAACCCAAGCTGCAAATCCACATGCAGTAGGCTGGCATAATATCTTCTTGCAGATAATACTTCTTTATATCCCAGGGCTAGAGAACAAATGAAAGGCATGCAGAGATGGAGACCACACTTTTAAATGTTTGCCACTTTGAACTCTTAATTCATATCATGATGTCTTCAAAACCACCTGCCACCCAAAAGAGAACACAGAACAATACCATGCACAGAGGGGTTGTTTATTTCCTTGCTTTTTAACCATGATGAGTTTTTATTCAGGTTGGAAAACAATTTAAAAGAGGGACCAAATTCTATCTACATTAAGCAATCCCGGAGAGGACCATGTGTTTCTATATCCCTATATCTCTCTGGTCCAGAGAATGACCTGATCCCTCCAATTTAGCATAATGATGCACACCTCCTTAGAGATTTATCTGTAACCCACAATATGGATTGCAATATGGAAATGCTTATAGATAGATAAGAGAATAAGATTGAAAGGGACTTTCTCATTGAAGCTCTAACTTGGCCAGCAACCATACCATATATTCAAAGGGGTTGCTTTGTTCACAAATTGTGAAAGATGCTGTGATCAAGTGCATAATCTCCACATTGGCCGGAAAAGGATCAGAGAGCTGCCAGAGGCTTTGTTTTGCTTGTGTCCGCTATACCTCCATAAGAACATTTCCTTACCGCAGCGAAGACCTGTTTCAGCCATCAACCAGGCTGTAAAGCCTCACACTGTCTGTCCAGTGCCATCGTGTAGTCTCATGTTCCCTTTCCTGCAGCTTGGGTCAAGTGAATGTAAATGGCTTCAACACTTTAAAGCCCAGTCTAGCAGTAAATTTCCCGAGTCTTGTCCCCTTCTTGGCACCTTGTGTGCTCCTGAGGCTCTCCAGCAGCCCTGAGGATAGAAAACAAAAGGCTGCAGGGTTCTGCTCACCAAAATTTGACCTTGAGCCAGTTCTTTTTGTCCCAGAGTGGAGAAACAAAAGGCTGTTGTGTGCAAAAGCCTTGGTGGATGAAGTTAAGCCTGAAGAGGTCTGTTGCTTTGGTTGCTAGCAGTTCAGATGTTGAGACATTATGTTGCTGTGCTGGCTTTTCAAAGATATTCTAAGAGTGGCTCTTAGCCTTAAGAGGCTGACAACTAAGTAAAATCCTCAGGGCTTTTGTATCAAACAGAGAACAGTGCAATGGCCTGTTTTGATCACTGGAAGAACAGTGGTTGATGATCCTGAAAACATGTGATCTTTCCACCAAGACTTACAAAGGAAAAGATGGTAACTGTCATCATTTACCAGATTCTAGCAGGATCTCTAACTCATGCTGCTTTCCTAAACGTGAAATTTCCCAAATCTCCCAATCTCCTGGTATAGCCTCCATCTTAAGAATCCAAAATTCCTCTTCTTCATTAGCCTGAAAATGGGGAAATGGCTCACTTGGTGAAACACTCTGCAGATGTGTGGAAAATTTAGCCAACAGATCATCATGGTAATGATTTCTCCTCATCACAGAAACAAAGGCATAATTAAGGGATGGGAAACATCCGAATTATTTGCTGATGATGAAAGGAAGAAAATTGGATTCATGTTGTCTAACTTTGAATATGGGAAAATGATGTCAGTCTCCTTTCCCTGGGCCACAAAACTTGGCTGTTGTCATTAGTCTTTCATTCCTTCTATTGTCCTCTCCAGAAGCTGCAAATTGTCTATTTTCACCAGTTACTGCAATTAGCCACAGCAGAGCAGTTACACTCGTGTTAACAAAGGACTGGAACTGTACATTCAGGTTTCCTGAGTAGTTGCAGAATGGCAATGAAGTTTAGGAAAATTTCCTCCGGAGTTACCAACTAGGGAGACAAGTCAGAGGGAGCGTCCTCCAGAGAAATCCAAATGAAAGGCATAAAGAAAGAAAAGGAAAACTCCTGAACTTCCTTCTTGGAGTACTCTTCAAATTGTAAATTGAAAGAAGAAAATGTGGAACGCTAGATGTGTAAATGGATGAAGAAGTGATGTGCCTGGTTCCAAATTTTGTGTATAATCCATTAGGATCTATTGAAGACAGGAGAATGCAAATCCACAAATTACATTCCAGCCCTTTTTCCCAGGAATATAAGGTTGGCAGCTTGCTTCTAGCTTTCTATGACGAAAGTTAATTCCAAAACTACAATGATGTTCTTTGATTAGGGACTGTTGGGGAAAGAAGATTTCCATAGGACTTTCCGAACATCAGCACAAAAATACTGGCACAATGGCTAAAGAAATAAAAGGTCTAATCTCAAATCTATACTAATTGGGGAAGAGGGTGAAAATAAATCTGAGGGGAGTAGTCGCAATACTCAATTTAGCCTTGGCTACTTCTGTAGTCAAAGAGAAAGAGTTTCTACAAGGCTGGTTCCAAGTGGAAGGTAAGCTTCTGTGTTCTGATTGTCTGCAGAAATGTGTGTTTCCCCAGAAGTTCTAAAGAGTTAAAATATGTAGTCTAACACCTTATTGAAAGCAGGATCAGCTACGTGGTCAGACCCAGCTGCTCACAGCTTTGTTCAATCCAGTCTTGAAACCTTCTGACAATGTAGAAACTGCACAGCTCCTTCACTAAATTTGTTTGTGGCACTTGGATCCAAAATCACTTCCAAGCTGTTAAAAATCCCATCCAGTGGGAATTGCTTGCTGATCACTTTACTTATTGGATTGAAAGCCCCAGGGATGTTAGAAAACGTGCCTCAGGACATGTATTAATCACCCACGTGGGATCAATAAACTGACTAGAACAAAAGAAGGCAGAAAGGAGTATTTCTTCCAAATGCTATTCAGTTGCTCATTATATGATGATTAAAGTTCACCTTCTGCCAGAATTCAAGGTCTTGACCAGAGTTTGACATGGCAAATAGCAAGTGCCAAGGTGCTGGCAATTTTTCACGTACAGTAAGTCCTTCCCATTGTATGTGAGATTCATGCATATAACCTCTTCTCCATACCAGAGAGCTTCTGGCATCTGGAAGACATCTTTCTTGGAAGAGACATGTCACTGTCCTTAACCTCTAGTTCTGGTGCCAGCACTCTACATGACTCTTGCAAACCAGAGAGGAACCAACTCTATTATCAGTGGGTCACAGTAAGACTGTGTTGAGAATCTTATTAGTTTGGGTTGCCAGCTACAGTTAGCACCAAAAATTAGAAGAAACATTTGGCTTTAATAGTAACATTTTAAGATAGTAACATTTTAAAAATTGCCTCCTAAGAATTTGCAAAACCCTCAGAAGACACAGTATTGAACATAAGAAGAGAGCCCAAGCCAGTAATTTTAGTTTTATCTTTAGAATAGGGTTGAGCAGGGTTCAGGAATAGTCTTGCTGCCAGTCCCCGAGCAAGAAAACAAAAACAACATATTGGCTCTCTTCTTTCTAAATTATCACTATGCTCTGTGCACAAAGCAAAGTATGAATCTAGGGGTTAATATGATCACATAATTAAAGACTACCTCAAATTGTGATCCCAGTTATGTGCTTTTATTTGCTTGGTATATTTGAGATTTTTATTACCTATCCATGCCCTAGTAAATGCCTAACAGCAAAAGTCTGCCATTTAAGAGACCTCAAATGTATTCTGGAAGATTTTTGTCATCTTTGGAGTGAGGATCTTACAGATAATGGCTGGAGAAAAAGAGAAAGTGAAGGTGAAATAGAGACAGAGATGGTGGGAGACATGCATCTCCTACTGAAATAAGTTAATAAAACAGCTAAGTTAAAAAAAGTCCTAAGCTCTAACCTCCTTAGAGATAATGAGGAAAACTGAATCTTTGATGGGCTGCAGAAGGAGCCAATGTAGAGGTCCTTCACAACCCCCATTAAGTTAGAAAATCAGAGCAATGAGCCATAAAGATATTGCAGACAGAGGGTCTAAGGAAAGCTGAGAGGACAAAGTATGAGAAAGTTAGGTCAGAGAGAAGACTGTAATTTAATGTGGTCATAAAACTGAATCTTCATATCATAAGGAATTCCAAGACCTTGCAATCTGTCCTGGTGGACATTAGAATGTGCAGGTAAAGTACAGACAATATGGACAAAATCGTAAGGGTGGGAGGAGAATGACTTGGAAATATGAAAAAGTGTCAGGAGATAACGGTAGATCATTTTTCCTTTCATCTGGACAAGAACAGAACCCTTTTGATATTGTCATAATGCACTAATGTACATTGCTCTCATTACAATATATAAATACAGCATTACAATTACATCAAACATAGTACAGAAATCGTGATAGCTCAGATTAATTCCTTCAACTTAGCAAAATGAAAAGAAGCAGTGAAATGATTCACTTGATCGCTCTTATACTGAGATTTTGATTTCCCACAAATAGTTCAGAAAATGTACATTCTCTAACAGTTTTGGTTTTTTTCCACTGAGATCTCTTTGTAACAGGCAAGATTTTGCAAGGTGGAAAAAAAAAAGTGATATAAGCACATCAGAAAGACTGATGTAAAAGTACGACAAAGGAAATTTCCATGAGGTTTTTCTTTTTCTTTTTTTTTTTTTTTTGAGAAAATTAATCTGAGGATTTGTTGGCTTGGATAATTATAAGGTTGTTTTTCTCAGTAGTAGAAGGGATTCTCAACACCTCAGTGAAAAAAAAAAAAAACAAACAAAAACCCCAACAATATCTGAGATTGGTGATAATAATGTCCTTGTGGAAATTGAAAGGGACAAGGATGGACTGAGCTAAGGATGACCTGAGCTGTGGGATGGTGTGAATTTGAGAAAGACCCAGAAGAGTAGGAGTGATATTTTGAGTCATCAGTGTCAACTACAAAAAAACCAAAAGGGGGATGGTGTGAATGGATGTAGGGATGCCCAGGGAAAGAGGAGCAGCAGAATGAATCCTATAAACCCACTTGGAGACTTGGGAGAACCCTTGAAGGACAGATGATGAGCCCATCAAAGGCAAACCAGAAAATTACTAAGAGAGTTGTGAGAAGACAGAATTGTAAGAGCTGAAAGGGGTAAGGATGTCAAGGAAGAGACGAAAGAACACAACCTGTGCAGCACATGAATCAAACAGTCATTGTACAAAATGTAGCCTTCATTGTTTGTACATTCTTCTTTTTTGTTGTTGTTGTTGTAAAGAAAATTATCTTCTAGGAAGTCATTACATTGATTCGCTGTCACATTAGCCCATGCTGAAAACTAAGCTCCTGCCAAGTGAAACAACAGAGATGAAAGATTTGATTTTCCTCCCTTTCAGTTTTTGATGTTAGCTATTCCAGCTCAGGTGTCTTTGCTAACAATGGAATTTCTCTCTATGTATCGGCATTATTAATTGTCCCTCATTTATTTGGTTCAATGTTCTCCACCAAGCTTGTTCACACAGTTGTTGGTATTTTCTAGAGCATGGACGTATGAACAAGCCATCATGGCACAAGCAAAGGTGTGGTGCCAAAGCAGCATCCATTGGGTACTCTCGAGTGAAGGAAGATGTTCCGACTCTTGCCCTGTAGTAAGTGGGGTCATTGCAACAAGCAATCTGACATGGAACTTATCTTAACTTACCATAATCAGGTATAGATTAAGGTGGCACATATCTATACCTGATATCTGGAGGTCAAATCCCTCCAGCAGAGAATTGCAGAATGGTAGGGGTTGAAAGGGACCTCTGGAGGTCATCCAGTCCAACCCCTCTGCTAAAGCAGGTTTGCCTAGAGCAGGTAGCACAGGAACATAGCCAGGTGGGTTTTGAATCTCTCCAGAGGAGAATCCATAACATCTTTGGACAGCCTGTTCCAGGGCTTTGGCACCCTCATAGTACAGAAGTTTTCCTTACGTTCAGATGAAGCTTCCTGTGTTCCAGTTTATGTCCATTGCTCCTTAACCTCTGGGCACCACTGAAAAGAGTCTGGCCCCATCCTCGTGACACCTGCCCTTTAGATATTTATGAGCAATGAAAAAGCAGTCATTGTAAATACAGACCTCAAAAAGCTCTGTTTCCTGGATTAAGAAGATAACGTCAGTTGCTATTTTTCTCTTTTGATGCATATCAGTAACATCCTTGCTAAAAGGGTTTCCTTTGTGGATCCATTTGTTCTGCTGGATGTCACTTCTCAAGCAACCGTTATGCACCTGGCCCCAAGTCCATGTGTTTGATCAGCCTGCCCTGTTTTCTATAGCTATTTCTCTCCCACCTTCTCTCTGGTGGTTGCACATTACCTGAGGCTGTACTGGCTGAACTCTCTAGTAGGAGTTTTCTGTCTGTTCTTTGATATCAAGGGAACAGGCAATTTAGCAGTCCAGCTGTTTGAAAACGCTGTGCTGGGAGATTTTCAGCTTTAACAGCTCATTGCAGGACTTGTTTGTTTTTGTTTTGTAATTACTTCTCATTTTGAAATGTGTGCTGCTCGTTAAAATACATCACACATAAGGATATAATTTATCATGTTGCAAAGTTGAAATTGAAAAAAATGCCATACATTTTCCAAACTTTCTTTCTCCCTTTTGGATTTTTATACTTTCATTGTAAACATTCATTCCAGTCTGGAATGATGATTTGCTTCAAAACAGATCAGCATTTATCATTCAAAGGACATTCTGAAGTTCTCCCAGCTCCAGCAAGTATATTGAGAAATCAGTGACAGCTCTTTAGTTTAAGGAGAAAAGGAATGTTTTAAAGTGAGGGATGGTCCTCATTTTTCAAACATCACCCTGAGCTGTAGTGAAGTGCTATTCTGAGAAAAAAGACATTTTTTTAAGTTACATTCACATTCTGCTGCCACTGAAGGAGGCCTACAAGAAAGCTGGGGAGAGACATTTTATGAGGGCTTGTAGTGATTGGACAAAGGGTATTTGCTTTAAACTAAAAGAAGGTAGATTTAAATTAGAAATGAGGAAGAAATTCTTCACTATGAGGGTGGTGAGACACAGGAACGGGTTGCCCAGGGAGGCTGTAGATGCCCCAACACTGAATGTGTTCAAGACTAGGTTGGATGGGGCTTTGAGCAGCCTGGTCTAGTGGGAGTTGTCCCTGCCCATGGCAGGAGTGTTGGAACTAGATGATCTTTAAGGTCCCTTCCAACCCAAACCATTCTATGATTCTGTGAATATACTGTAATTGAGTGGATATCGCTCTCTTTCTGTAGAGGAGCTGCAACTGTTAAGAACGGGTGCATCCACCTAATGTTTCAACTTTGAAAGAGTGTAAACCAATCTCAACTGATTTGGCCCTCTCCTCCTTCCAGGTCAGTGTTTATCTTATTGTAGTGTCCAGCCTAATTTATTCTTCATTACCACCCATTCCTCCCTTCGCTTATTAGTGGTGTTGCCCCGGTGTAAGCACAGCAAATGGACAGTGTTTTCCCTTGGAAGACCACAGACATTGACAAATAAGCTCTGCGAGCTCTTTCTTTTCTTGGCAACACCTTGCTCTGCCATTCTGCACACTTAGCAGGGCTTACAGGTGCAGGGAACACGGGTTTGTAGCACAACCCTGCTCCCCAAAGTCCATCCTCCAAGCTGCAGCAACTCATGAGCAAACAGCAAAGCAAAAAATGCCAGATTTCACACTGACAGAGGCATCTATCCTACTGACTGCCATTGAGGGGATAGATTTGATCACGGGCTGATGATTGACAGAGGTGGCTTCTCAAACCACTGTGGCAAGATTAGCCAGGGCTCCTTTGTCAGTTCTCTCCAACTGCAAGCAGGGAACATTTTGGCAGGCAGCTGCCCCGACTGCTCACGCTCTGTCTGTCTCTCTCACACACAAACACATGTATCTGTGCACAACCAAACGCACTGGAGGAGTCATTAGGCAGATGTACATGCAACAGCTCCTAAACTGTGTTTTTATTTTGCAATCACAACAGTCAGCACCGAGGAAATTACACATTGATCAAAATTATTGCACAATTAAGGCAGGATAATGAGCATCCGATACCGCAGCTAATGTAATTACAGTGTAATATCACTTAAAGCTATGCTGCTGGGTGATTAGGCGGCGTGCTGGAATATAAGGTTATCTCTCATTCCTCTGCTTATTCGGCATTTTCCAAAACTGCAGCTAAGTAAACCTGAGGAGGAACAAAAGGAAAAATTGGAAATAGAATTGTCACTTGCAGTCCTATCAATTGTCCATAAAAGTGGCTTTTCCAAGGGATGGGCAGCAAAACCCAGGTACGCCATCAGTTCACATCCAGCCCTAAATGGGAAGAAGTTGACAGGAACTATCTGATGACATGTGGGTGATGTTTTTATGTTGTTGATCAGCATAGCCGAGCCCATGTGTTGTGTGACACCAAATAACTCACTGCATCAATTATCTCAGCCAGAGCATTAATACTAATTTTCTCAAATATAAGTGGGCCTGAATCCAAGTGCAGTTAGTGACAGTTACATGTCACCGTAAGTCGGAGGGAATCAGGTGTTGACATGCTCCAGCCTGGCCTTGGGGATGAATTTGGTTTTTGTGCAAATACTCAACTAGTTCAAGGCAGATGCTCAGGTTTGCAATTAGGGTCAAGCACGTAGTTCTCATAGGGGACCAGAACTATGACAGGAAAGAAGAAAAGCATTTTCTTTACGACAAAACAATATATATGAGCTTAAGTTGTCCTATTTTCATTATCACCCACGCAAGGCAATAAAAATTTTATTATTTTGAAATGCAAGAGGTAAAATGGCAAGAGCAACACTGTTGCAACACTGTAGAAGCATTTTTTTTGGATTTCTTACCTACATGATCTTCAAGGTCCCTTCCAACCCAAACCATTCTATGATTTCATGTATGTGGTAATTCTGAGCGGCCCACACTTTCTGTGCCCTAGGTTATTTTGAAAAGTTGTATTTGAAAAAGGGATGGAAAAAGGATTGCAGTTTGCTTCCAGTCACATCAATTCAAAGGTGCTGGAACAAAGATAACAGGAAACTGAAGATGTTAGTAACAATTCATAGAATCATAGAATTGTTTGGTTGGAAGGGACCTCAAAGATCTTTAGGTAAGACGTCCCTGCCATGGCAAAGACACCTCCCACAAGACCAGGTTGCTCAAAGCCCCATCCAACTTGGCCTTGAACACCGTCAGAGATGGAGCATCCACAACCCTCCTGGGCAACCTATTCCAGTGTCTTACCACCCTCAGGGTAAAGAATTTCCTTCTGTTTTCCAATCTAAATCTAAATTCATCATGCTGGTAGAGCACAGGAAACAATTTCATTCTTTCCACTGGCCCTGATCCCTTGGCTGTGGATAGGGCTTGTAGGATAGTGACAATCAGCTTGTCTTACAAGCGTAAATACTGCTTTAGGGAATATTTAGAGTTCAAGTGGCAGTCTCAGGTTTGTGTGCGTAGCATAAGGAAGGCAGATTGGTTCTGCTAGTCGTGCTTGTGCAAAATACTAGGCCCATATGTAGGCAAACATGCATGTTCAAAGCTGTCTGCACTTCATTTGTAAATGAAGTGTATCTTCATTCCATATGTAGTATGCCAAATTGAGAGGATCCAAACAAAAACTGCGCCTGTCTTGCACTTCCATCATTGCAAATGCTAGAAAAGTGTTGGACCTTCTTTCAAAATACGGATCTAACTACCTTCAGCAACATCATTTCATGGAGCAGCAACGACCCAGTGAAGGATGACTGAAGATACGAGCACCATTTACAATGTTGACATATTTAAAATTACATTTCCATCTCCTTGAGGGGGAATCTCAGACATAAGACGTGTAAATAACCAGATTTATAAAGGCACTGTTTTACTAAGCTGTATGTGTCTAGAAACCTAGGACTGAAACTTTAAAGTGTTTCACTATTCTTTAGCTATATAAGGTGTAAGCAACTGTGCTGATCCAGCCATCTCTATTATGGTTCATCCAAACTAATTTTCAGGGGTTAGATCCAGCTCTGTTTCACATAAGATAAACTAAAACATGTACATGTAGATAGGCAAATACTCATCACTGCATAAACTTGGGTTGTAGTCAGTGGAGAACTAATCAGTCAGCACAGTCCACTGCGTTTAGCCAACTAATAATCAGAAAAATCACTATGGACATATTCAGTGTCCTTTTAGTGTGACTTGAGATGCCCCAGGTTATGATGCCCAGCCTGCAGCTGAAGCTCCAGAATGACATGGACCTCCAAAAAGTCTTTGATCATGTTTGTCAGGTGAAGGGGAATGACTCAGATACCTATGGTCTCTGAATTGAATCTAGACCACAAGTTTTTGGCGACTGAAGCCCCACCCTTGATTTCTACCTCAGATGATCTGAAATGTTCTCCAAACCTCTTTGCTGTATTGGCTAAGGGATATTCAGTTGTCTCAGCAGAGATGACCTGGTGCTATATGAGATGCCCTTAGGTTTCTGCTGTAGATGTTTGCGGTATAAAAAACATCCACAGGGAACACTTCAGGTCCCAAGAGTTCTGTTCTTGTAGTGCCAGGCTGGATAGCTAAAGAAATATATGTATGCACAGCAGTTTCTCAGGTTTCTACAGTAGTTAATGGTGATCTTGTGCATGTTTCAGTTGCATAGAGTTCTAGTGACTTTTTTGATGCATTAGGGTGTCCCTCCTGGATCCAGTTATTAGTGCAAAAGAGATCCTATGTCACTTCTGCCAGTTTCCCACAGAACGTCTTAGGGTATCTCATATGGCACCATATACTTATGCTGATTAATACAGTTGATACATTTAGGAGGAAATTCACCTTGTCAAATACAGCAGTTTGGTTTAGGATCAAGCAAATTAACCTTAAAATCCAGTAAAACTGTTGATGTTCCCCCCAAAGGCAACTCATGATGCTCACCTATAGCCACCTAGCCTAAACGTTGTTAACACTCATATTCAATTAAATAAATCATACCATAAGTAATAGACCTTTTTGTAGACAAATTACATCTTTTCTTCTGTTTTGTTTTTGTAATTGCCTTGGCTTAGGCAAATACAGAGTTTTGTCTATAAGTGGGATCCTTACAGATACCTCCTTGGCTCTAGGAGCCGCAGAGCACACAAAAAGTAAATTACTTCCTTGGAAGAAGAGTACAGATCTTTTTTTGACAACTCTGTTCTCACCTCATTATTTCCCCATCACAATAACTAAAGCTGTCAGATTTCTGACAGAAAGCTGCAAGAGAAGCATGTTGCAAGCAGCTGGTCTTCACAGGGCTGTTGATTCCCTCCCTCCTCACCCCACTCCCAAATGTAGAATCCACAAACAAAGCAAAGCAAAGAAGAAAAGACGCTTTCTTCCACCTATGTACGTTTGCCAAAGAAATAGGGAATTTCACTGACAAGTTCACAAATATGAGGCTAGATAATGAATTAATAAATAACTGGATGATGCAATGTGTGAGTGGGCTTCCTGAGATGGGATCTAAGGAAGGAGTCCTGCCATGGATGAGTTACCTCCTTCCCCTCCCTTGGCTTCTGGGCTTAGGCATTTGTTGCCTGTGCTTTGAGATCCTCAGGTGGAAAGCAATGTATAGGAGCTAGGGATTATGGCTGATGCTGGATCTAGAAAAAAGTAGCAGGTTATGTGATGAAAAGCTCATCTCTTCTTACACAAGGGAGAGCAGAGGAATAATTGAAGATGGGGAAACTCAAACAGTGCCCTGATCTAGCTCCTCCCAAACCCACCACAGGCAACATCATCCCATTCAAAGTCCCATCCTCATACACACAGAGGAACAAACAGGGGGCAGCCCCAATACCCAGATCCAAGAGAGGCAGGAGCCCCAGCCCTCCCAGGGCAGTCTCAGGAGATCACTGGTCCCATGGGATGGGGGGTCACCCACCTAATGTGTCAATGGGAAAGGCTCTCTGGGACAGCTTACAGACTCAGGAGAGTCAATGCCTAGGGCTGTGGGACACATTAAGGAATGCCAGAGAAGAGCATTTTTTGGTTAGGTGACATATACCCTAAGGCAGGGAAAGTAGTTTCAGTAAGAGTAAGTGGGGGAAAACAGAGGTCTAAGGGTATAGCAAGGGCAGGTCACCTGGAACCAGTTTGCTCATCAGGCCCTATTCTGCACCTGATCAGAGCAGTCTGGTCTGTCCTCTCATCAGTCTCCTTTTCTAAATATTTTCCTGGGAGAAGGACTCTCTATTCTGTGTGGACATGTTTGTATGTGGCTTTCAGTGCAGCAGCTGAAGGAGTCTATATGTCCACCATGCCAGCCACTGGAATGAACATGAGAGGACAAGGAAGCATGTGAGCACTAGCAAAGCATCTGCCATGGGGGCTTGGGATTTACTAGGAAGCCCATGTGTGTGTGTGTCTGTGAGGGACACAGCTGGAGAGACCCCCTGTCTGAGTCCAGCTGTGAAAGGCATTCTTGTTGTACATGTGTATGTGTGTTTCCCACTAACAGACCTCTAACCTCATCAGCCAGAGGGGAACAAGGCAAGGGACTTGTCTGTTTTATACCCACATCTTTCCCAGAACTTTACACCAGAGGATCCACAATGACATGGGTCACATCACCCTTACCTTGCACCCCTGTTAATCATGGTGGCAGGTTAAGCAGGAAATGGGACAGCTGGTCTCACTACCATGAACCCTCAACCAAAATGTCACGTATAACCTGTCCAGAGTACAAAATGTTCCCTGAAAGCACTGACTTTCACATGTTTTCGTGCCTCCTTCTATATGAATCTTTCCACTTTCCTCTAAAAGGTCTAGAGAGTTGGATGTGTTGTTTCTACTGTTTGGTATTTGTATTAAGAAGCAGCTATTGCTAGTGAACCAACAGCTTTTAGACTAAACTTTTCCCTTTGAAGAGGGAAAAAAATCAAGATTTGGTGTTGATATGGGAAAACCATGTAGCCGTACAGCTGCTTCTGTCATGTAAATTGGGTCACTTTTCACACCACTCTTAAGAAAAATGACCATTTCTTGCTAAGCCTTTCCAGCCCCGCCCCTTCCTCCACAACCAAATAATAAAATCACACCTGAAATATATCCATAGGAATTGCAACTTTTACAAAAATAATCACCAAGGTTGTTGACAGTAGTTTATATACGTTTAAGCTATGAATAAATTTTGGAGTTAAAGGAAGCCCACAGCAAGTAGAACCCCTGTGCCCTGGCAAGGAAATAATTTAGGGAAGCAGTCTGCAGTACCAACATATTAAGCTATCAGGACATCACTCCTTGTTGGTCTTGGTATTCCACTGATGTCATTATCAAGGTAGACATGACAAATAATATTTTATGTCTATGAATGATTATCAGCACACTGCACAGCAGCTATCCTTATTGATTTGATTAAGGGCTTTGATCTGGGAAATTACCAATTAATGCTATCTAAATTACTCTCTGTTGGTTTGGACAGAGCAGCAGGAAAATAATTCTCTAGTAACGCTAGCAATTGGACACAAACCCGCTTTGTTTAATCATACTAAATCTGAAGAGAAAATATTCAATTTGGAGGTCTCCTGCAGGTCAGTCCTGAGTTCCTCATTAGTCATTAATGATTGTACTTCAGCACCAGTTCGAAATTACAGATGCGTCTTACAGAGGTTTAATTAAGAAAAAAAAAAGCCAACACACACACACACACACACAAAAGGGAAAAAAGACTTTCCTAAACAGCTGAGAGTCTATGACAACTGGATCCACTTCAAATAGCAAGGACAGACGAGCATTTTTGCCAAGAGACTTACTAGCCTGGCAAGGAGGGCTTTGAACTAGGTTTGTGGGGGTATGGAGAGCAACACTCTAGGGTAAGAAGAAGAGATAGATGAGAAGCAGCAAGCAAAGCACAGGGCAGAAAAGGATGATCTCTGACTCTCCCCTGATGAAGTGCATCTCGAGTACCAGTACCTGAATGCACTCGGCATGAGAAACAAACAGGAGGAATAAGAAACCTATCTGAAGATGGAGAGCTGCAGAGATTTAGAGGAAACTCGCATTGCTGGAGCACTGTGCTGGACGGACCATTTTGTAAGGAGAGGCAGGGAGGACGGTAGCAGGGTTTTCTTCTATCCTGAGGGGTTCTGGTGGGGAACAAGTTGCAGATGGGTAAGCAATGTATCCCTGCAGCAACGAAAACTAAATGCATACTGGACCGCACTAGCAATAGCATAGCCAGAAGGCTGAAGCACAGTGGTGATTCCACTCCACTCAACAGTGGAGAGGCTGTATCTGCAGTACTGTCCCACTAGAAGGAAGATGAAAAGCTGGAGAAGATCCAACAGAGGTTCACTTTAACAGTGAGAAGATGGGAGATTATGAGTTATGTGGAGAACCTACGAGGCAGGGACTTGTTTATCCAGAAGAGAAGGCTAAGGAGTAAGTAATTGCAGCCACCCAAAACATATGGAGAGGTTACAGTGAAGACAGATACAATCTCCTTTCAGAGGTACACCATGAAAGGACAAGATGCAGTGGTCACAAATGTTGGCACTGTTTGGAAAACAGAAAAAGAATTCTTAATCACAAGAACGGTTAAGCACACAGGCTGGAGAGCCTGTGGCATCTCAAAAATTTTCAAATTTGGCTGTATCAGGCCGTGAGGAAGGAGGTTTAATTTGGAAATTAGCCCTGTTCTCAGCAGAAGGTTGGACTACAGAGCTCCAGATGTCCTTTCCAACATCAATGGATCTCTGATCCCCCACTGGCCTGCAGAGTAACTCAGCAAATAAACATTGCTAAGAATTTGGCTCTCCATTCATGGCAGTGGCAACACTTCTCTGAAAGCTCCCACAACATATTTTTCTGCTTGGAATCCTATGACTTGCAACAGTGAGTAAAATATAGGCATCCCAGGAGCTGGAGAACAAAATGTCCACATACAAAGTTTTATCACAGAATCCAGTCTCACCTGAAAGTTACCTGAGGCACAGGCATTAGCTTATATGGTTGGTGTCTCCTCATTTTCCATGATCATAATGAAGGTATTGAAAGTAAGACCAAATCAAGACTGGAAGTTTTTATTGGAAGAAATCAAAATACACCAAAATTTCAATGTTGCATGTTCTGAATGCAATTCCATGCCTTCAAGGGTTTATAATCTCATAGTAGTAGAGCACTGCATGGTTAAGTTGAACCATTAGCCAGATGTTCCTTCTAAGTATGAAATAGGTTGTCTTTTCTGCTGCGTCCTGGAAGTCACCCTAAAAAGTTCAATTCACTATAGAGCTTCTGACAGTAAGGACACTACTAGAACCTGGTATTGCAAAGGATTTTCTCTGCTGCATCACTTAACCAATCAACTCAGAGCACTAGCATGGCTCTGTGCCCTGCATGAGCTCTTCCCTTAACCTCAGTGAGAGACTAGTGAAGATCTGAGTGTTTGATCTGTTGATTCTCATGTTTACTGCTACTATTATCAGCTTGGAAGATGGAATATCAAATCCAAGGATTTTAACGCCTGGCTTTAATTTCTACAAGATTCTGTGCATCCCCTTGGCTGCTCGTGCTGAGAATATACTGAACTGGCTGTGGGGTATTTTTTGGAGGAACTTGAAAGTGAGCCCAGTAGGAGTACATTATTACAATATAGCCATTCGTTAGCACAAATTACCTCTTGTTCTGACCACCTCCCCTCTTTAAAGCACCTACTGAGACAGGGAAGTGAAGATATGAGCTTTGCCATGGCAACCTAACACTTTCTAGTGAAATTAAAACCCAAATGGAAAAGGATAGCAGGCTCAATTGCAAACAAAAAGCTCTCTTTTTTCGTTTCAAATGAAGCTGGTGAAAGTTTTAGCTGTATCTTGAGATATTAATAACAAGTCAGAATTTTTCTAGAGACAGTGAGATGAACAAAATAATTACAACACTAACAGTAGTAGTGGTAATAAAAAGAACAACTCTCCTTGAACTAGAAGCTATCATTAGCCTGAGTAAGGAGATCAGCATTTGGGCTTCACAGGCAGTTAGTCTCTAAAGCAGTGTCTCTGGCTCACACAAAGGTACTATTTCAGTATTTAAATCTTTTAAATAACAGGATACTTTCCCACTGGGGCACAATTTGTAGAGGAAGGAAGCGTGTTGTTATTTTGTTTTAGAGGGTGTCATTCCAGACCCAGAGCCAGAGAAGATTATACTTGTGCAGAGGTAAAAAAAAAAAAAAAAAAAAAGTTGTTGCTGCGTCAAAGCAAGTAAAAATTAGACTAGAAAACCAGATGAGCTTTGGTGCGACTTACTCACTCTGTATCTGTCAATCTACTCTTTGGAACATGAAATATGAGAAAATGCAGCTGTCTTGCTCCAGAGAATTTATCATGAAATGATCTGGATTGTGGGAGGTTTGATTTCACATCATCATTTGGAGAGCCTTTGAGCTGTATTTGAGAGGAAAAGCAGCCTAGCTACCATACTATGGATTTTTTTGTTTGTTTCTGATTGTTCCCTGTCTCACACATTCTTTTTTATACAAATATAGGGAAAAAAAGGAATTTGTTTAGAACCCAGAGCCAAATATACCATACTCACAGAATCTATGGGGTTTTTTCCTGGGATGGTTTTCTCTCCCTTAGTTTAGTTTAATTCTGTCTTGGACCATTTAGTTTCTTTCTACTAGAGATTTTTTTCCTGAAAATTTTATGTCTCCATGAGGAGAGATTCTGATAAACTGCTACTTCCAAATAAATTTTTTGTATGATTTTAAAATTCCTTAATAGTTCTGCTAGTTCTTCTTTTGAAGACTGCTATAATCTATACCACTTTTATCAATGTAAGCAACAGAAATTTAGAACAAAATAAGTTTATATTTGGGCTTTGTCTTCACCTGAATTTCCTGTGTCATGCTTCCTCTATTTAATGGATGGTCAACAAATCCAAGACATTACAGCAAGATCTTAGACTGTCTGCACCTTAAACAAAAGGTTGAACTCAGGTTTTACCTAATGTGAGACTTTCTCTAGTGCATGAAGGCAACTTTATATCAAAACACCCCTCATTACACTCACCACCTTATGTCAGTGATGCTTGAGCATTGCATCGGTCATCCAGGTTTCCAGAAATGCAAAAATTCTTTAACTTCATTCCACCCTTTCCAGAAAAATGCAGCAGACTGCTCCCAAGTTCTCAGACATGTGTGTGAAATAACATTATCCATTACCTCATTTCAGCCTTACCTACCCTCTACAGTTCCTAGGCTGTACTGGCTTTGCATAGCAAGATTTTGGTAGCAGGGGAGCTACAGGAGTAGTTTCTGTGGGAAGCTGCTAGAAGCTTCCCTCATGTCCAAAGGAGTCAACGCCAGACGGCTGCAACACAAACCTGCTGCTGGCCAAGGCTGAGCTCATCAGCAGTGGTGGTAGAGCCTCTGTGGTAATTTATGTAAGAAGCAGGGGGGGGGAATAGCAGCTTCAGCTGGAGAGGAGCAAGATTTTGTAAGAGAAACAACTCTGCAGACACCTAGGTCAGTGAAAAAGGAGGATGCAGCCCTCTGAGGTAATAACAGTGTGGTTCAGACCCAAACAAGGCATCTCCAACTGCAGAAAACACATTTGCATTCACAGTCCTCCTGTTTTCCTGCTATGTTACCCTGCTTTGCATTTCAACAAATATTTTAACTGTTTCTTTCCAAATAGCTTCACTTTCTGGCTAATTTGAAGGTGAAGTACTCTAGATATCATTTTGCAATGACAGAGGTCTGACTACAAGGACCAGATTCTGAAAGAAATAGCAGCAACCTACTGGGAAAGATGATAACGTGGGTTTAGAAGTCTAATTTATTTTTATTCATCGAAGCTTTTCAGTTCATTCTTTAAAGAGAGCTCACACAAAGCTCCTCCAATGTGTGGGCTGGAATGAAATCTTCAAAAGCCTTACCGGTGTTCTGTGAAAATGTTGGCCAGGCTGTTTAGTCATAGGTTGTTTTCATCATTCACTTCCATTTTCATTTAAATGAAAACATTTTGAGATAAGAAAAGGCATTTAAAATACTATTTAGAAAGAGGGAAATTTTTGGTGCACAAGAAATTAAGTTTTTAAAAGCAATTCCAAAGGTTATCATGTATTGAATCATTTTTTTTCCTGTAAAATTTCATTTCCTTGGGAATTTTGGTGAGATAGCATATATTTGCTCCATTTCCAAATAGCAAAATAGTTTGAAATTATATAATTCCTTTAAGGCTTTTTTTTCCCCTGCCTAGCTCTGCTTTCAGGGAGGAGGAAAAATGCCATTTTCTTTGAATGACTCCTGGGTAGAAACCTATTCTTGAAGAGACTGAAATCATTATACTGGTGTCTACATAAACCAATTTTTACCTATTACTTGAATTCTGCTTTTATGTCTTCCTCCTATTATAATCTTAGGCATTGTTTTTTCCTGTGGCTGTGTACTGCCTGTCAGCAGGCTGAATATGAAGCCATTAAACTCCACCATAGTGCATAGCAGAATTTTTCAAATTCTGAAAAAGTATTGTACTCAAACATGACAAAAATCCCAGTCGACTGGCTATAGTACCTGTAGTTGGGCATGTGTAAAGTACTTTGTTGAGCTAGGACCTTTTTTCTTGAATCTTGATTAAAAAGCAATCCTTCCTCTAAAAAGATAAATTGCCCTAGACTATAGAACATGTCGATAAATAATGTCATATGTCAAAAAACGTGGCATGTGATCACAAGATGCATTTCTTCCTGGTATCCTATCCTGATACCTACCTGTCATGGCTGTAGGTTCTCCTCTCTACAAAGATCATGAAAGCGTTATAATAATCATGCTTTTTCCACAGATTCAAGTATGTCTGGAGAAAAAAAAAGCCACAGCACTAAATGCTTTTCAGGAATACATTTCATAGAAAATATTAAATGTCTTTGCTTCACTCTTGCCAAGCAATATCTTGTGAAAGTTTGCCAAGTTGTTGTCATTTGAAGAATATGGCTTCCATTTAATGGAAAGTACGGTTGTATTCAAGCACATAATCATACAGAAAATGCACAAGTATTACACTTCTGCCTTGAAATTGCAGGCTTAAAACATAGCTCAAAAAAGAGAGAAAAGGAAAAAAACTAAGGGACTAAGCATTTTGTTTCCCTTCAATCTCCACTTCCATCAGACAAATAGGGTCACCTTGTATTCTGCCAAAGATCAACACTTCTGCCCTTGATTAAAGTGCCCATACATTTAGACTTTCATTTCTCCTGTTAAAGAGCTTTCACGAGACACTATCTGCCTGAGAAATGTCTGGCATTTATTATTGTGACACAAGGCACAGTCCACAGTTTGCCTGGCAAAACATCATGTAGAAAATTATTCAAGAGCTGAGGAGCGGTCTTGAAGATCTTTTACAGCCTGCAAACCAAGGGTTATACCCACAAAAAACCAATACTATTTTTGGCCTAAAATCTGCAGTACTTGACTCTCACACTGATTTAATTTGAGGAATTAAAAAACCCAGTGTCTTCTTTGAGTTAAAAAAAAGAAGCTTAACCTGTAACATAGTCAGACTTGGACTGCTCATGATTTCCCCCTCTCATAATTACCCGTAAATGCATCTCATGCTGTTCCTGAATGCTCTTCAAACATGTCCTTTGCATTTACTGATCATTGGAAACTGATGCATACAAAAAATCTAAAGCCTATTACTAGGGTAAATATAATATTTGATGGAGTCTTCTAGTCAACATCATGTCTTAATATCAACCGAAGCAAAAGAAATCACTAGACATGCTTAAAGCAAAACAACAGGGTATCTGGGGTTGTAAGAGAAGTCCTGATTCTGCAAAAAATTCTCATCTAGACTGTAAAAGCATCCCAAGTGTAAAGATTTGCTTTCATGAATATCACTAAGAACATGAAGGTCTTGGAAAACGTAAGCTCTTGTAACACCTTCTTGGTCCTACTCTAGTGTTCACCACTGTCCCGTGCAAAGTTGGCCAAACTTATTTTTCCTGAAATATCATGTAGACTGAAAATCTAACCACAAATGTACGCTAGATCTAGGTGCTAGCTTTCACGGAACTCTTTATATACATATTGAACTGGGTAAAAACAAGATTGTGGTTTTCTTCCTCAGTTCTCTATTTGTCTTCCTCAATACACAAGCTATAGTTTCTAAACTTATTGTATGAAAGCTGTTGCAAATATTGGCTATAAGTTTTGTAAAAGTTATGTTAGGCCAAGGGGTGAATCCAAGCAAGTAGGATCACGTGAGTTTTCTAAAATCACAGATTCACCACAAGTAAGGAGATCCCAGGATATCTGCATGAAACCCGTCCTTCCTATCCTTGTGTCCCATCACTCCGCTTCATTGCTCTCCTCCAAGAGGAGATGCCATGAATCTTAACAGGGAAATACCAAGTTTGGTTTTAAACTAAAAGAGGGGAGATTTCAACTAGGTAGAAGGAAGAAATTTTTTACAATGAGGGTGGTGAAACACTTGCACAGGTTGCTCAGAGAGGCGGTTGATGCCCCATCCCTGGAAACATTCCAGGTGAAGTTGGACAAGGCTCTGAGCAACCTGATCTAGTTGAAGATGTCCCTGCCCATATCAGGGGGGTTGGCCTAGATGACCTTTAAAGTTCCCTTCCAACCCCAAACATTCTATGATTCTATCACAAAATAGCTCCACTGTAGAGCTGTCTTCTTCAGTGACACTGTTGAAATAATAAGTTCAGAGTTCATCAGCCCCAGTCCCTGAATTCTAGTCAATTTTAATGCTTTAGTGTTGCTAGAATGTGGTAAAGGAAGACCAGCATCCCATTTACAGTTAGCAGGTCCTAAAATGTTTCATTTTCCTTTACCTCCAGGACTAGAAGATCTGCTGCTTCCTGCTCCAGCTTTTGAAACTAATGATTTAAAAATATATGTTGGACATGAGCTATTTAGCTCTAATTGTGATGAGAACCCTTAATTGACTTGAATGCTCTTTGTGAGGGGGATGTATTTGTCTTATACAGATTCTCTATCTTCAGTCAAGGTCTTTTTTCCAGCAGCAGGATCACTGCGTATTTATAGTGGAGACCCTTGAGGTTTGGTACAATTACAGACACTACAGGGAAGTGATACCATGAGGCACACATTTCCCCTGCTGCTCTCCTCAGAAATATTTGTGGGTAAGTAGGCAGCTGTCATCATACAGACAAAATTTGCATTGCATCAAGCTGCGTTTGAGAATATCTGAAGACTGATTTTCTGTTGGGAAATCTCTGGCAAAACACCTCTACATGGACAAAATTTGAGGAAAGGATTTACCTGGCAGTGGTTGAACTGAACAGTTCCAAGGTATGGGATGAGGTGAATAAATTCCCCCCACTTCAGAGAAAGGTCTTGTAGTCTGCTTTTTTTGACTGAACAATCCAAAATTGTGCTGGTTTGTATTCTCTGCAAGACATCCAGAAGTAATAGCTCTGTCCTGAGGAAACAGCATTAAGCATCAAACTTCTGAAAGGTAGATGCTGACATCTCACATTTTCTTTCAGTTGCATAAGCATAGTAAAAAGATTTGGCTGGCATTCAGCTATACCTTAACGTCACATGCATGGATGCAATGCAGTATGGCAGGAAAGAAGACTGCAGGAGAGGCTCAGACAGGACAAGAGGAACCTGCGTGATCCTGCTACTTACTGATCCACCTCTCTGGCATCTACTCTGAGAGGTTGCTTCCATCTGCAAGGATGGAAGGGAAGTAAATACTATCTCCGAGCATAGCCTAGAGTACCCAATGTCACCAATATTTTTTATTATATTGAAGCTGTTTTAGGTAAAAGGTCTAATGATTCACAGAAGTCAACAGGTCATCCAGTGATTGTGAAACTTTCAGGCCGATTTCAGAGTTTTGAGATTCAGGAAATCAATAAGCCTGTCACTTACTAATAACACTTCTCCACTAACTTTCTGCATTAGGTATCAGATGCTCATCAAACAGGATTTGCTGCAAATATGCTCAAGAGCGACTTTTACCCTTTCTAATAATAGGGTCCTGTACAATGGCATGGAGACATCAGTCAAGGCTGCCAGAGGAATCTCTAACCGGCAGCAGAAAGGATACTGCTTCTAAACTGTTTTGTCAAACAGAGAAAGTCAGAGCTCAGTCTAGTTTCAATAATATTAAACATAACTGAGGATGGAGGAATATCCATAAATATGACCTCTGTAGAGATCTCTATATTGTATTTCTAGGTTATGGGGTTTGGCAGCTGGGGGAATTACTTTTTATAAGTTTATCTCTTGTTTTTTTCTAAGTACTTGTTCTGTTAAGAAAATATAAAATTTCTTTATTAAAATCCAATATAACATCTACTGACAGTCTTTCTGAGAGAGCAGCTTCCAGCATCAAAACCTCTTAGTTCCATTAATGGGGAGGAAAAATAGCTCTCCGTGGAGTATTAACAACTCCAATTCCTCTTCTTGCAAAGCTAGAATAAATGCAAGAAAGAATGGCAGATGCTTGCAAAAATTTGAGCTCTAAACCATTTAGACTTACATTGTACTGAGATTGAAGAATATTACAGAACACTTGGGCTATATAAAGATGAATTTTACCACATAGGAGTCCAATCTAGCTTCAAATTTACAGTATTCCCTGAAAAAGAATAAAGATATTTTCTCTTATTTCGTGTGTGCAAATGGAAAATGAGAACTCATCTCTGTTTCTTGCATTAAGCATCACCACACATCTGATGATAAATAATGAAAAAGACAAGTATCCAAGGTGATTGGCTGTGTCTGTAAATGAAAGCAGAATAAAAGAAAAAGTGGAATTTTTTCCCTAAACAACAACCAAAAAAAAAGGACAAAAATAGAAAAAAAAAAAAGAAAACAGAAAATAATTTAACAAAACCTGCTGACTATCAAATCCTGTGAAGTCTATTGTAGGTTCCTGAGAGTATTTAGCATTTAGAAGGCGTAAAAGCCAATGATATAAAGAGAGCATATATGCATGCATAAAACTGACAGATGACGAAATTTATTGTGCTTGGTAAATCACTTCTATAATTGATACAGCTTTTTATTAATTTCTAAAGCTGTGTATTTATGCCAAAATGCATTGTCTAGGTGTTAAAATTTGTGCTTCATACTTCATTTTTATGAACTGGGAATGGGAAGAGCCAATTCAGTGAAGCGCTGTTTCTACAGCTATCCCTCCTGTGCTTCATTTCCCCAGGAAGACAGGGAATGGGACACCTTGCAATAAAAACAAATGTTCTCAAGGTGTTTTTTAGATTGCTAATGTTGCTTGATTGCTCCAGAAAAGACACATTTAGGCAAAGGTCACTGAGAAAGCACAAAAGAATAAAACCGTCACAATTATGAAACTCCCCACTGTGTAAAAGCCTGTTCTGAGACTTACCCATCAGTGAAATGTCATTTTCTGGAGGGATATAAAGTGATGTTAAGCCTTCAGCTGGCTTTTGGCCCTGTGGTGAGCTTTACCCTCTTGGGAAAATGCCTCTGGCATCAATGTGAGTCAGCTGGCAAATTTTAGTCCTTTTTATTATTGTTATTATTACCACTTTTTCAGAAGGGTGTTAAAAAATAGGAATCTTCAGAGACACAAAGTCTAATATACCTGCACTATTTGCACCAATTATTTAAGGAATTGCACTGAAATTGTGATTTATATCTAAAAGAAAAATAGTAATTGTCTTTGCTTGCATCATAGCTACATCTTTTTTTCCTTCAGTCTTTTTCTCCCCAGATTACCAGATAAATTCATGACATACTTCAGATCTGAACTGACAGTTACCTATAGCCCAAAATGGGTCAAAAAGGACAAGGTGTGACCATAGTGCAGGTATGGCCAGTAGGTGAGCAACAGTCTAAGTTGATATAGACCTCTGCAGAGATGCAATAAACTATGCAAAGGTGCCTTTTATTGACATCATTAAATTTCTTTAATGCATTATGACAATCATTTTAGACCAAAAGAGCTCAGACTATGTTGACATGATTACACCAATTTTCCCAAGCTAGTAATAACATCGTTTTCATTTGCAGCTTAAACCATGGCTTCTTCACAGTCCAAAGCATTCAGCTGTGAAACTCACTTGAATTATTCTTGACCCTACTTTTTACCTCTCCTTCCATCCCGCTTGCATATAACAGCAAGTCAGCTTTGCCAGACCAACTGTTTATGGGTCTGAACAGTGAACTGGATTAACAGATAATATATGGCAGCCTCAGTGGAAAAGTAAATTCTGTTTTCATTAATATTACTCACTCCAGCAGTGCTCCTCTGTGTTACTGAGTGTAGTGTCTCCAATAACAAAATGAACTTTCTAAGTCAGTAAACCCTGTCCCCTTCTGTTCTCAGAAGACGTGGAGAAAACTTCCAATATTCAATTATAATGAACATTAGTAGAATTATCATCATCCCCCTGCCAGTCACTGGTGTTGCTACTTGCAGGGGAAATGTTTGGTTCAAGAAAGAATCATGGGTTTATTTTTATTTTTAAATTTACAGTTAAGAATGAGAGTGTTGCCATTCAGTTTCCAATGCAAAACAGGAATGACTTGGGAAATGCAACACTATGAGTTTCCCTTTTTAGGTGGATATCTACTATCTTTTCCCCATGGAATAACACATCATTAAACACTGTTCCTCCTTCAATGTATATCCTGAATTCATCCTGCCTAACAGAGGCAGGATTACCTTATGCAGTGTCTGTGATTAGGGTAGTAGGTGGACTGGAAATACTACTGACTTCCACTGTGTCCTGAGGAACCCTTGGATGACCACATTCCTTAGATAGGTACCCAGGTTAAACTGGATGAACTGAGGAGCTCAGTCTGGCCTCATCCTCAACATTTTTGTATAAATCCAATTGCATTGAGTCTTATACAATATTGCAAAGGGAACCAAAGCAGACGACTACAATTTCTATTCAAACTGTAAAATGCTTAGAAGTTGAAGAAGCAAAATAAATTAATGTTAAATATCCTTAGATGTAAATTTTATAATCCAATAGGTCTCAAAGCACATTACTAAACAACGGGCAAAATGAGCTTTTAGTTCTTTACCCAGACAGTGAAAATGAGTAAAATTTAGTACAGAAAGGTTTGGGCCAATCTTCACTGAGTTACATTGTTTCAGATTAAACACCTTAATCTATTTATTATCTTAGATACCGATATTATCTTGATTTTTCAGATGTCCCTGCAACTGCTGTCTTCTCAACCGCTGCTTTCTGTTCTGTTGGAGCTGAAGGCAAAGCTTCTTGAAAGTTTTTGGCCAAATGGAAGATGCAGAGATGGAGTGAAAACCTTTATATGAAGAGAAAATTTTCTGATTAAACCACTGTAGTCACCTCGGTAAAGCTTATGGGTTCAAAGATGACCTGGGACCACTTATTTTTCACTTCAATTGGTTTCAGTTTACCTATGTTACCTGGGCCCTATACCTACTCAGTAAAAACACCATCCCAATACTTTGGAAGCAACAGCTTGATGCCCCAGAAGTCTTTTTCTCCATCTCAAGAGCAGCCATGATAGAGGACAGCTTCCTTGAGCTGGAGACCCTAAAGGAAAAGACTTTTTGATGAAGGCTTTTTACCAAGGCCTGTAGTAGCATAACATGGGACAATGGTTTTAAAGTGAAAGAGGGTAGATTTAGATTGGACATAGGAAAGACATTATTTACAATGAGAGTGATGAGACAACGGATCAGGCTGCACAGAGAAGCTGTGGATGCTCCATCCCTGGAAGTGCTCAAGGCCAAACTGGATGGGGTTTTAAGCAACCTCCAAAGATAGTTGGAAGATCTCCCTGCTCAAGGGTGTGGGATTGGACTAGATGATCTTTGAAGGTCCCTTCAAGCCCAAATCACTCTATGATTCTACGAGAAGTGTCCTTGGTTAATCCATACAGCTGATTTGCCACAGAGTTGTATACCTCAGCAGCACAGTGATGAAAAACTAGCAAAGTTTCCATGGAAACCCTGCCTTGAATTCAGTGAAGTTCATCAAACTTAACAAGATTCAGAGGAAACACTGCAGGACTCATGAATTGATATTTTCCCTGAAACTTCTTAATAGAAGCACTGGAAATGTACACAGAGGAATTTGCGGTATACACAGGCCTCTTTTTGAGAGTTTACCAATGCCTTTTGCAAAACAGAAAGATGTAGTGAATCACATAAATATTCATTTCTACCTCCACTTGCACCTGCCAAAGCTCCTACTGCCTTTGCAGCTCAGTGAAGATCTGGTCTGTTATCTGGCCTGGATGGTAATGCCAAGTACTTCTTTTTATTTAGATCTTCCAGCAATATTCTGTTACACAGAAATCTGCTTGTGTATTCTTAAATATCACCACCACCTTGCTGTGATCACTGGAGATGAAAGTTTATCCTGCAGGTCTATCATGTCTTGAGAAAACAAATTACTGCCTGACACTCAGCCAGCTCTCATTTTCAATATACTTAAATGATCCTCTCAATGACTTCCTGATGTTCATCTTCTCAGTGTCGACTGAAATTCAAAGATATCAGAAATTCAAAGAGATGCCACTTTTCCTCAAGACTGAGAACTGAAAACTGATATTGTAGCTCCTTGTGAGAGAGCATGAACCAGAGGAAATAATTTGCCTGAAAAAACTTCACCAGCTGCAGACAAACACACACATATGGAAGGACCATCAAATGCAGCCTTTTCACAGAGAAAAGTGTGACATCCAGATGATAAACACACATAGATGTTAAGGAAAAAAAAAAGCAAAGGACATGAAATACAGATACAGAAACAGATTAAAATAAACTTTCAATAAAGGAACTAAATAATTTCAAGATTTTTTTTTTTTCAGGTGATAATTGCATCCCTCCTTGCTCAAAGAGCTGAATCTGTTCCAACATCTCCATGTGGTACTGTGGTAGATTTTGGGGAAGGCGAAAGAAATGTGTTAGCAGGGAGATTTAGTAACTTGTTGAAGGTCATATGCAGAGCTTCAGATGTCAAACACCTACATCCTTGTAGCTTCTTACACCTTCCCGAGTTAAATTGGTTCATATATACTGAGAAAAGTGTAATGTAGTGTTAGAAGGAATGAAAAATATGCCCTTGAAGATTGACTTGTTAGGGAAATTCCAGTAAAGGAGGATGAGACTAAGTCATATGTGAGAAAGACATGCTACAAACTGTTGCTGATCAAAGCAAAAGAAAAGAAGTATTAATTCAAAATCATATGAAACCTTCCAGATTTCTCTAATTAGGCAGGACTTGCTGGCAACACAGAAAGATAATAAAATTGCCAAGATATTAAGGCAACACAAGTAAGCAATACAAATTTTAATAATGAAGTTGACCAGTGCTATAAATCTTAGAAAAATAGAAAATCAAGCTGGAAATGACCTTGACAAGTCACCTAACCTTCTAGCCTGTTCCATGATCCATTCAGTATAAAAAATGATTCATCCAACATGATTGAATCACTGTAATAATTTGTTTTCCTGACTAGCAAATTTACTTGCTCTGAATCTACAGGATGGTAACATTGAGAGAAATGTAAAAATTAACTTCCTCTGGCTGATCAAGGGAGTGGAAACTGGTAAATATTCATTTTTATATGGTTCATTTTCACAGTATTTGATCTAGTCCTAGTACTTGGCCGAATAACAATCGGTTTTAGGTGTGCCCTTTGCTTTTATTGTGATTATTTTCCCTCTCGTTTCAGTTGCATCACTGATCATATGACTCTGACTGGTCTGATCCCTCTTGTCCACTGAATTTTTGGTGAGGGTGCCGAAATATCACTGTCAGAAATGCAGGTACCCCTCAGTGAGTTCCAGATCTCTGAAGATGATTAAGGGTAGTTCAGCAAGGGGGAGTGAGCTGCTCTGTTGAGTTTATTCAGACACTCCAAGGAACATTAAAATCTCCCCTTCCTACCCCATGGCAAGTTTTCATGGTGTTCAGAAGCTCCTGGTCTTTCTCTGAGTCAGAAGAAAGGGATGACAGGTGCAGCAGAATTAACGGGGACCAGAAGACCTCTGATGTACTTCAAACTCTTTGATCTGCTAGACTGGAGATAATTCTCCTGACATAACTAATGGGATTTCTGCATCACAAGAAGAAAACTTGAATGACTCCTTGTCTAGTGCTGGTCTGACCAAGCAAATCTACACAATATTTAGATATTGCCATTCACAATCTAGCAGCAAAGTATCTGTACAAATACAACACCATGCCACAGCTAATAAACTCTTCTCCTTAAGTTTATTACCACATGTACATATAAGGTGGAAGCATAAGGCTTGTGCTCATCATTTTTTTCTGTTCCATAACCCCCAGATTTCCAGTTCCCTGGTTAACACAGGTGAAGACAGGTGTTCATAACATACAGATAGATGGAGTCAGGAAAGATGTTCTCTAGTCTTCATTTGCCATAGGCAGGGTGTGCTGGGACAGGCCTGACTAGGAATCTTGTGATGACATTTAGTTGTTAGAAAAAAAGAACAGAACTCTCTTCAGTAATATTCCCGTGGTTTATTTTTAATGCTTCCAGTTGGCAGCATTCAAATAAATAATTCCTGCCAAAGCACACACACAGATTTCACCTGCAGCTTCTCAAACCAGCAAAGACAGCTCAGGCTCCTGCTCTGGCATCGTTGAACCACAGGGACCTCTGTAAAACTTAACAGGCACTGGGATAGTCATGACCACATGCATGACCCATGCAGCTTCATCTCGCAGCAGCAGAAGCCATGCTCTGTCCCACCTGCTGGGAGGTGACCCGCTGTGGGTCCTCCTACATCTCCTCTACCCATCATTTCATCCAGGGAGACTTTTGTGTATTAAGGTGGCTGTGGCATCCATATTAGGCTTCCTATCCTCATTTATCCTGTAGTCCACCTGAATGCATAATACAGACCACGCAGTATTAGTTATTCATAATTTGGACCCTTTGCAAATGGTGGATTTTAGAAATACCCCCTTTAAAAATCTATTGTTTTGTACTTTACCACTGAATTCTTCCCAATATTAGTAGAGTGTATAAATGACTCTGCTTTGCAGCACTTTTATTTGACTTTCCAGGGCAATGTACCTACTTTTCAGGTATTTCTGAAAAGTGGCTCTTTATTTCCAAGCATGAGTAACAGCAGGTTATAAATCCTTTCTTTCCTTTGTTTGTTTCCTTTCTGCTAGGGATGAATGAATTTAATGCTCTCTCTCTTGCTTCTTCTTTACAATGGGGACAGCTGCTGCCTCATGGTAAACAAGCAATCAGATGGCTTGGAGTACAACTCTTCAAGCAGGCAATGCTGTACAGTAATAAAAGATACACAACGACATGCAAGATGCTCTTTCAGCCTCCAAGTACTTCTCCCTGTTAACCAGTTCAGAACATATTAAACCATTAAAGAAGAACATTAAACTTCAGAGTAGATGGGAAGTTTTATCCCTTGTCATTCTCTTCAGCTTCCAAAGCAGGCAAGCAAGAATGGAATAATAATAATAAATAAAAAATATAAAAGCCCCGAGGTGTTAGGATTTTTTATTCTTTCAGGCAAATGAATGCTTGCTCTTTTTTAGGTAACTTGCAGCTAAGACTGAGTGATGAGAGAGGTATTATACCATATACTTTAGCTGGCAATCCAGTACGTGTGCTAAATATACAAAGAAGCAGTCAAAAAATAAGCAAAATTATAATATACGTATTTATATATATAGGTTTGTACTTTAAATCCCACAGTTTGAGTTCCACATGCCTTGAATGGCTGGAGATTTTAAATGGTGTTTTGATGGAGATTTTTGTCTCTCATCTATCAATGAATGCAGCTGGCCAAATCCCCAAGCAAGTATGAATGATAAGCTTCATTTGTGAAAGGAAGGACATGAGGAAAACAAGAAGGGAAAAGTTCTTGGATCCTTGAGTTAACTAACTGAGGCATCATGCAGCCACTGTTAGTGCTGTTCCTGGAAGAAAAGTAGTTGTGCCCTTTGTTTTTGAGTTCCACTCACTTCTACCTGCCTTCAAAGGAAGTGTGTTTTGGGGGAATATTAGTTCAGGGGGTGGGAAGGAGTAAGTTTTTATTTCAAAGCAACCATGGAAAGTGCATGACCTGCAGGTTAGAATGTGGGATCCAGGTAGCTTACAAGAAATCTCTCAATTTTAACAGTTCCCCTCAAAGATCAGGAGATATTATCACTGATTTACAGTCAGTATGCTGAGATGTATATTTATGTTGCACAGTACAAAACCTGAGCTAACAAAGACATAAAGTCAGTTGGCCCATCTGCCATGGCAAGCTCAGAGGTGGAAGTGTTGCTCTCAGACGCACATTAGCAGCCATTCAACCATGGTAAAATGAATGTTTATAATGCACCATCTTTGCATACGGACTCAATATGGCTGAGTTCCCAAGCACAAAACTCCCTATGGCAGAGGAAAAAAAAATGCTTTGGAATATGACAGCTCTGTCTGGAAGTTAAATTTGAATGTGACTCCTGGACCTTATTCAGGAATCCATTTTTTTCCAGGGACCTGCTGAGGTAGTAACACAGTTCACTCAAGATATACTGAGGGATGAACTGAACTTGAAAGATATGAGAAAGCCAAAAAGTTGTTCTTGAGCCCTTCGGCCAACCTAGACACTTTATAATCATTACTTTAAGATTATAATAATGGCTATTAAGGGGCTTTGCAAAAATCATCCAAGTGTGTAATTTCTATTTGTACTTCAAATGTAAAAAACAATCCAGGTGCTCGATTTACATTTAAAGTTCAGGAGTCAGGCTAACAATGCCTATTTCCATGTAAATCTCAGGTATTTCTAAAAGCATCATGGAGGGTGCTTCATCTTCCATCTAGCAAGTTCTATCACCTTTCTTTGATTAACCTCCTTACTGAGTCTCTTCCCAAGTTTTCTGGGTGAAACTGGACTGACAGTGATGTCTTGCAGGAAGATACGTAGCTTAGCTAGGAATAGGACATTTTGGAATGTGCTATGTTTGGTGTTACAAAACGTGAATATGAACATCAAGCAGGGCTTCTGTCAAAAACTGGCATGGCAATGAACACTCCAAGAATTTGTCTAAAAATAAAGTGATTGTCATTTTTGCAGGGCCCATAAAAAGAAAATAAACAGCTCTCAACCTTTGATACTCTGTTGATTATTTGACAGCACTTACCTATAGAGCTTTTATGCTTTCTAAGACTAAGTCTTACCTCAAAAGAGAACACAGATATTAGGAGTATCCAAAAATCTAATTCTCTTTCCATTTCTGATGACCTTTTCAGCACCAACTTCAGAGCTGCTCTCCTTTCAGACAGCTAAAGCTACAAGACATGAATCATTACTGATCCAGCTTTATTTTCAAGAGTCCAGCCTATTTGAGTGGTTGGGAAATCACTGTAGGATTTAAGAAGAGATCCAGTCTATCACATTACCTATAAAAATTTTCAGGGTTTGTTAATTTTTTTAATGATTTTTCCTTTCCTCTTTTGTGACCAGGACACATTTACTCAAGGCACATGGCTACTCAAGGTAAAACATCTTCTATGTCCATGAATGATCTTGTGGGCAGGATTTAGTGTGATAAATGGCAGTTTAGGGACCAAGGAAAGCCGGGAGGTATCAATACACTGAAGTTTTTCTTTTGTCCAGAATGAATGTGGATGGCAGCTCATTAGCAGCAAGGTCATGATAAAAAAACCTGAATCTAAGAACTCCTCACCCATGATCACTTCAGTTCAGGTTATGACTGTCTCTTTGGGAGCTGTGGCAATAATACATCTCCTAGAAGAAGGAAAGATCTCCCCTGAAAAAAATGCAGATCACTGCACATGGGTTCTTATCGATAAACCTTCCTCTTCCCCTGTCCCTTCAAAATCTTTTACTGGAACATAATGTCACAAAAGAACTTATTCTCATGTATTGGTTTGGTGAACAGTTACAAAACCTTCCTTGTTTCAGGATGCAGTTAAATGAAACATTCCTTAGCATTTCTAACAGCCCCAAGATAATAATACTTCTTTGGTATGATCAAGTAAAGATACCTGCCCAGAATTAGACTTGAGCTGAATTTGAATCTGAATTAATCTCCTTCTGGATGGGAATCTGAAATGGCAGCTGAGCCACTGATCTGGAAATAAGCACATTCTCACATGGCTTGAAAAGCTTTCATGGCGTTCATCTGATGTTCTCATTTTCCCCAAGGTCACAGTTTCCTGCGCTGGAGCTCTTTTGCTCTGTATCCAGAAGTATGAATGAAAGCTCGTCCTTGAATGTGTGCCAAAGGCATCCATCCTTTTCTGACCACTACCAGATAGGTGCCTGGTTTCCTACCCTTTTCCTACATCCAGAGAGTGTGATACTGTGGAGCCTGGGGAAGGACACATTGATTGGTACAGGGGATAGCTATGCCATTCCTTTGTGGGCTACTAGGTCTACAGGCTTTGACAGCAGCCACTGTCCTCAAAGATTCCGGGGATTGCCCTAAGTGAACAATCTGACATCTCTGTACACCCCAGCACCACTGCTTCCAGCCATCTTCCACTATAGCAGATGTACCTTTAAGAACTTAATCAGCACTGGGGAGTCAGCTAATGGCTGTGCTGTATGGACAAACAAGGACATAGGGACCAGCGCGGCAACCTCTTATTTAGTAGTTGTACAGCTATACTTGAAAAGTGTCATCGAGGTGGAACAACTTCCTCTCATGTGGCATGGCAACTGTAGAAATCTTAGATGTTGAATTAACCTAGCTATAGATTTTTTAAAGCTCAGGAAAGCTGCCATTGAGAAAATTAATGAATAAGGATCAGATCTTATCACTAACATAACTGAGGTATCCACATTACTACGTCTAACACTAAAATTAGATCATAGAGAAGATGAGTCCTGTGGATTCTATTACATTCTCTATACAATAATACGAGTATATTGCAACAAAAATTGTGGGTGCTCGTCTCTTCTCATAAGTAGCAAGCAGTAGGACAAGAGGAAATGGCCTCAAGTTGCACCAAGGGAGATTCTGTTTTGATATTGGGAAACAATTCTGCACTGAAAGGGTTATCAAACACTGGAACAGGCTGCTCAGGGAAGTGGTTGAATCACCATCCCTGAACATGTTTAAAAGTCACATAGATATGGTGCTCAGGGACATGGTTTAGTACTGGACTTGGTAGAGTTAGGTTAATGGTCTTTTCCAACCTAAACAATTCTATGATTCTATTAAAAAGATCATCTAGTAGATGCAACTAGTTAAGTTATCCACCTGAGCAGGCACATGTCCACATCATCCTTTGAAAATGGCTTGAATGAACCACCAAGAGTAATGAAAAAGAAACCTCCTATGCAATTCCCTCAAGAGAATCACAATATACTAATCCAAATATATTATGGTCCTGTTTCTATGGGTTAATAAACAGGACACCTTCCATCAGCTTAAGCTCTAACCCAGCATTCTCTGGAAATGAAAGTATGGATTCAAGCTCTTCAGCTAGAGAAAGTCAAGTACCAAGGTCTTTTATTTCCTCAAAGAATGCCCTAACCACCAATATACTATAATTGAAGAGTGCAAATACCCCCCTTAATCTGTCTGGGAAGGAAAGTACTGAGTTCAGGGCAGAGGGTACACACCATTTCTAGTGATCTGGACCTTCCTAGGAACTTCTAGGAGAGTCCCTTACAGGGGCATAGGGGCATGTTTACTTCAGTCTGGCTTAATTAAAGAAAACTCTGATTTGCTAAAACAGTTTTAGGGAAGATGGAGACACAAGCTTCTCAGCTTAGCAAAGGTGACAACATACCTGGGTATGGCAACTAGAAGAAACTGAAGGACTGAGCAAATTTTCCAGGAGAAGCAGCAAAACAAAACATGTGTATCTTCACACTCCCAGAAAACTAATCAGGCTGGACAGGATATTTTGAACCATCCTTTTAAATCTGTACATATATATCCTGTGTAAGTTGCCGCAAGTGCTACTATAGATCTCTCTTCACATCGCCACAAAGCCTCCATACTGTAACAACACAAGAAATGGTTGTCTCTTTCAGTAACTCTCCTGAGTTATCAGTTACGTATAGCTCTGTCTTGCAAGGCTCTCAGCTTTCCTCTGAGGCACAAGAAACTTCTGCTGGTAGTGATCAGAGGCTGATGGAACTCTGCAGCAGCTCTGTAGAGCCAGCTGTGGAGGTTAGAGTGCAAGAGGAAAGCCCCATGGCTCCTCCCTTATTCACAAGAGTGCAAATTGAGAAGCGTTAGTCTCTGTACAGCTGCAGGCCCATGAGATGGGATGACCATCTCCACAACGAGCACAACATACAGTAAATTGTTTCAAGGGAGAGAGGTGAGATCCTTGTGTTCTGTTTTCACAGAAGAACCACACAACCCATGTGGCAAGCCTCCTGCAGCTCGAAGTGCCGTCTCCTAACAAGATGCAAAACACCTGCCTGGCAAGATCAGGATTATTTGAGCTGAGCTCATGCATTGCATGGCTTTTTCTAATGAATCCCTCTTTAGCATATATTTATGCCAGTTGACAAAGTGAAAGAAGCAATTTCCTTAAATATTGTGTATTCATACGTAAATTTCAGCCTAGTGGAATCTTCTTCTATCCAAACAGAATCCTTTATCTATTTCTGTTACATAAGAAAAGCAAATAATTTCTTATCGGTTGACTTTGAAATACAGGCAACTGCTCACTTGGAGCATTATGAAGTGTCAGCTTTTCTACGGCATCTACTTTTCATGCTCTTAATTTCTCATTTCATTATCTCGCCTTATTCTTTTGCCATGTCAGTGTTTTGATTTGATGGCTTCCATGTGACAAGAGCTCTTGCTGTGTGAGCAATACAAATGCAGCTTTAAAAGTGGTACCACTTGCTATTAAGGCAGTGCCCTTCCTTGGGAGTTTCTTAAAGCTGCAATGAGATAAGGCATACAAGAGAAACTTTGATTCGCGCAGCAGGCTAAGCCCTCCTGCAGTCCCTGCCATGGATTGCTTTGCAAAATCTGTCTTTGTTCCTGATTTGCAGAGGTTTGATCTCTTACAGCCCTGGCAAAGGAGAAGTAGTACCTCACGCTTTTATCTCTGAATGTTCCCACTTCAGTCAGTGAGATGTTTGCCAAGTTGTTAACCAAAAGGTATGATTGCTTTTATGCCTGAAGAAAGGGCTATAATTTTTGCTTGGCTTTTCCTGGACTAGGTCCCCACCCCAAGCAGAAAATGAAAAGTACAACTGGGGCAGAATCTGTTTCTGCCAATGATGACCAACTTGAAATCCCAGTCCTCAGAAGTAATCCAAGGAAATAGTCAAGCTTGGTAGCAGCTATCAGGAGTGTCAAGCCCATGTCCACTGCTTTCAGGGCAGTGTGGAAAAGAGCAGGCACCACTAGGTCTTAAAAAGACATGACAGAGTGTACAGCCTTCATACAGCACGGATAAGTCTGGTATCTCTATGTTAGAAAGGAGAGAGTAATGAGTAAAAACAGCTGGCCTGATCCCATGAGTGTCATGACAAATAGACCTGGAAGAAGAAACTCAGTTTTCATTAGGAACTCCACTCGATACAATAACAGGAATTAAGGAATGCAATGCTAGACAAGTATTTTTCCTGCTATGCAGTAAGGATATATCAGCATATCCAATTGCAATATCTCTTCTCTTCTGGCTTTATTCCCTCCCCACTTAGCATCTTGGAAAGGAAATGTTGCAAAACTTGACTCGCTTGGGGAATCCCACTGCACACAAGTGAAATGAGAAAGGACCATTCTGACAAACAAAAACCAGATCCTGGAAACGGATCAGTCTGCAGTGCAAGGGAAGTGCCTGATGAAATATATTCAGTGAGAACAGGGCACCCCTCATCTGCACTGCAACTCTCTTTGTAGGAATAGGAAGACAAGCTTATATTTCTTCAGAGAACAGGATTTCTTAAGATGGAGCATTAATTAGCATAATGGGAAATTGCACCACTGGAATGAGCCAGAATCGTTTGTGTACATTCCAGCTGTATTTATGCTATGAGCTGACTCACAACTCAGAGCAATTCAACTTGAAGATCGCCTCTCTCATTTACCAGTCTAAAGGAGGAAAAGACCAAATTCTACATGCCAACGAGAAGGTTGGAAGTTCTCCTCCTATTCTGCAGAGCTATTCTCATTGGCAAAGGTTTAGAGCAATAACAGGCTGGAGAGTTTACCAGGGCTCACTGGTAGGTTTGAGAAAGATTGCATCTTTTAGTCACTTTAGACCTCCATCCCAAAATTGTTGTAGTGGTTCATTGGGCTTTGTGGTCTAAGTCAAAGGAGAAGGTTGCCAGAGAAGATGCCTTGGATCCATCAGTGAAACATCTTATTTCCTCCTTATGCTTTCCACCCTGTCAGATAAAGAATCTCCTGTTCACAGATCTCATTTGTACGAAAAGTGAAGTGGAATAGTTAGAAACTTTTTAATGTCCAGCAGTTCTGGTGTTTGTGCCGACCAATTACTCTGGGATGACTTTTAGTGTCAGTAGCAGTCCTGGTCTTCAGAAACAGAGTCTCTCTGCACAACACAACCCTCTGCAAAGGTTGTGATTAACCTCGTGCAAGAGCATCTGGCACATGGAGACAAGGAACAGCTGAGATGCAGTTTGCAAATGTAGAGGTAGATACTTCCTACTAGTGTACAACCTGTCTCCTTGACATATTCCCAGCTGTCTGTTGACTTATTCCTGAAAAAGTGTTGTGATAAAGATTGTACTAAGCATTCCTTGGTGTGAAGGGTGCACTACCAACTGAAATTTCTTCAGTGATATATTTTTGAAAAATTGTAGTTACACATTTCCGAGCCAAATGATGACTTTGTTCACAAACTTGTTCTTCAGGACATTTTGGCACAGTGAAACTGAGATGTGTCGTATGGATCTTGAAAGGATATTTTCTTCTTTAATAGTGGAAGGGAGAAGGAGACGGAAATGGGAGACTGGGTTTAAACTACACCTTCCTCTTAGTTCTCTGGAAGTTACCCACATTGATTGGAAATAGAAGTACCTTGTGCTTTCAATTTATTATATTTAGCCTGTTTTCATTTTTCAACAGCTGTTCAAGTAGCATTTTGGAAATGTACTTCATAACACTTCTGGGTTCAAGTAACAGTTCAGTATCTTAAGTTTTCTAAATCAGCATATTTGGGAGTGGATCAAGTAGATCTCCAAAGTTAGACTACTTATGCTTCTGGGTTAAATTCTTCAGAACAATTGGTTGAAGAATGTATGCAGCTGGCTCAGTTCATATATGCAGAAGGAAAATGATCTCCTACAAAACAATAGATGAGAGGTTGTGAAACTTGTTGATGGGAAACAGGGATTAAAATCTATGTCTGATCCAGGGAATTTATCAATTTATGTTGATCTTGCCTTGACTTCATCCTCATTATAAGGTTACATAGCCATTGCCACAGGGAAGAAAAATTGTTCATTTCTGGTCAATTTGAACTGAGATTGCATATTTGTTTGTAGGTTAGTCAGTGAACTGAAATGTCCCTTTTCTTGTGCAATTCTTGCTCTGCATAAAGCAAAACTAGAGCAAAGATGGTTTTGATAGTACAGAAAGAGCTACATCGTAATGAAGCACTGACAAAAATCTAATAGAGTAAGAAGTTGATCATGATGTTACTGAAAAGACACTGGGGAAGAAAATCTAGGGGTGATATATCACATAAGAACTCTGGCACTCAATGCAGGCAGTTAATTGAAGAACAACAACAAAACAAGGCTTGAAAGACATTTTTCTATTCTTGCAAACATTTTAATCCTACTAGAAAATGGCTGAAAAAATGGGAAAAGAAAACCAAAGAAAAAAAAAAAAGAAGAGAGCTAGCAAACTGTCCCTTTGTTCCTAAAAAATGCTTTCTAGTGCCATATTAGCATCTGGAAACTAATTTCTGACTAATATCTGCTTATTTCCTTCACTTATATTATATATCATTTCAGCACTTGGCTTCTCATATATAGTCTGACCACTGGGAACTCCTGTTTTTCTGAAGGCTTGCTGGTCACGGATTGGAAATCTCCAGTAATACAGGGTGTTTGATCAGAGATCCTCATACCCCTGAGAAATTCTTCCGGTCCACACATTTCTAAGGAGCTCAAGGCTTTCGGAGTTATTTTCAGAAGCAGACACACAGGCAGGGTGTCCTTTGTACACACCGGGAAGCTGCTTCTTTGTTAAATATTAAATCTGAAAAAGGACTATTTTAAGAAGGGGAGAATTAAAAGCAAATCTGTTAAATGGGTTATACTGCAATTCTTACATGAATCAATGCACTCAGAACAGAATTTCAAAACATCAATATTAGTTAATGTCTTTTGTTGATAAGGCCCAGAGGTTAGATCATGAGCGTGGTGCTCAGGAGTGTCAGACTTTGGTGTCTGTTGATGGCTTGTTGCTAAATTTTGGCTTGTTTTTTCACCTGAAAAATCTGTTTTTTCCAGCTTTAAAATAAGGAGAAGTTCTACAATCTGTTGTGAGCTGTGTGGAGGCTGAATCTGTGGGGCTTCTGTTTTCTCCTCTTCTTGTACTCTCTCCTGCTCAGATCTCCAGGGTTCTTCCTGGAGATGAAGATGGGTTAGTAATAATAAGAATGACAACAAAGTCACTATAGAGAATTGATGTGAAACCCACAAAAAGAAATTGTGGAGGAGTGATAGTTATTTTCATTATAATGTGTTGTTAAGTCACAGAATGGCTGCTTTCAAATGAAGGCATGCAGCACTGACTGCTTTCAGAATATTGTGATGAGAATATATGCAAGACCAAATCAAACTACAGTGATGAAGACCAGGGTTCACTTCCCCTGACTTTAGATATCTGCAGTTGTCGTTCAACACCAGCCAGCAACTAAACCCCAGACAGCTGCTCGTTCTCTCCCCAACTGCCTCCCTCTCAACTCATGGGTTGAGATAAAGCCAGTTTAATAGTTAAAGCAAAAGCTGTACACACAGGAAAGCAAACCAAGGAATTCATTCACCACTTCCCATCGGCAGGCAAGTGTTCAGCCATCTCCAGGAAAGCCGGGATCCATCGTACAGAACGGTCACTTGGAAAGACAAGCAATATCATTCCGAATGTCCCATCTCCTTCTCCCCCCAGCTTTTATTGCTGAGCATGATGTCATACAGTATGGAGGGTCCCTTTGGACGGTTGTAGTCAGCTGTCCCAGCTGTGTCCCCTCCCAGCTTCTTGTGCCTCACCAGCTTACTCACTGGTGGGGTGGGGTGAAGAGCAGAGGAGGCCTTGACTCTGTGTAAGCCCTGCTCAGCAATAACAAAAACATCCCTGTGTTATCAACACTCTTTTCATCACAAATCCAAAACATGTCCTCATACCATACTATGAAGAAAATTTACTCTAGCACAGTCAAAACAAATACAGTGGTTTAGAAGTCTGTAGTCAAGGTAGTTATCTGGGTAAAATTATCTAAAGCAGAAATCTAACCAATGATCAGAGCACATGCAGGATAAGACATACGAATAATTTAGACAAAGACAAATCTCTCTCTAAACTTCAAGGAGTCTACTGATTTGTGCTACTCTGACCATACAATGAGCTTGGTGTGGTTTACTCAGATTGAGTCATCTCAATGGTGTACTAAAACATTCAACGAAATGAATCCCCACCAAGGTGCCAACACTATCACATTCTCAGGAACCCTAGATTTGTGCCCCACTCTGTGCCAATCTGCAAAGGTTCAGCCCTGCTCCTCTTGGAACTATTGATCACCTTCTCTCCTCTCTCCTCTTCCTAAAAATGATTCCTCCTCTGAGAGTCTCTCATCCTCCTCCCTCCCCTCCTTCCTTGACAAGGTGAACCAGAGCAGCATTGATGCATACACAAGGTTCATTAGGGGCTCTGAAGTCCTGGAAGATGACTGAGTTTCCTGGCTGAGGGAAGAGGTTGTGCTGGGATATGGTTGCATTCCTCCCAGTAGGACCAGCATCCCTAATGCCATTCTATTCTGGAGCCTCAGTCATCTTATGAAGTCCCCAGGGACAAGCCCCAACTGCATAAATGTGGATACAAGCTCTGCAATTAATGTAGGAGGGGATGAAGAAAGAGAAATAAAGAGCCTTCCCTTATCGCACATTCCTGAAATCTCACTGACTCCCTTGCACACCTCTTCTCTTGAGTGGCTTAACATGATTAGTGTAGCTCATGGTTTCATCACACTGCTTTTTGAAAGACTCTGGTGGAATCGCCCGAACTCTATTGCATGATTACCCATGTTCCCACGTGTGTAGATGGACACTCTTTTATTCAAAATACATGTTAAAAGAAGTCACTGACACGATTTTCTTAACCTGAATTCAGAGGACAATCCTTTCCCTTTTCCTGTCTCTCATTTCCATCTCCAGTGCCTCTGGGAACACAGGGCACAAAGTCACAGCTTTGCTATTATTTCTGACTGCCAATATTGTTCACACTTCAAAGCTTAAAACTGGTATTGTGTTTCAAATAAAAGGCAGTATCAATTCCTGGACCTATCAGGACCATGGTACTGTGGTCCTGGTTCTGCTTGAGAAACATGAATGGTTTCCTGGTTTTCCTTTTCCTAAGATGAAAATTATTTCCTCACTATAATGCTTCAGGTTCTGGACATCCTTCTTTGGTTAGAGATGTGGCTACTTGGAAATGAAGGTGGTCTTGTCTGTCTGTAAAAACCCTTGGTTTATGCTCCACAGGGAACATTTCTGCCCCAGATTTGTCAGTCCTCAAACATATCCTGTCAGAAAGGACTGAAGGAGGCCTCTTTTGAGGGTTTGTTTTGTTGGCTTTTTTTTTTACAGTTTCTGGGGAAATGAGGGGCCTTGAGCTTGTCAGATCCACCTGAGATTGCTTCTGACTGCAGACAAACATAAGGAAGATAAGAAATTTATTTCTGCCAAAAAAAGCTTTAGGAACATGATGGCAAAATTGGAAACAAACAGAGAAACATAAAAAACAATAAAAGGTGAAGTGAGATTATACTGTATCTTTTTCTAGCTGCCACTTTGGATTTCTCTGTGGGACACCACTGTGTTGGGATACAAGGTCATGATCCAATAACTCTTCTCCCATCTGAACGTTACTATTCAGAATTGACAACCTCCTTAAACATCTTCCTTCACTGACATGCAAGGCTTTCTGGCTATGAATAAGTTTCACTGAAGCTTCTCATCAGATTTTTAAGGATTCCCCAGGCTGTCTTGTAATTTAGGAAACCTTATCCTGCTGTGAAATTTTCTAGCTTCCTCCTGTCTGCCACAAATGCAGATGGAGCACCTCTGGCTAAAGTAATGATAGTTTCACTTTGATATGTAGACAGCACATTTGGAGGGCTGATTCATTCTCCTTCAAGGACTTTTATATCCAGAAGTCAACAGATTTCACCCTCATCCTCTCACGTTACAAAAAAAGCGTATCATCAAAGCTTAGTTTGTAGTCACCACACTGGAGACAAAGAAGAAAAAGATGTGGGGCCTAAGAACAGGCTGTTCAGACTAAACACCTCTTTCCCTGCATCACCCTCCCCCAGTCTCACTGTTGATTTTAGGGTTTATTGAGCAGTCCTTGAGCAGGGTTATTTCAGGGTTAGTAAAAGCCTTGCTATGTGTGAAACACTCTATGTCAATGGTGCCACAAGTATATCCAGAAAGTCCTCTTCCCTTCTTGGTCTGTCAGGGAACCAGTCTGCACCCCATGAAGGAGGTGATCACAACCATTTATTCGGTTTCCCAGGCAGAAGCACAGACGATGATGATAAGCACTGTGAAAATGGTGAAGTGCTTTAACAGTCCAAACACGCTTTATTTGTGACTCAGACCAGGAAACAAAGGTTTCCAGCTTCACTAGAAACCAAAGAAGAAACCTGCCAGCCTCCTGGGAAGCATAAGTTTAAGGGGAAATAGTTCATAGTTCCTCGCAGAAACAGTGAAATATATTTTTTCTCTGCTCAAATGCAGCACATCCCTCAACCATTCAGAGGTGGAGGAAACTCTTGAAGATAAACTTTCAGAGTGCCATCAGATGTGCTCTAATGATGGGCACACATGTAAGGCTGGTAGGTAGGACACCTGACTTCTCCTCCTAGTCTGCCACTGCTTTGCAAAACCCAGCTTTGGGAACAGCTCATCACTTCTCTGTGTCTTCGTCTACATTCCCAACATGTGCAGAAAGTGAAAACACTTTATTAATGTCTGACATACTCAAAATGGCAGATTCCTGTCTTGGCCAGGCGTCCTCTAAATGCAAATAGTAACAATGTTTACTTGTCTGCAGCCTCATTATTTATTTGACTTGAACATATACCAGACATGGAGCTGGCTCTGTCAGCCCTTTGGTCCCTCCTTATTGAGGTACAGCACAATGTGATTGCCCGTTTGGGAGTTTGAGCACGAGAGACTGCAGAAGATGTATTATAATGAAGAACATTATTTGTTTCCCAGATGAGATTTTAAAGTAGGAGGGAAAATATCTTGTTTTTCTCTGCTCACCATGGAGCAAAACAGTTAGGTCAACAGGAACGAGTGTCATCCAGCAACTCTCATTTCTTCCTGTTTTCCCATCTGCCTTCACTATAATTACACACCAAAAAATAACAATAAAAATACACTGATATGGTCACTAAGTCAAGTACTCCTAGCTTTGGAAATGCTACAATGACGCTTAACTGTTAAGATTAATGTAATTATTTTTATAGTCTTTAGAAATATAAATATCTTTTTACCTTTATGATTAAGAAACTCCACCAGGAAACTTCACGGTTATATGATGGTGGCAGGAGAACAGTGAGACTTAGCATCATGTTTTTCTCATACCAGGATATAAAGCTGTGTTAGCCCTTGTGAGTGCAAAACATGATCCCTTATTCCCTACGCCTACAGATAGCCCTACCACATGAACCATAATTAAAACTCTTCATCTTGAATATCCAACCTGCTATAGCCCAGAACTATTAGTCCAAAGAAAATCCTGCTCAGCTTTTGGCTGGAAGAGTCCAGAACAGATAACAAATTTGGGGATTTTGCTGCTAGTGTTTGTCAAGTCTCTGAGGAATAGCATTTTGTTGAGATTTAGGTTGTTTTTTCAGGGGGGAAAAGCTCATTTAAAAAGCTCACTGGAAGCAAAAAAGAATAGAAAAGTCCCCAGGATCTTTCAGAAATGCTGAAACAACTGAAATATTTTACTAACATCATTCCTGAAAATGGCAAAACCTACTTTGGTCAGATTTTCTAAAAATAAAAACAAATAAGATATGATCTGCTAAAGCAGATACCAGGGGGAAAAAAAAATGTTAACCTAAGCAAGAGTAAAATGTTGTTGCAGATAATTTAATATCAGTGTTTAGAATGGAAAATCTCCACCAGCTTTCCCCTCTGATATCTGTGCTCTGCTGTCATGCTCGCACTGGTGCAGGTCAAGTAATTGATACGAAGAGGGAGGTCTTGATGGGTGTTGATTCCACTCTAACTTTCATGGCTCACTAGCAGCTACTTGCTCAATCCCAAGAGTGATGTTACAAAGTCCTGGAGAAAAAAGGAGAGAAGTGAAAATGGACTTGGAGACTCAGACACCTTAGAATTTATTCTGTATATCACAGAATTATCATAGATTATTGTTATCACAGTATTATTATTATTATTGCAGTATTATTATTCTTATAATATTGAATAAGGCTGTCATCCTTCTGGGTCTTTATCTTCATATCTAAAATTCCAGGGGGGAGATCAGCAAATCCAGTATATGATAAAAAGGAGCATAGTACTTGATGCTTAATTTTGCGCCATGTAGGAACCAAAAGGGTTCCTACTGCCTGGGAGGAAGAGCATACTTATAAATACTTAAAGGATGGGTGTCAGGAGGATGGGGCCAGTCTTTTTTCAGTGGTTCCCAGTGACAGGACAAGAGGTAACAGGCACAACCTTGAACATAGGAAATTTCATCTAAACATGAGGAAGAACTTCTTTACTTTGAGGGTGGCAGAGCACTGGAACAGGCTGCCCAGAGAGGTTGTGGAGTCTCCATCTCTGGAGACTTTCAAAACCCGCCTGGACACATTCCTATGTAATCTGCTTTAGGTGAACCTGCTCTGGCAGGGGGGTTGGACTAGGTGACATCCAGAGGTCTCACCCAACCCCTATCATTCTGTGACTCTGTAAATATAATGGGAGATTTCAGAACAGCTTCTCAAAGGCTGCAGAATGATCTCCACCAAGACAAAAGGATCTTTCATATGTCTTACTGACTTCTCCAAGTACAGACCTCCTTCTACAAAAATACAGAAGAAAATCAGTCTAGCCTGAAATTAACTCCTGTGCTGCCCATAAAATTCTTCTTCGAAAAGGACAGTAGAAAGAAGGAAACTAACACCACAGATGTTATTCATATTATTGCTTAATACCCTCATAGGAGTTGTTCTGGTGTTGTAACAATGTGACCATTAAAAAAGTAGAATGGATTTACAAGGGTTTAATTTCGAGTGTCAAACCCTTTACTAACTTCATCCTCCTCGAGGCACTTTTCTTGCTACAAACGTAATCAGAGGTGCAGTGGCATCTCCATTTCAGTCTCATTTCCAGTTGCTGTGAGTTTTCTGATGGCTGTTGATGTAACTTTGAGCAACGCTAAATTACGATCCGAGCTGTTCTCACTCTCAATTGGCCTGTAACCTGTACAGGACTGAGATTATGGGGAATTCGCTTCTCTTAGCCCCAAACTTCCCATGACTTCCCTCATCCCCTGGGAAGGTAAAATAATGACCAGTAGTTTTACCAGCATCTGACTCAAAGTCACTATTTCAAGTTCATTTATTCCTCATGGCACAGAGAGAAAACTGAGGGATGGTGCATGTTTTTTTCCCCTGGCTTGTCTTATCTCTTGCTTGATACCAAGTTGTTCTATGCAAATAAACCGTGATTTCAAGGGGAAAGCCAGAGAAAAAGTGTTGCTGAGTTGATGGATATTTACTTTGACTTAGTGACTGGAGGCAGAACACAAAGCAGGGAATACCCAAACAACCTAGAAATGAATTTATGGTCGTCATTTCTCCAATCGCTGGCCCAGGTGATCTCATTAACAAAAGCACACTTTATCTGTGGAAATTGTTGCCATAATGTCTTGATCAAAGTAAACACATCACTGGGTAGCTATCACACACAATAACAGCCAAATATTCCAGACAGCTTGGATATGTTACGGCAGAGCTGAATGAATTTTACCTTTCTCTGCAATATTAATATCTTTCATCAGGTAATGCTTTTTTTTCCTTCTGTACTCAGAGATATCTCAGCAGGGAGAACAGACTTGCGGGACTTAGGGTATTTAAAGCTACACAGTCAGTAGGGGAGCTTCTTAAGGACACAGATGACTTGTAGTTTTCTGTCTCAATGAGTGATCCATTTGACTAGCCATGATCATCTACAGCAAAGGAGTCTATGTAGAAGCAAGGCACCCTGGGCTCCGCCTATACTCAATGAAGAGCAAGCCAGGTGCATTAGCAATCATCGCTGAGTAAGCACCTGAATTTGTTTGGGGGAAGTGCCATGACTCACAAAGCCATCCAAGTTCTCATATTCTCATCCACAAAACTAAAATTCTACCTGCAGCAAGATAAAGATGATTTAACTTAGATGAAGGTAATCACACAAAAGCAGAGCGGGATACAGGGCAACACAGTCCTTTGCCTTCCCTAGGTTCCACTTGCAGCATTAGTCAATTCTGCTTGGATAGAAATACTAATTTCTTTAAGGTTGGTTTGTTTGGTTTTGTTTCAGATAGTTATGTTTTAATGAAATACAGAAATGGGAAAGGTTTATCTGTTTCATAGATTTCTCTTCTGGAAGATAAGCCTAAATACACACTCGGATTAGTCATTGGTTTAGCTATTTAAGCAGTGGCTGAAATGAAACTTCTCCTGCCCTACCTTTAAGTCTTGAAAGAAGACAGGAACTGGCATTTTCTTGACAAACTGTCCTTTCCCTCCAAGATTTCAAAGGTGATCCTTTACTTTTAATAGAGAACAAAACCAAACCTTGATGCCTCCACCTTTTGACAGAAGAGAATTCTGCATTTCTGGGCAGCATCTGGCTTTGCAGAGATTGCAAGAGAGAAGCCATGTGGCTTTTGTGAAGTGTCCTTGCACAGCTATTTTCACAGCCAGCCTTGACCATACTAGAAGCCCCACTCTTCTTCAAGTAGGATCAGAGCTTAATCTCTTCATTCTACGCCTTGAGAAATGGTTCATTGTAATAGTGGAGTAACTTGCAGTGTCCTAAAGTCTGAACCAGAGGATGTCAGAGAGGAATTGGGAAATCAGAGCAGAAACTCTTCTGCCTGGATGTCTCCCTTACATTGTATGGTTATGGCTATGTCACTTGACTGAGCAGTGGCTGAAGAGCAGACAGAAGCTTGTCATGATCCCATCTTCTTGCAGCAGCATGGATTTAATGCAGTAATACTACGGCTGTCTTCAATCTCTCCACATCTCCTGTTATTTTCACTTGATGACAACCTTCTAGGAAGGTCTGTAAGGCCATTTTTTTCAAGAACTGACATATGGCGTTGCTGCAAGGGATACTGGGACATCCTCTCCTTCCATGCCCACAAAACCCATACTTAAGTGTGGGCTTGTGTCCAGCCACCTCCAACATGAACTTGAACATTGAGCTGTACTGAAAATATGGTCAGGTCTCCACTGCTTGCAGTACAAGCTTGTGAGAGCAAATTTTTCTGACATTCACAGGTCTTGTTTACATCCCCCCACTACAAAGTCCCTCTTAGTCTCACAGTGGTTGGTCTCTGACTCCAGGAAATATCTCTCCCCCTCTACAAGTCAACCTGTGGGATGTTTGTACTCACAGAAACATCTGAAGTCAAGATGTCAGTGCTCTCATTACCACTTCAGACAGGAAGCTACCTCTCGTGATGTTTCCTATGATAAAATCTAATTTCTCTTATTCAATGCTTTGTATTTAATTTAACATTCTTCCTTCTTTATGCCTCCATTTGCTTCTGTGGACAACATTTAATGAAACTTGGCACAGAGACAGATGGATTTTCTTTCTGTCTGTATCGCTTATTATTCAGCACCTGAAAGCAAAATCTTGAATGTGAGAGCATGGGACAGGGAGGAAAAATAGAGCTCATTTTGGTTTATTTCTCACCTCTTAGAAATCTCTTCACTGTTTCCTTGTTTCCAGTACTCTCATCCCCAAAGGCTCTCTATTTGTCATCACTCAAATGTTAATCTTGTTGGACTATGCTGCATGTGGAATTACTCTTGTATAATCCATTTGCTACTTGTTTACCTCATGTATGATTAGTCTTTCCCTTTAGATTTTTATGTAACACTCAATAGGGGAATATCAGGGTATTCTGGGTGTTAGGGTGAATAATCCTCAAATTTGCCAAGAGACTGAGATATCATGACCATTTCATTATGCAAATAGAGAAATGAGACCTGCAAATTTCATTGCTCTTCTGCCAGTGAATTTGATTCCAGACAGATCAAGATACGTGTGAGGGGCTTGCTGCATATGTGACCAAGATGGGAATTGAACCAACATTCCCTAGGGCTAAATCCTTTGCTGATCCACAAGAACAGTCTTTTTTCATCTCAGTGATTTAAAGTGAAGCAAAATGTGACATGATGGCTCTGCAGTAGACAAAAGAAAACAATCAAACCACAAGTATTAGTGTGCTGGTACAACATCAGTGAATCTTGAACTTGATGGACTTTGAAGATAAAATCAAATGGGTTTGGATGCTTATGAGAAAGTTCTTAGCAAATAGTACTTGAAATTCTGCAGATGAAACAGAGAAAAAGACCTGCAGGAATAATAATCCTTTGGCAGGGATATGGACATCTAGAAGAGCACCTTCACTAGTTATTATGATGATAGAAGTGTGTTTCTTGAATGGTGTTCCTTTTCTTTTTCTTCTTTATTTTTTTTTTTTTTACAGAAAAGAGAAATGCAACTGGAATGCCTTAACCCTTCCTTACTATGTCTGACATGAATATACTACAAGGATCTCCACTCCTCAGTACTATAGAGACTAAAATCAGAAGGAATCTTTGACCATTCACATGAGGATGTATTTTTTATATGCTAGCAATTAGCCAAGAGGCTGCCTTGACTGACAGAAGGGGCAAAAAGTTGCTTTCCACTAAAAAGATGATCCCTCATAGAGCTTTGGGCTGCCTCTGACCTCCTTTTGCCTCCTATATTCCTCTGAATTCTTCATCATGGAGTCATCTCCTCTCAGATGAGTCCCTCCCTTTGGCTTAGCCAACCCACAACACTTCTGTAGATGAGACAGATGCTGCTGACACAAGATGCATGGCTACTTTTGCATAATGTAGGACTAAGGACCATGAGCAGAACTGGACACAGTCTGCCCCGGTGCTGACAGAACTTCTCCCAGCACAAAACCCAAAGGCATAACCTGAGGAGACAGGTAGGCTGCTTCAGCCTCACTCTGCTGAACTAGCCAACAACCAACACTTCAAGAGGCCTGACATCATCTGACCGCATGCAGAAATAGGTCACATCCCCACTTATTACCTTGTGCTGTAGTTAAGAACACAAGAATATGTGAACATAAAACATATCCTACTGGGCTGGGTCTGGCAGACCAATAATCTGCATCAAGATGAGATGCTATTTAAGGAGGACACACAAACCTGGCCACTGTCTGCACTCCTTTCCTCTTGCAGTTTCACAACTTCCATGGTTTTTGCATTACAGATTGCAAAGAATACAACCCCTGCCTATTCTCTGCATTCCCAGATATTTCTTTACATGACTTTTAGCCATGATATTTTTATATTTTCAGTCTTCACGCTTCCTGTGGCAACAAAACTCCAAACGTTCTTTGCTACTCTCTTTAAAATACATATATATACTTTCAGTACATATATATATACTTCCTTTTTTTTTCTGTTTATAAGCAGTCCCCTATAATTTCAGGGAATTTTCCCTAGTCAGTGGATTAAATTAATCTCATTCACCACCATTGTTACTCCAACACTGACCATATCCCCATCAGCATTCTCCTCTCTGAACTGAAGAGCCCTCAACTTTATATTCTGTCTACATAATGTAGATTCCTCTTTCCATCTGCAGTGTGAATTGTCCTTCTTTGCATCTTTTTTTTTAGCACTGAACTTTTTTTTCTTCCAACTTGAGCTGGTTTGTGTTTCTGCATGATAAAAGCATGTTTTCCACAAAAATATTCAGCCTCGATTTGACAGTACTAAAAGACAGGGAACATTCAGCCTCCCTTGCTTGTTTGTTGCCCTGACTAATAGCCTCCACTGTTAAGAACATGCCAGTCATTAGTGTTTGGCTGTCACTACCTGCTGCTCCTTCTTACAATGTGTTTCCCTGCTAGGTTGAAGAACTCTCTCTTTGCAAAAGCATTTTATACATTGCCATCAAAGCACTTTCCAGCCTTTTTTTTTTTTTTAACCTCTTTTTCTTTTATAAACTCAAAGATTGTGTTCTTTAAATTGGTCATTGGTCAGTGTTGCATCCAGATTGCAAGTCCTATCTGTGGGTCACTTCCAGAGCTGGTGTCCTCATATGGGTTAGGAAATAACATCAGCTTCTAGTCTCAGGACTCGTGTTTGTGCACCCAGGATCTCATTAGCTCTGTTTTCCCATTAGTGTTGCAACTCTGGGAACGCTAAATGAGTGGCTCACATCTACTGTGCTATGTAGGTGCTTTGCAGTGCTTTTCCCTTGTCTTGTAGGTCAGGCTGTACTCTTTGTTCCTAGATGTAAAACTATGCCTTTAGAAATCATCAGTGTTAGTCTTCCAAAGGGACACATACAAGGAGCTCTGGGCAACTTGGGAATCTTAGTCTAAACAATCTAGTATGTTCCTAATCAGCTGTGTCTAGGAGGCAAGTAATTAGATTATAACGCTGGGAAGGTACTCCCCTGGGAGGCTAGAGAGAGGGTGGAAGCTGGTTTTCTGCTTCATGGGTGAGCACTCTAAAAGCAGATGTTTAGGAGTGATTTCCAGACAAGCCTGGTTCTTTTTCATATTTTATTCAGTGACTCTCAAGAACAGGACAAGCCCCGCACAAGGTGAAAGTGCAAAATACTCATTCTTGAGATCCCACTTGTCATGAGTATGAGCAGATGGATGAAGCACACAGTAGAGTCAATACTGCAGTGTTTTAGTGCGCACCCAAACTTTAAAATTTCAGGTGCTTATGTAGCTTTAGACACTGTCATATGGTGACAGGGAACTCTACACTGATGCTATAGCTTAGTGGAGTATTTAATGCCTAAATTTTGGATTGAAATACTACTTGTCTTTATTTTAATCTAGATTTTTTACCTCTTTGCCTTTCTTTTAACTTGAGCATTGAAAGCATATGCCATGAATTGCTGAGAAGATACATTTCTTCTTGTCCCTTTCTCTACGTTACACAGAAACAAGATTGATGGTAAATTGCCAGTGATGCTGAACAGAGATGAAGCTTTAGTCTTCATTTGTGTGCATGCTTTTGTACAGGCCCACGCACTACTAACATCACAGAAGATGAAAGTGTTCTTAATCGGAGCAGAAAATGTGGAGAAAAATATCACACAGTGTAGCCAAGAAGAAAGAAAAACTCTCAGTGGCACTCAGAGTGGAAGACATTTGTTCTGGCCTTCTTTGTAGTCTGTTTCATTTTGACTTTTTTGTTATTGCTGCTGTTGTTCAATTTTCTGCAAGAAAGAGATTAAATTAATAGGAATCGATTTGTGTATCTACGGTTATGTAGAGGGAGGTCTGGCTACGGTGGGCACATGTATCACCAAACTTTCCTACTGTGGTTTTCACTGAAATAATTTATTAAAGTCCACTTCTGCTTCACTTTGATCTGATTTTTCCCACCACCATCCCAAAGGCCACTCTTCATCTTGTTCTTCAGCTTTTCCTTTCACTGGAAAAAATGTCAAGACAGAAGGTATAATAAGTTATGCATAATTAGACATTGTCTATTCCATCTCATCATTTCAAGGAATTTTATAATACGGTGATTTCCACATCACAATAACCTTGAGTGTAGGGAACACTATTGCCATCAAAGAAATACCTCCCTGAGGACATGTGCAAAAGGCTATACCACAGTTGATGTAAACCAACACTGCAGTGGAACTACGCTAACTTTCTGCTATAGAATCAAATTCAGGAGGCCAAACAAAGCTAACCAAAAATTATTTCCTTGTAAGATAGTTTCATAAAGAGAAGCACTCCATCCTTGTTGTGGTGGTGAGATGAAGCCTACATCTGAAATGTCTGCCAAGTATAGCAGCCAGATCAGTACTCACAGTATTGTTGTGGTGCTCAGCTTCATCAATCTCTTTACAAAGACTAGTCCTAGGCAGAGGGGCAGGACATCTTCTTATATGCACCCAATAGCTTTAGATGTGGTCTTACCAGGGCTGTTTCACAGACCAGAATAACTCCTCAATCAGTTACCTCCCACTTTTTCAGTAGATTACCAAAGTCCCATCAAACACATAATGTCTTTGTGAGCTCTTCACAAAGGTTTCTCTGAGGAACTGTAGGCAAAATTTCCTTTCCTAACAAGCCCTGGTTGAATCTAAGGTAACAGTAAGGCTGGCATGAGTTATCCATGGGAAGCATGGATTCAGCAGAAGAAAGCAGAAGACAGAAGGAGGTAGTAGATGTGAATATGTCAAACTCCACCTAGCCAGTGTCCTCCTAGCCACATTGACCAAAGGAACTCTATAGTGCCGCTATGAAAAACTCATAGGGAGTGTTCTGTGCTAGCAAGGCCTAAAGTTAGTTAAATACCAAGCCCAGGGCTGTGGATCACATTAATGGCAGGTGACTGACAGCTAAGCTTACCACTTCCTTACCCTGCTCTGCTGCCTATGGAAATGAGTTCCCAAAAATTGGAGTCAAACAAATGTCAAAAATGTGTTATGAGGACTAGTAAATTGATCTTTGTACAACACCATAGGCATGAGAAGCATCCAATAGTGACTGGTGTTAAAGTGTTCCTGAGCTTGACACAGATTGAATCTAAAGCTCAGGTCCACTGTGATACTCTATCCAGTTTTCACAAGGATTTGAGGCAATCCTTTCCCTGACAAACAATTAGAGAAGCCACATGAGTGAATCCAGGCACAGCCTGTTCCCTGCCAAGGCATTAAGTCAATTGCTAGTGCCACAAATCTTAGAAATGGCAGGCTTCCTAATCCCATAGTTTAATTCTTGGCATTTTTGATAGGTTTCTAAGCAGGAGGCAAATAAGCTTCATCAGACTTTCAAGCTGACTGTGCCAGCATCCAACACACAGTCTTTATTTCAACGTCCAAAGTCTAAGGTAGCATCACAGGCATGAAAAGCAGGCCACGTCCTGAAGGGCTTGGAAAGGAGGTGAGTACATTATAATTTTTCTCCTTTTTTCACCATTTTAATGCTTGGGAAAATTTCTTCCTATAGATGTAAAATAGGATAAACACACCTAGTGCTTTCCAATGAGGCATCTCAGAAGGCCAACATATAAAAGAGTTATCACAGCTACAGAAGATTTGTCTGGTCCAATTTAATAAAATTCGAAGAACAGCATGGTGTAGAAGCCTGGATTTGATATGAGCTGTCGACCATAGTCATCTCTCCTGCACCCCACACCCTCTGGTTTCCAGCCCAGCCTACCAATATCCAAGCATTCCATTTTTACTGCAGTCGGTTGCAGTAGTGACTAGGAAAGGAATGGGATTCAGCACAATATTAGAACACATTCAGCCATAACCCTTCAAAGAGCTTAGTCTAAATCACATACTAGTTAAATTGAAACTTATTTCATACTTCTGTGTCTTCTTTGCTTTGTGTCACGAAGGCAGTAGGGCACTCTGTCCCAACCACCCCTTACTGAGTGGTGCACTTGACTGTTCCTCCACAAATTTCAGTCAAAAAAGCCCCAGATTGACTTAAAGTATACAGCTGACAGATCTTTCCTAACATAGCTCATGTTAACAGAAAAGAATAAGAAATCACACTCAAAGAGCATATCTGGCAGAAAAGAGGAGATGACAAACTCTGGGAAGGGGCAGCTGAAGACATTAGCTTCTTCAGTAGGTGCAGCTAAAGCCAGAGAATAAAGTTCCCATGGTCTAAGTAAAAAAATCTAAGTAAAACATGTACAACATCGATACCATTACATTGTTCAAGTGCAAGCAGTATTTGGGGATGGGGAGAAATGAAATAAAACTTTAGATATTTAACAAAAGTAGAAGCTTCACTGGAAGGGATTCACAAAGAAATGTCTGTCTTGTGGTTCCATTTTTCTCAAGTCCCATAAGACGAGTGTATGTGTTAGGAGCGGCTCTTGTGTTGAGTCTGTGCTGGTTTATGTGTATTGAATAATTCACTTTGCAGTTTTCTTTGGGAAGCACTAGCAGGGTTCCTCTTTTTAATACTTAGCCATCTGTATTCATAAAGTTAGTAAGCAAGTAATGTGAGAATTATGACACTTTATGCTAAATACATGATACTTGATGATTCTGCACATGGCACTTCATGGGTCTACATAGGAAGACTTAAAGAAGAAGAAAGGTCAAAGAGGGAAGATGAGGCATCAGACACAGGATAAGTAGAAGAGTGAAAGTGAAAAATCTTTTCTAGAGATAAGGGAATTTTAAAAAAAAAACAAACCAGAGAGGTAACTTTAAAAATTTCCATTTCATTTAAACTCAGAACTTGGCCACATACACACAGCAGTGAAAGAGTAGAGTAGATAAGTGTTCACATGCTTTATCTGTACAGGGCATGCAGGGTAAAGTCTTGGTCCCAAAGAGATCAAAGACACCTTTAATGTAGTGAAGAGTTCCTCAGGAATGATGTACCCTGACTGAAGAACAGATCAGATGTGGGACTTAGGGATTAATTTCGTCAATTGCCTTTCCATTGGGACTTCCTCAATAGGTCAGATTTTTAGATAANTAGGAAGACTTAAAGAAGAAGAAAGGTCAAAGAGGGAAGATGAGGCATCAGACACAGGATAAGTAGAAGAGTGAAAGTGAAAAATCTTTTCTAGAGATAAGGGAATTTTAAAAAAAAAACAAACCAGAGAGGTAACTTTAAAAATTTCCATTTCATTTAAACTCAGAACTTGGCCACATACACACAGCAGTGAAAGAGTAGAGTAGATAAGTGTNACTTTGCAGTTTTCTTTGGGAAGCACTAGCAGGGTTCCTCTTTTTAATACTTAGCCATCTGTATACATAAAGTTAGTAAGCAAGTAATGTGAGAATTATGACACTTTATGCTAAATACATGATACTTGATGATTCTGCACATGGCACTTCATGGGTCTACATAGGAAGACTTAAAGAAGAAGAAAGGTCAAAGAGGGAAGATGAGGCATCAGACACAGGATAAGTAGAAGAGTGAAAGTGAAAAATCTTTTCAAGGGACATCTTGAGCATATTGGGGAATTCCTTGTACTTCAGAAAAGTTTCATTAAGATTTAGCAGATATCCCAACTCAGTAGAGGGACCTAGCACTGTTGGTGAATTTCTATTTGGCTTTGGCTTTTTTATTTTCATCAATCTCCAGTTCCTATGAACAAAATTACCATATAAGAATCTCCATTTTCTTTTAGCAGTAGGAAAACATTTCTAGTTCTCATTATTAGAAATAAAGATAGAAATTGAATTCATAATTAAATAGACAGCAGATAGAAAAAGCAAATTATTTTAATAGTTTCCTGGTATGTTGAGAAGGAAAAGCTGAGGTAAATTTCTGATATTGAGCTGCAAAAATGTAACTATATGCACACATCTACGCAATAATAATTGAAAATTTTGTAGTTACTGAGGAAGAACCAAGAAAAAAGTGGATAGATATTGAAATAACATCAGCAGGACAGACAATATTTGTGATAACATCAAACATAAGAATTCCTGTAATGTTAAATCTTAAATATCAGATATTTCATTTGATAAAAACAAAATGACAGTAAAGAAACTGCTACAGTGAGTGAAATGAAAAAATCACATGTAGATTTTACTGCTTTTACTCTTTTCATTTCCATTTTTGTTTCGGCTCCTGAATTAGTGAATTAGTTTAGAAATCAGACCAAATTACAGATTGGAACTCACTTGTACAGAAATCCTCCTAGATAATTCTCATGTTTATATTCATTTTTACTGAAGACAGTAATGTTGTGGCCATTGGGAAAAGGAAAGAGAGATAGAGCTGGCCAGGTTATTTGCGCTTTTAGGTTTTCTTTTTATTAACCAGAGGGTGAGGTCTACCTGATCATGCTCATTCACCAAAACAGAATCTTCCCATTAATAAAAGACAGTATTGAAATTTTAGGTTGAATATGACAACATTCCGTTAATTTTTTCTCAAGAAAGGTTTCTCACATACAGGAGAGAATTTAAATAGAGATGGCTATCAGCTCAGAAAAAAAAAAATCAATAGCATTTTACAAAATGATAGCTTAGAGGTTAGCACAGAAAGACACACAGGTTCAAGAACCTGCCTTATTTGATTCAAAGCAGGTATTTGAACTTAACTTTTCCACATAAGAAGTAAATGTCCTAACAACTAGAAAATCAATCAGTCTTTTGTGATTGAAAATTTATAAGAACAAAAGTTGTCATCTGTTCACACAAAAAATGAAAACAAACCGCGAAGCTTCAACTATTAAACAAAAAAAGGAGGAATTGCTGTTTTCTAGCCCTGACTTTGTAGTTTCAATTATTATGTGATATGATGAAGTCAAAATGTAATATATGTATGTTATTGCAATATTGTTCTAGTATCCTGTCAAATTTAATGCAGTTAACACATTCCCATGAAAGATTGTTGGTTTTCTAGAACCCAAAGGAAAACTACTCCTTTGTGGGATTTATTTCTGTTTTCTCACTGATTTTATCAGGAGTATGACCAAGGTTGGTTGCCTTTTATCCCTCCACCATACAAAGAAGTGACGGGTGATTAGTCTTGGCCTTACAATTGCCATGAGATATTAGCCACTGTGGGCAACCTACTTTGTTGAATTGAGTGGACTTTACCTGGGATTTGCCCACTCAGTGTTGAATTCATTTTGATCTATCTGTACTTTACACTCCTCTCTGTTGACAGTTTGTGAAAATAAAGACTGGTTTCACCTTTACCAGAGACCTGAAATTTCATGGGGTAAGAAAAGAAGTAGTGTTTAGGCCTTCTGAATCTATTCTTGGCAGTCATTGGTTTACAAGTTGTACTTGGCAAGATGCTTAGTCTCCAGAAGAGGGAACATGAGTCCAGCTGGAAGCATAAGGAGGTTTGTCTCTGATTTTCATTAGACTGAAGTTTCAATCTCTGTGAAATGAGAACCTTCTGGCACTGATACCTGATATCTTGATGTTGTGCCTTTTGCACTTATACTATGTGTGACTAAACAGGTATAAATTTACAGAGAAATTTGAGGCTTCTCAATAGTAGTATATAGTATATATACTTCTCAATAGTAGTATTACTTAACTTCTTCAGGCTATAATCTTCCTTGCATATTTGGAGAACATAGATAAGCGTCTCATCTTCAGTAGCATACATTTTTGGAACTGAGACCTATGGACATAACCCAGATTATATGCACAGAACTGAGATCAGAATCTAATCTTGAATTTTTTGAATATTGCTAGCTTAACATTTTAATTAATAAAAGTTACACTAGGACCATTTTCGAAAGAGAGGTCTGTGATGGGAAGATTGACAACACTTTCCCAGAAACATCCTGAACAATTGGACTCTAGAAGAAAATTTTTCACCCTGAGAAAAATAAGACATCGGAATAATCTCCCAAGAGAAGTGATGGATTCCCCAGCATTGGACAGTTTTAAGATTCAGCTTGACAGGATGCTGGGCCATCTCATGTAAACTATATTTTTACCTTGAAATATTGGAATAGATGAACCTTGAGGTCGCTTCCAATCTGGTATTCTGTGATTCTATGATTCTGTGTTGGCGAGAGCATTAAGGACCTTTGGAAAGGCCAGCTACTCCACACTTGCTCTCCTTTTCTCACAAGCAGCTCTCATCCCTAACTGCTGGCACATCAACACAGAACTGCAGCTGTGGGTAGCTTTGGGCAAAAAGGGGAGGCATTCCTGGAAAGAGAGGTGAGGCTGTTTGTTTAGATAAAGCTATCTGCTAAGAAAGGTGCTCACAAAAGACTAAGCTTGGGCACAGCAGATTTTTCTAGGGTTCACCCAATAACAAATGGAAGTCCCTTCAGAAAATTACCCTTGCACTGCCTGTCCCTCTGCAGAAGTCTCTCTCTCCATCCACTAATGAAGGAACATTGTGTATCTGTCCTCCTTTGACTAAACTGAGCCTTTGTTAACTATCTTTCATCATGCTGCAAATCCTTGCATAGGTCCCTGCTTAGCAAAGGGCTCAAGCACAGCTAGACTGCCATAAACACACTGAACTCATCAGGATTCAGACTGAGTTGAAGATATATTGCCTCAGAAAGAATTGCTGTAGCACGTTCAGTTATAGAGCACTACTGTATTAACCATTGAAGGATAATTGTAAATAAAACTCACAAGGATCAATTCAGCTCAGCTCAATCAGCTTATTGATTTAAGCTATAAAAAGAAAGTAGCATATCAACAGCTCTCTTACACGCGAACCCACCACCAGTCCCCGGTGACTGACAATTTCCTGGCACAAATAGCACATGAACTTTAAGCAGATAATTATTGCATCTCTTTGAGTTTACAGGTAGCTTCAGACTTTCCTTTAAATTACACAATCTTTCCCTGTCTGTCCTGAAAGACAGGCCAGTTTATCTGCATATGGGTCATGTGGACAACTTATCATAACCATTTTTCATCACTGCCTGGTGTTCTGCAAAGTGAAAAATAGGAGGCACATGTATTGCAGAAATCATTGATATTTACTATAAAGATATAGATTTATCAATAGTTGAAGAAATATTTCCAAAAAAATACAAGTGAAAACAGTAGCATAGGCTGATGAGCAGTTTGGTAATTCCTCAAAAGCAAGCACCAAAAATCATATGAATTTTGCTCACTGCTGATGGCATAAACCTTTATTATAATTAGCATGCAACCTAAAAACAGTATCTCAAGAATAGCCAAGAACAGCCACTCTGCTAAAGCAGCACACATGAGAGACAGCTGGACCCAGGCCTGAATTATTTAGCACAGATCTAATCCTGTCCTTGCAGGTTTTGCAGTTTTGCCAAGAGTAAGGATTTTTCTTCTTTTTTAAAAAATTTATCTCCCCCTAAGACATTTGTCTCCCCTCTGTGACCATGAGGGCTGCAGAGACTCTGTTCCAGTTCTTCATAGGAGGAACTGTAGGAGACTTTTCTTGACAAAGAGAAAATCTAAGCAGGCAGAGGGAACAAAACTCTGAAGAAGAGAGAAGAGGAACTAGAGATTTACTCCAGAGGATGCCATCTAAACATCATCCTAGGTATCAGGCCTGGGTGATAAGGGGCCATTAGCCTTTAAAAACTGATTTTTTTAGCACATATGTAACCCCGTCATTCGGGAGGGGGTCTACCAGACAACAGACTCTGAAAAGTTACCCTTACTATGGTCATTGAGACAATGGATGTCTTCAGTGCGACATTACTCCATTTTCATTAACTGCAGAAAGGATTAAATAGACTGTGGAGGCAACCTTACTCTCTGCTGGATTATTAGGTGGGAAAGACACCAGCAAGAGTGTCTGATTCTCCATCAGTGACCACAGACCTCCTGTGTCCGATATCACCAACCTGGCTAGTGCCAGTGCAGTCTTATGCCCAAGCAGCCTTCTTAAGCAAAGAATTTCCCTTCCTTTTCCATGGTCTAGCTCAAGCACAGGAGATCCTTTACACCAGATCACACTTTACACTGGGTCACAGAGATCCTTTCTACTATAAGGACAGTAATACAGCTTGTCACTATGTCACTGCTAAATCTATGAGTAAGACTTTGGATGGTTTTATAGATAAATATCTCGAACTGAGGTCCCAGCAACCCTCGTCACTTAAAACAGATAGCATTCATCAAGTAAGCAGGAGGAAGGATGAGCATAAAGCTCAGCATCTACCTGGAGTCCTGACCCATCCTGAGAAATAATTCACCAGTAAATACACTACTTAGTGTTCTGGGGCAAGTTGCATTCAATTTTGCATGCTGGAGTTGGGCCACTTTATAATCTTCTTTACTATTGGTCTAGAAAGATTGTCTCTGTTTCTCGGGGTTAGCAGTCTCATATAGGATGTGGGACATTTGAATTGAATGCGAGTTACCTCTGCCTATGCAGACAGGAGGCATCGTGTTGCTGATGACCATTCTCCAATATGCTGGTCATCAATCCTGCAGGGAAATTCTCATCCTGGTTTGCTTACACATGCCTTTAGCATCATGCAAGTACACAGAGAAAGAGCTGAGGCAGAAGAGATCACCAAGGCTCAGAGACTCTTCAGAGTGCTCTGAGCCAGCAGTAGCTGACAATGATGGTAATGAAAAGTAAAAAAGTTTTCTGGCTCACCCAGAAGTGCTCTATCTAAGAGATGAAGTCCTGATTGGAGTCAAAGTCAAGATGGACAGAAATGTCACAAAGCATACCAGGAACCATAAAATCATAGAATGGTTTGTGTTAGAAGGCACATTAAAGATCATCTAGGTCCAGCTGCCCTGCCATGCCCTGCCATGGTCTTGAACACATCTGGCAGTGGAGCATCCACAATTTCCCTGGGCAAGCTGTTCCACAGTCTCATCACCCTCACAGTCAATAACTTCTTCTTTATATCTTTTAGTTTAAAGCTATTACCTCTTGTTCTATCACTACATGCCCTCATAAAATATCCCTCTCTATCTTTCTTGTAGACAGCCTTTATGTACTGGAAGGCTGCTATAAGATCTTCCTGGAGTCTTCTCTTCTCCGCACTGAACAAGCCCAAATCTCTCAGCCTCTCTTCATAGCCCTCTGATCATCTTCATGGCCCTCCGCTGAAATTCCTCCAACAGGTCCATATCCTTCTTATGTTGGGGACCCCTGTGAGGAATCCATTACTCCAGGTGGGGTCTACCTAGAGCAGAGTAGAGTGGAAGAATCACCTCCCTAAATCTACTGGTCATGCAAGCTGGCTTTCAGGGCTGCAGGCGCACATTGCTGGCTCAAGTTAAGCTTTTCATCAACCAATGCCCTCAAGTCTTTCTCCTCAGAACTGCTCTGGATCCATTTTCCACCCAGCCTGTATTTGTGCTCAGGATTGTCCTGCTAGGTGCAGGACTTTGCACTTGACCTTGTTGACCTTCATGCAGTTCACACAGGCCCACCTCTCAAACCTGTCAAGGTTCCTTTGGAGAGCATTCCTTCCCTCCAGCACGCCAACTGCCCCACACAGGTTGGTGTTGTCCACAAACTTGCAGAGGGTGCACTTGATCCCACTGTCCATGTCACTGACAAATATGTTAAACAGCACCAGTCCCAGCACTGGTCCCTGAGGAACACTACTCATCACTGGTCTCCACCTGAACATTGAGCCATTGACCACAACTCTCTGAGTGTGATCATCCAGCCAATTCCTTATCCACTGAGTGGTCCATCTATCAAATCTATTTCTTTCTATTTTAGAGACCAGGATGTCATGCAGGACAGTTTCAAATGCTCTGCAGTAGTCAAGGCAGATGATGCCAGTTGCTCTTCCATTATCCACCGATGTTGTAACTCCATCGTAAAAGGCTACATTTTATTTGTATTTATTTTATTTTATTTTATTTTATTTCATTTCATTTCATTTCATTTCATTTCATTTTATTATTTTCATGGATAAGAATATTTCACATTTGCTTTTCAAATGGGCAGTTCATAACTGAGGTTGTGAAATGCAAATTTTAGAAGCTGCTGAGCTTACTTAATGCATGTTCAGACACATACACAATGTGTGCGAGTGTGTACTGTGTGTACAAGCACACACAAGTGTGTACCATTGATCGAGGTAGTATTAGGCAGTATTAGGTAGTAGTAATAGTATTCATAAACACTTTCAATAGGAACTTCAATATATCTTGCAGTGCACATATACATGTTTCCTTACAATCCAAGCTAGAAAAAAAATACTTTAATAGAAGGGTTTAATAGAAAATTATAACAAATATATGAATGACTTCTGTAAGGAATCCTTGAAAAACAAATCTTGACATATAGTAATATCTTTTTTGAAATCTTGCAAAAAAGAGAACCCTAAGGAAATTAGGGATTATTCTTGAAATAATGGATGAGTCTAGAATAATGCAAAGTTCAGTCACTTCCATCCCTATCAGGTATTACAAGAGTTTTCTCTTAAAGCCCTCTTTGTTTGATTTTGTAGATTTTGGAAAAGGAACTTTTAATTGTGAAAATGTGAATAACAGCATAAGTAGAAATCCATTTGTGCCAATACAAAAGAACTACAGAAGCAAGTGGTGCTGGGGATTATCTAAGGTCTCCAAAGATCAATATTGAGTCCCTAAATCTTCTTGTTTGCCATAACATCATTCATCTGGTCCTCATCAGCCTCATTTCTTTCCATAACCCTCCCTTGCCTGCCCATGAACGGACACTCCAAGGAATAAGAGTTGCCTTCTGTTGTGGTTACAGAGGATGGTGCAGCAGAGTCTTGGTTGCACACTGGCCTCACTGCTCTGATACACTCATTCATGCTCAGGAATTTCATTTACACTGCTCTACTCCCTAAAGGCTTTTGTGCAAGTTTCAGAACATCAGGTTTTTCAAAAGCCACAGATGTCCACAACTATGCCTTTATTAACTTTAGCAAACTGCTCACAAAAGGGCATTTTATTATTAGATGCAAAATGGAGGAAAAATTCGTAACAGGATTACACCTTTCTTAGCAAGTTGCTCCATCATAAGTAGAAGAAAATTAATGTGGGAGAAGGTCATGGCTGAATCTGAGTAACCCCTTTGTCTGCAATGATTATACTTTATCAGAAATAATTATTAAGTATTTTATTTAGGAAAGAAGACCCACAAATTAAGACTCATCTCTACCAAAGGTGGACCAATCATAAGATTACCAGGTGTTTTTGTGGACCAGTTACACAGTCAATTATGGACATAGACAGAACATGCAGCCATGGCATCCCACAGAGTGTGATCTGATGATACTAGGTTTATCACATGAAATGTCACATGAAGCAAAAAAACCCACGCAAACTGGTTTCCTTATCAAACCAAACAAGCTTCATAAAATCCTGGGAGCTCAGTTAGGCATGTTCAGAAAATGAATAACTGTGTTAAGTTTGATACTGTAAAAGCAAGATTATGAGCCAAAGCCATACCCCTGGTCACAACAGCTGTATCACCAAACATTTCTCTACCAGCTTCCTTAGCGGTGCCTTATCAAATTATTCTAAGTCTCTTCTTTAAGGTTTGCAAATGCATTGTATTTAAGCTAACACTTAACTGAGCTGTTTACCCAACTGGGAATGGAATCCCAACTGAAATAGCAAAGATGATACACTTATCTCAGCATTCCTCTAAGAACATTTCCAAGGAGAGACATCTACTTGCTAGACAAGGTTGGGTAGAAAAACTTGGAAGGCAGATGCTTGGGAACTTCCCAGTGCCACTGAGAAGATGCCCACATGGTCACAGGAGTAGGTAAGTCAACTTCATTTTAAGCTTTCGTGTTCTGTTCTGCTTGGCTGCCTATTCAGCAAACACCACAAATCCCTGCCACTCAGCACATTTGTGAGTTGAGACAAGACTTTGGCTCCGTTTTCCTAGACAGCTGTGCCACACACCAAGTTTCTTTTCCCAAAAAAAGGACATTTCCCCTTCCTCCCTCTTCCATAATTGAGTAAAATGAGGATTTCTTTCTCTTTATATGCATCAGGATTCGAACACATGAGCCCTCCACCTCTATGCATAGGTATGTCTTGCTTTTTTTTTAATCTGATGATGAATGTAAATCAACTTTGGTGCAGGGATGGAGGCTTCAAAGATACTGTCTTACAAGATCTGTGAAAATAAGCAGCTAGTTAGAGGAAAAAGCCCTTACTAGCTGCTACATGGTAGGAAAAGATAAACTGTGAGCTCAACTCTTACTATATATTAGAAAGTCCACACAAGAGCTAGCCCTCAAGTCAGAAATCTATAGCAAGCCAAGCTCAAATGAAAAATGGAGCAACAGGAATAATAAAATAAAATAGCATTGCAATGTTTATGTGCCCTACCTTGCTGGCAGAGCTGTACCTTCAGCAGGTTTTTCATTCATCCAAATGGCCAATACTTGAAGAGTGTCCAGTGCAGACAGACCCTTCCAAGACTACCTTTCCAAGCCAAGATCAGTTAAATCGGGGATAATACTTCTTTCAGAGTGGAGTTGCATTTGGAATTCCTACTCTTGTGGCCAAAAAATTAATACATAGCAGACAAACAAACAAAAAACACTTAATTACAGAGAGTTCTTATAATAATCCACAGTCACAGCTCTTATACTGAAAGCATTTTCAAATCATTCCAGCAAAGTATGAGCGGTGCCATTCCCCCTTTTTTTAGCAGAGAAACTGAGGCACAGTTTCTGTAGCACAGAAGAGAAACTGAGGCACTTGTCTTTACCAAATTCATATGAGGATTTTTATAGAAATAAAAGAACTGAATGTGGGCAGTTCATCCCTCTGGCAGACAGCAAGTAGCTATCCACTGATTAAAGAAACTCTTCACTACCATTAACTGTGGCTAGATGCAATGTGACAACAGTCAGCAGCACCGCAAGTCACCCCAGGACCCGCCTGGCGGTGCCACAATCTCTGTAACCAACGGAGAAGGAAGGCTGTCTGATGTGGTAGTCTGCGGGGACTTACTCACATTCCCGCTGCCACAAAGTGAGGGATAGCAGATACCCGAGCAAGATAATATTTTGGTTCTGTTATTCCAGCAATTGTAACCCTTAATGGGCAGTTTGCTTCCCTTCTGTCACTGTAAATCACCTGGAGCACATAATAGCACCCATTTACTTGAGCTCCAAGGTTCTAGTAGAAGAAAAATTAAGAGGGAGAGAGCAACTAAAAAACGGTGACCAACTTTTCATTTCTACAACAGCTCAGCTGGGGATGCACAAAGTCTTTGGATTTCATCCTGTCCCCACACTGCTCACAATCCAATTCTGAAAAAGGACCTTCTTCACTCCCAGAGAGGCCCTAGAGTGCTGTTGCTCTACTTCTTTGCAAGGGTGTGAGGGGCAGCATGGAGGTTTTGCTTTAAAGCTCCACTCAAAGCTGTTTCCGTGCTTCAGAGACATGGAAAGGAAATGGACAATCACTCGGTAATAAGAGCTTTTCCGCAGAGATATGAGTAAAAATGATTCCTTTTCTCCAAATTTGCTGACATTGTTCATATTTGGGCAGCCTGAAATGTGCCAAGGTGACAGAAGCAGACTGCAAGCAGCAGATAAGGAAAGGTCCTTGGAGGATATTGTGCTAAGCTGGTGGGCTTGTTCCTGCCTTCACCATGGTTCTTCATGTCATGCATGGAGCCAGCAAAAGGGGAGGAGAAAGGAAAAAGGATCTTGACAAAGAAGCTGGCGGTTAGGATTAAACTGTGTCCAATGAGGCCATTGCCACACAGACCTGGGGGACAGCGCCTGAGCCTCCCTGGAGTCAGAACAGCCACCCTCTGGGCAGCTGCCAAGCCAAAGTGCTGCAATTTTAAAGGTTGGGCTCAGAAGGTGTGAAGAATTGAAGCAAACTGGAGACTTGCAAAAATATTGATTATATATTTTTAAAGATTGTGACAAATAACGGAAGTAAAACCTCAAAGAGAGCAGTTTTAATCTGTCCTACTCAAGGCATTTATGGAAAATCATGTCCTACTCAAGGCATTTACAGTAAATATGTGAAGCTCGGGCCACTAAGGTGGCCTATACTGCAATGTGCAAGGAAGAAGAAGTCTTTTCATCCCTTTTGCACACCTCATCCCTTTACTAGTGACAGGGGTGCAGTTTTCACACGCAGCACTTCATGCTTCACTACAGAGCCAGCAAAATCCCTGAGTCTTAATTGTTGCCCTGCCAGCAATTGCTATCTCTAAAGGGACCTCCTAGGGCAGATATTTAGGGCCTGATTCCTTCCTGCAGCATTCTTCTTTCTTATTAATAGAGAACAGCTGAAGGGGAGAGTTAACTCTGAGGATTTGTAGGCATAAATTTTTCATCTGATTATTAATATGCTTGCAGCAGGTGTTGGATGCTTTCTATTTTAGTGGTCTCAGAGAATGGCAAAGGATATAAGAACTACTTATCTTTGTTTAAACCATCGCCTGGCAGGCTAGCAGGAGAGGAGAAGGGGTTGGTCATAACTCTATAGCATATTCATAATGACGTTTGCTTCTAATTCTGTACTTGTGAAGTCTTTATCTCATCATAGTCATGTCTGACTTTATTCCTTTCTCTCTTATCTCCATTTTGTCTTTCTTTTTATTCTTCTTTGTGGGGTAAATTGGAAAAGTTACCTTGTGTGAAATTATTCCCCAAGAACTCAAAATGGGAAAACTGAGTTGTATCTTTGGGAAATCAGACAGTTTAGAATACCAAACACCAGTATGAAAGGTGTTGATCCTCATCTGCTGTTACCTGTGCAGAGCGACTTGCTGAAATATAGGGAAAGACTGAAGATTTTCCAAAAGAGCTGCAACTGCAGGAACGTATCAATTGCCAGAGTAACCCTGCCTTGAGGGCCACCCAGCTTCATACCTGCTCAGCCTTATCTGAAAGGCACAGATAATAAATATAGCATATAATATATATTAAAAAAAAAAGCATAAAAAATAAAGTATATAATAAGTAAAATAAAGGCGCAGCCACAATAAACACCTTCAGTATATAGTACGTATATAGCAAATATCCTCATATACATTGGTTGTGTATTACCTTCTTAGTAACTATTTTCTGCTTTGGAAAAGCCTTCACTGAACTCATTGCAGAGTAGAATCTGTATGTAGTTTGAGTGGCCAAGGCAGCCACCATCTGTGAGCAGATCCATGGTATGAATCAGGTTCTAAAGCCATCGACAAATGTTTAGCAAAAATAAATAAATATTTGCAGTTTATGACAGGTCCACAGTGAGAAGAATAAGTCAGTCTGAGTAACTTAACTTTCAATGCATAATTCTACTTATTCCAATCAAATGTCCCAAACTTCAAGGTCAGTTTTATCTGCCAATGGCTTCTTGGTGATCAAGAGCCGAGCTTGGGGCAGTTGTTTTAAGTTGGTCTTACCACAAGATTAGATCCCATGCTTAGACTTTGACCCTAGCGACTAGTTGAAACCATCCTTATTTTCACCCTGATACTTCCCAGGGACTTTCTAAATATGTCCAGAGGTCTTACCCCTGTTTGGACATACAGGACTGATGTTTGCAGGTAGTCTCTAAGACATCTCATGCACCTTGATTTCCTTCACATTGTGTTTCCTTTCGTTAGGCTGTTCCTTGGCCATTCGGGTTTATATTAGAAAGGAGACACTGAATTAAATCTGCCATGGTATTCACTAGAGCATGTTCTTGACAGCAGTGTGACTCTTTCTTTTGTGCCTGGCACTAAACAAACTGCTAAGTATGCAAACGACAAGCTCCCTATTCATTTTGCCTTTGTTGCCTCACTGTGTGCACTGGATCCAAACATCTGCGCTTCAGGCATATCTGACAGATCTCAGCACAGGGTTTTGCGTAACAGGTGAAACCTTGAAGTAGGTCAGCGTGGATCAGCGGCACACAGCTTCTGCATCTCTGGAAAATCCTTTCAAACTCTTACTTTGTGTCCATAAACTTTGTATGTATTTAGTATCTATCTACTTAGAAACGTTAGTTCTCCTAGAGTAGGGTGGAGATTGATGCTTTTGGTTAAAGGCAGCCAGAGCAGCTAGTGAATATGCTGTGTTAAGACTACCACCAAGAGGCCAGTAAGGAGATGGCTGAGGAGGTTTAACTGCATCATTTCACCAAGAGCAGAGAGGCCTCCTTAGCAGGAAAGGTGAAGGCTGGGAAAGCAAATCAGGAAAGCAGTTTCTTAATAACCAGTTGAATCCCTCTCTGGCATCATTTCGTAGCAGAAGGACTGAAGAATGGGGGGGGGGG